>JAJGOT010000103.1:1657500-1790000 GCA_022457155.1 Cladopsammia gracilis | reverse complement strand
AAGAAATCCTTGTATTTCAAGTTTATGTAATCATTTGCTGAATTTTCTCTACAGCAAGCACAGAAAGTGATTCTATCCCACAATGCCTCGACGCCTTTGTTTTTGTATCTATCATTTCAAAGCGTGCATGGACCATTGCAAGCTCCCCGGGAATATGTGAATAAGTACCGAAATATTCGCAATATGCCAAGAAGGCGTTATGCTGCCATGGTCGATATTCTGGATGAAGCAATTGGGAATGTTACCCAAGCTATGAAGAAGGCTGGGTGAGTAGACAGTGGTTGACGACTTTTCTTCCTTTACCCAACATGGTAATATTGAAAATATCAAGTGATTTCTCGAAGACTTGAAAGCTCAAACCACGATTAGTTGTTTTGCGATTTTATTGAGACTCGCTTTTTCAAATAGCATTTCCTTCCTGGCCATGTGCAACCAAAGACAATTAACCCTCGGACGTACACGCAAACGTACGCGGGATCCGTCCGTGCGATGTTGCAATATTTCGGAAATATTTTACATCTAACAGATAGCCCGCGATGTGCTCTACAAGATAAGGTAAATATTATGGGTTGTGACGCTGCTGAGGGTCCGTGACGTCATCCAAAATGGCCGACAAGACGGCCGCCATCTTGGATTTTACTGAAAAATCAAATTTATCGGGAAAATGTGTGAAAATTGCAAATATTGTTTGCTAGAGTTGCAAAATAACATACAATTAAACATTTTTATTCTTTTGGTAGCATTTTATGTTTTTCACTGAAAAAAAGGTGAAAAACACGCATTTTTACTCAAAAATGGCTTGACCACATGTTACTTATGACGTCATATATCGTTACCATAGCAACCGGTTGTCGCCAAATTTTACAAAATGCGTCTTAAGGATAAATGAACAGTTGCTCAAAACGGCATGTAAAGTCGCGCACCGAGCCAGAAGACTCATAACGGCCGGAGCTTAAACCCGGTTTCTATAGCATGAAGCGACTAGGAATATTGCTACTCCCCCCTGGATGGGATGCTAGTCCATCGCAGGGTTACCCCCAGCATTTTGTCGCCGGTACCCATTTATACACCTGGGTGGAGAGAGACAGTGTGTGTGTCTAAAGAAACAACACGACGGCAGAGACCAGGCTTCGAACCACCGACCTTCAGGTTGAAAGTCCGACGCGCTAACCACTAGACCACCGTGAAAACGGCATGTGCTAGTTGTAAATGGTCTTGAAAATATCTGAGAAAAACCTTAATGGGGGGGGGGGGGGGGATGGCAACCACCCCTTGTACGTCCGAGGGTTAAGGCTAGTCAGTTTCTGTGTACTGATAGAGTAATTAGCTGCACTCACACTAGAGCCCTTCCCCAAAGCTCCCCATGGGGAAATAGCTTGGATTGGACTCGCTCTGGAAATTAAATGCATTTAAATGTCGAAAAAAGATACTCACCGAAACTCTTGAAAACCAGCCATCTTGCAGCACGACTGCACGGACTGCACGCATTTTCTAATGTTTGGTACATATCACTTTTCGTGATTGGTTGAGCCGCTTTGGTTCTTGTTAACCCATAGGACTTCCCTCTGGAACTGTCGTGGGCAATTCTTTTGTTCTTTTTGACGCATCCATGAAAATTTCCCGAGGGCAATTTCACTCTGGGGAAATCGGCCACACAGAGGGTTGCTTCCCCAGGGGCAAGAGCGACAAGAGCCTCTTGCCCAAGGGTAAAATGGCTAGTGTGACCGCAGCTATTGTAACAAATACGTTTTGTTTGTTTTTTCAAAGTGACACTAAAAAAAATCTCAAGCAGTTTAAGGCCTGGCCGGTTTAAAGACTGTTCCGAAAATATGGTAGACACTTAATGTATTCGGCTAGATTGCCTAGACCAGGTTGAAATTTTCCCTGAATGTAAACTTTGACGTCTTCTTCTGCCGTAACGCATAAGTTTGCTCACGTGACGTGTCACGTGGTCAAAATTTAAAAATTAAGCAAATCGGCGATATGCCAGCGACTAAAGTTTCTTTGTATAGTTAAATAAATTAGGTATTGTCCTCGAGTTACGGTTATAGATAATCAAAGGTTGAATTTTGGAATTAAAAAAAAGACCTCTATTCTCACTTTTTTTAGAGAACAATGGACGATCATTCCAAACGTGAAGGGCTGGAAATATTTAATCTGCACCAGAAAAGCGTTTTTTATCTTATGTTTTCTCTTAAACCTGTCACCAATTCGTCAAATATTGGCTATTTTAAGAACAATGACCACGTGACATGTCACGTGACTTATAGGAAAGTTTATTGTACATAAAAATGTTAAAAACGATAAGACCTTTCCATGTTCGAAATTTCGATTCAGTTCCATTACATTGGTTAACGTTATCACGAATAAACTGTTTTATTGGTTAAAGCCTTGCACCCAGGCCTTAAACTATTTGAGAAGACGTTGCCCCTATAAGTTGCCGTCGTGTCTTTTACCTTTTACAGAAACATGGTTTGTTTTTGTTTAGGTTTGTTTTGTTTGTTTTTAATCCAAATTCTTATGGCGTTTTTTTTTTTTTTTTTAATTCCTTCTTCGAGTCATCTTCTTGCGTTTCTACATTTCTCCTTCACTTGGGGGCCTGTAGTTACGCTTACGTCCCATTATTTCTCCTTTTCTCGTCCATGCATTATATAGCTCTCCGTTTCCTTGGTCTTATTGTCTGTCTGAGCTCTGTTTCCTCATCTCCATCGTTCGCTGGTGCTGTGTTTCTGTTTCCAAAGTAGAGCGCAGTCTAGTAGGTCATACCTTTGGTATGACTGGAACTACGGTCTTGGGGTCTTATATCGATCTCTGCAATTGTCCCAAACAAAGCAATGCCCCTATAAGTAGAGGACAGGCACGATGATCTGATGGAAGCGCGTCGGACTTTCTGAAGGTCATTGGTTCGAGACCAACCTCGTCCCCAGGTCTTCGCTTCGTTTGAACAACGGTTTCAGATTTCCTGAAAACAAACACGGCTGCCAATCGCAGAAAATAATTTTCGGAAACGTCATTTAATCGTGTGTTGGATGACAAAATAGGCCACTATTCTTGGAAGTTATACTTCTCTTCTGAAAGCTGCAGTGAGCCATCTTAAGCTCCGACAGTTGAAGACTGTACCTTAGTACTTTTAACCCTCAGATAGATATCCCCACCGTGGTAGAACGGGATGGGGTGGATGGTTGCAACTAACCCCCTGGGTTTTTTGCGTTGATATAATAGTTTCCTCATTTTCAAATTTATCGAAACGGTGCGAAAATTAATTTTTTTATGCCATAATTAATGAACATTTTGCTACTTTTTGTAACATTTGTTTACTACAAAAATCGAGGGCTAAACCCTCGGTCCGATTTTTTCAAGAACATTTATTATTAGCACATGTCGTCTTCAGCAGCTGTTCATTTGTCTTTGAGACACATTTTGATAAACTTTGGAGACAATCGGTTGCTATGGTTACGAGATATGATGTCATAAGTAGTAACCATCTTGGCCGCTTTTTTGGATGACGTCACGGATCCACAGCAGCACCATAATCCATATTTACCCTATTTTGTAGAGTACATCACAGGCTATCTATTAGAGGTGAAATATTTTCGAATTATTGTAAAACCGAAGGGGAGGAGAGGGTGGGGTTGGGGCTACAACCACACCCTCCTCTCCTTGTACCACGGTTGGGGTATAAGTTTGCGTGTGCGTGCGAAGGTTAATAAGTGACTATTAGGACGCCGATCAGTAGAGAAGGAATAAGTTTGTTCTATTTTGCTACTGTGTAATACACACTTTGTATCTGTCGCTAAGAGGGAGCTGGTCGTCTTCCTCGAATAGTCGCAAAAAGGCTTTATGTGTAGATGTTACAGTTTTTGTAGCATTTCCACTAGGTGGCTCTTCATGTACAAATGCCTAAATTGCAACGTAGTTAAAAACTAAAAACTAAAACTAGACTATTGTAAGCACAATACAATTAAAATATAATTCCTAGCACCATTTATGGAACCCTTTTATTTGCACGCTGTTTACTTACAAGAGTGTCTTGTACTTTCCTTTCCCCTTAGTTTATGGAACGACACCTTGTTGATTGTTACTACTGATAATGGTGGCGCTCCTTCAAAGGGTGGGTACAACTGGCCGCTCCGTGGCGCAAAAGGGAGCCTCTGGGAGGGAGGGGTGAGGGGAGTGGGCTTTGTTCATGGAAAAATGCTCAAGAAGACTGGGGTCAAGTGCAAAGAGCTGTTTCATGTGACAGACTGGTACCCAACCCTCCTCCATCTAGCAGGTAAATCTTTATTTATAGAGCGTATGCACTCACGTGGCAAGCAGCTATGCAAATTTATTGGAACAAAAGAAAGTGTTAACATAAGAAAAGCGTTCAAATCCCACAGGATTGTTTTGGTACACCAACATGGCCGCCGTTCTATTGTTTTGGTACACCAATATGGCCGCCGTGACGTCATGTGCATACGCTCTATACAAACACCGTATTGCAATAACGTTGTGATAGAAAAATGAAAAAATATACGAAAAAAGGACAATAGGAATTAATTAGACATACAAAGAAGTACCCAAAGAAACGGCCTCGAAACGCTTCACAATACAGGTAAATCATTCTGTCTTTAATTACACCGTTAATGTATAGTATAAATTGTGGTTCCCTGTCAATACTGCATGCTGTGACGATTAAGCTAATAACTTCCCATTTGGCTTATTTTACTTTTCATTTATCTTTGACAACGTAATTGTCGCATTAGGTCATGTTTAGCATTCCAAAATATTGATTACTCAGACGAGGCATTTGCTCCGGGCGTGCGCGTTACCAAAATGAACTGTTGATCATAATTATGTATGTATGCGCTATTGTTTTGCTTTTGGATTTCTATTGTTTTGGCTTTTGTTTTAGTTTAAAGAACGGTATGCTTAACTAATGTCTGGGGTAAAACGGAAATCTTTCCGGCTGAAAAGTGCAAAATGACGGAGGTTTTTTCGCTCGAACGAAAGCAAATTTCCCACCGAAATGTTTACTAGATTCCAATCTTTCCAAACCCGAGTGTGGATGTTGGCATTGCGCCTGTTAAAATGAGTTAGAACGCTTAAAGTGATGACCGCGCAGTCGAACTCCATACAAGCCTTTATACGAAATTGCTCACTTCAAGGTAAAAATGACGGTACTTTTTTTAAAAAGTCATTAAAGTATTTTAACGTTTCTAGATAGAATAATAACCATATTACTGGAATCCGAGTGTGGATTTCCGAAAAGTAATTCATAAATTGCCAGGCCATGCATTGACAGAAGAGCATGCGAATAGATACAGCCTAATAGAAGCCAAAATTGGCTCAGTCGAAGCATAGTGCACTGAAAAAATGGCAAAATGACGAGATTGTTTTCGTTCCAACTAAATCATGTTTCCCACCAAAATGTTCACAAGATCCGAGTCTCTTTAAAACCGAGTGTGGATGTTGACATTATGTCTTTTAAAATGAGTTACACCGCTAAAAGCGATGACCGCGCGGTTCAGCTTCATATAAGCCTTTACTTGACATTGGTCACTTCAAGGTCAAAATGACGGGACTTTTTTTTCAATTTATTAAAATATTTTAACGTTTCCAGATAGAATATTAACCAAATTACTAGAATCCGAGTGTGGTTTTCAGAAAAGTAATTCATAAATGGGCGAAATTTTGATTTTCCCTTTAAAAAATGACGTTTTCACAGTGATTTTAAGGGTCAAATTGGGGGTCTGGGGACGAGTTAAAAATTTAGAGGCAAATGTCATCCAATTTTTTGCCATGTAAAATCCAAAACTACTCCAAATGATTTTAAGGATTCTTGGTCAGTCATCATTCAGTTGTTTTCCTGATTTCTTAGTTTCCTTTCACACCTGGCCTTGTTTTGTTATGTTTGTTTCAATTATTTCCACACACTTCTTGTTTATGTACTGCTGTTGCGTAGAAGTAATATACACCTAGTTCCTTAAATTCTGTCTGATTCAACCACTAGCCTTATTTGATTTAGAGTAGTGTTTCTTCCTAGTAAAATGGCGGCCAATTTATTATTCTTTTATATGCATGTCAATTATCCCTCTTGGCCTCATTTTCGCTTGAAAATTCCTTTGTATTTTGCACATGCTGACGAGGCACCAAGAGTTCAAGTTAAAATGCATATAAAAGAATAATATATTGGCCGCCACTGGAATAAGGCCCCCCCGGAGGGGAGGGGGGGGGGGTACTTCCTAGCAATGGGCTAATGCGGATGTGCTGCTGGATGGGGTCGCATTTTTCACGACTGGATTGACTATAATGGGTTTGCATTTTTAATAGAGTTACTAGAATGGGGTCGCAAATTGTCGGGATTTTTGGGGGTAAGAAAATTCTGGCAAGTATTTTTTGGGTAGTTTTAGCTTGTAAATATTTTCGGTTAACAGAGGGTTTGTAGGTGAAGAGTAAAGTCTTCTACATTTAATAAATGTGTCAATTCATTTGAGGATGACCTACAATAGTTAAAAAGGTTCCGAACTCAAGGTAGATGGCTAAACAGAAAGTGACTAAGTTGGGATTACGAAATTTACATTTACTCAAAAGTAACTAAGATGGAGTCTATAATTGGCCACAGAATAGACTATAATGGGGGTAGGGACTCTGAAAGGCCAGCGTTGTATTCCATCTAATGTCCCATCTTGATACGCCTTTTCTTTTCGTGGGACGTAAGAAAATAATATTATTTGTCTACTCATAGGTATTACAAATAATTTTAATCCTGAAACATTGGACGGCTTTAACATATGGCACAGTATATCTGAAGGCTCCCCATCGCCAAGGAAAGAGATTCTGCACAACGTTGATGCAGGAAAAGCTGCAATTCGTGTTGGCGACATGAAACTGTTAATAAACTTTCCAAATGGACGATGGTACAAGCCGCCAGAGGTAAAGTCCTCCCATGGGATTAGACAAAGAAAAAAGGTAATTGTTAACCTTTTTTGTCATTCTTAAGGCTATGTTCACACTTGGTGCCCGAGCACTAGTCCCTGGGTACAGGCACAAAATGGTGCTGCGTTCAGACACTGGGTACCCAAGATATCAACATGTTCCCATTCTGAGTGTAATAAGGAATTGTGGGTACGAAAAGCAGTAGTTTGTGGGAGTAGTGCCTCGGAACTAACGCAAAACGCGTGCACACTGGGAACCGGTACCCACTTTAGTGCCCGAGTACAAGGTCTCCACCTTGTACTCCCGTGCCCGAATTCTGGCGTGGGTACTTAAAAAGATATTGTGTTGACATATTTTCCAAGCGATAATTGTACTCGGGAACCGTGCTCGAGCACCAAGTGTGAACAAAGCCTTTTAGTAAGCAGAACAGGCCTCCAGAGTTCATTTGTAATCGGACTAGAAAAGGACGACAGGTAGTATTGCATGATCTCGATCCTGACTCCACTTACACAAGACGTTCAACGTGAAATAGTCTATCAACCCTTAGATGTAGACGCAAATAAATGCCCCCTCTTGGGTTTTAGCGGTGTTACATTATATTTCGAAAATATAGTTTAACTCTAATAGATAGCCTGTGAAGTGCTCTACAGGATGTTATAATTATTATGGGTTATGGCGCTGCTGGGGTCCGTGATGTCATCCAAAATGTACGTTAAGATGACCGCAATCTTGGATTTTACTAATTTAGGTAATGCTCCACATGTAAGAACTACAGTAAACTTCATTGTTCTGCGGCATTGACTCTTTCTAACATAGAATTTCTTTGAGTTCAAGAATAGAGGAGGAGCTGATGGTTCATAATTATATTTCAGTATAAAAAGAATGAAAATCTATTTGCGTTAAAAACTTTTAGGAAATGTTCGTGCTTAACCAATCAGAATAGCAGAAGACAACAGCTAATAATTTTGCTTCTTTGATGAACTTCCTCAAATACAATTTCTTTTAAAAATTGCATGTTGTGCGATTGGGTCTCAAATCACTTGAAACCTTTAAAAAATCAGACAAAATGCCCCTTGAACCTTAACTTTTTAGCGGTCTTTGAGTCTAGGCCAATGAGATCACTAGTTGCAACAATGAAAAAAGTTGACATTCCATCGTGCATTGCAGTTAGCACTTTCCTTTTTATGCGGATCATTACTTAATTTGAATTTATCGGAAAAAAAAAAGCGGAAATTGCAAATATTTTTGCTAGAGTTGTAAAATATGATACAATTAATATTTTGCTGCTTTTAGTGGCGTTTTATCTGATATGTTTTCGCGGAAAAAAGGTGAAAAAACGCATTTCTGGAAAAAAAAATGGCTTGTATTTATGCTACTTGTGGCGTCATATATCGTTACCATAGTAACCGATTGTCGTCGAGTCAAACTGAACCAAAGTATGTACTGAAGACGGTGTGGTCAACAATAGTTTATATCATATTGACCCAAGATAACACATACAAGCGCGGGTATGTGAAATATCTCATTGAGTGTTCAACTTCACATCTCACGAGTGAGCGCGACGACTCTAATGACGAAGATTTAACGAACATTTTCGAAAATTCTCCGCTTTCTGAAGGTTGTCAGAAACTTTTCGATGATTTTCCGACGATTGCCGAAGATGCCTGAAGATTTCCGAGGAAGATCCACCCTTTAGCTTGTTTGACATTTAAACACTCGGACCATTTATTGTTAGCACATGCCGTCTTCAGAAGCTGTCCGTTTATCATTGAGGACTGCTAAACTGTGGAAAACTTTGCCATCTTATATCCAGTCAAACAAGTCATTACTTAAGTTTAAGTTTAAGTCTAGCCTTCTCGATTTATATAAAGGAAAACGAGCGACGTCATAAGTAGCATGTGGTCAAGCTATTTTTAAATACAATGGCGTGATCCCGAGCAGCGCCACAACCTATAATATTTACCTTATCTTGTAGAACACATCAGAGGCTAAATAAAATATTGCAACATCACAAAGCTAAGAAGAGGTATGCAATCCTCCCCTCCCACTCACACATCTCGAGTTCGCAATATTGTAACACCGCAAAAACTTAACGGGGAGTACGGGTTCTAACCACCCACTCCCTCCCCTTGTACGACGGTTGGGGTTTGCGTGTGCGTCCGAGGGTTAATAAGAGCAAACATGGTAGATAACATGAAAATATTGATATCTTTACACTTCGCAGTGAAGATATGTGACGAGAAATGATGTTCCGCATTGGGAGAAATCCGTGTATTTCACTGAAGTTTATAATGCATTTATTTTCTTTTCAGGGCATCAAATTTGCTCGGCTTTACAATATTACGGATGACCCAACAGAACAGAAAGATCTCAGTAAGAAGTTGCCGCATGTGGTGATCAAATTACTCGCTAGAGTGTGGCATTACAAGCACAGCCCCAACTTCGTACCTACTATGAAAACCGAACTCAAAGATAGAAATGCAAGGCGAGTAGCGCGCGAAAATGGGTACTGGGGCCCATGGAGAAGTTAAGCGTTTCAGCTGTCAAGGACACTCAACGAAGAAAGTTTAGGAATGCTTGGAATGAATGGCTTTGTACTGTTTTTTCATATTATTTTAGATATTATTTTAACCCTGTTCAGCCTGGGCTTTTTTTGAGTTTCTGAGCCTTGGGGGGAGGGCACATTGCGCCCCCCCCCCCCCCTCTTCGTAACTTCAAGAACATTAAGGCTATGACAATGAAACCTAGAGGGAACATAGTACGTCCAAAACTGTCTCCTTTGCGGTCCGCACAATGGAACAATGACGTCATATGACGTAGTTATTAAGTAATTAGTCATGCGGCCGCCATCTTGGATCCGCCATCTTGGATTTCTGAATTTTTGTAAAACCTCTTAAAAACCGTCCAAATTCACCCAAAATTAATGAAAACCAATAAATAAATGCTAAATGACGTAAAAATATAAAAGTTATACCAATAAGGTTGAAAGTCCGACGCGCTAACCACTAGACCACCGTGCCGTGGTGGTTCGAAGCCTGGTCTCTGCCGTCGTGTTGTTTCCTTAGACAAGAAACTTTACTCCACACTGTCTCTCTCCACCCAGGTGTATAAATGGGTACCGCCGACAAAATGCTGGGGGTAAGCCTGCGATGGACTAGCATCCCATCCAGGGGGGAGTAGCAATATTCCTAGTTGCTTCATGCTACGGAAACCGGGTTAAGCTCCGGCCGTGTGGGCCATCTTGGCCCGAGTGCGACTTTACCTTTTTTAATACCAATAAACATTGTTTTTCTTCATTTAAAGGTATAAATATGCAAATTAAAAAAAAAAAAACATGGCTGTCAAAATCTTGTTGCCATGGAAACATCAAGTCACGTAATCAAAAATTGTCAAATGAAATTGTTACCAGATAAATGTTAGGAAAAGTCACAAAGTTTGATGGCGTTTGAATACATATTAAGGAAGTTTTGAATGTTCAAAGTTAGCGCGAGCACTTTGTGCCCCCTCCCTCCCAGGCCGAATAGGGTTAAATATATTTACTCGTTTATCAGCTCTGCAGTAGTCCTTGGACTTCTCGTTAGTATACTGATTCATTTTAGCTGATTAGGTCTCCTCCTATGAGATCCAACGAAAAACCAGCAGGATCTTCGTCCAGGGTTTTTGCAGTTAAACAAGTTATTATTTTAGTGCCTGTAAAGGAAACTATGCCAAAGCTAATACAGTTACGTTTGACCCTCAGTGGCAGAAAGGAACCAAGACCGTATACTGAGGCTGGAAAAAATAGCTTTCACTATAGAGGGGCGGTTCTCTGGAATAGTCTATCAAATACTATTAAAGGACAGACAAGCCTGAAATCGTTTATATCACATTTGTAAATTAGTACAATTTTAATGACAGACCATATTTATGTAATATTGTTTTTTTTTTTATTGCATGATTTTTGCACGGCTCTCTGGAAGAGCATTTTTATGAATGGGATTCCTTGATTAAATAAAGGTGATTGATTGATTGATTGATTGATTGATCTTTTCCCCCAAATTAATTTACTAGCTGCATTCACCATTTCGAAAATCTTAGCTGACTCTTCTTCGTACCCAAAACGACAAACAAAAGGCGTGAAATGTTCCGATGTTACGAAAGTTTGAAGCGGGGGGGGGGGGGGGGGGGGGAGGGGGAGGGGGGGCTCATATAAAAGGGGCGGGGATGCTCGTCGGAAATTTTGAATTAAACCCCTAAAGGAGACCAATCTGGGCGTAGCCCAACCTTTTTTTGACCCCTTATAGAGACCATTTTAAAACACAGACAAAGAAAAAATACAGTGACTTTTTACGTGCAACCCTAAACGAGACCTTGACGGCTAAACATAATGTAAAAATACGTGCCCCACTCAGGGGCACAAAGATGGCGGCCAAAAATTCAAAGTCTTGATTACACTAAAAATCAAATAAAAAAATATTGTATTTGCAATAAGCTCCATTAACTCGGCTTATAAGCACTTCTAATGCAAACAATAACTTTCAGCTGATTCAATTTTGTTTATTTTCAAGACTTATTTATCTGAAATAGCATGACGAATTTAAAACCTTTGTAAATCGGAAGCAAAACATCGTTAAAACCTGAAACTTTTTGTGAAAGATTAATAATACTTGTATCCACATACCATGTTAGAAACAGCTTTGTAGGATGTTTACCTTAGATTTTTTAATTTTTATGACGTCATGTGAAAACCAAGAATATGAAAGAGGGTAAGGGTTAGGTTCTCGCGGCGGAGCATCCCGTTACAAAACTTTATTGAGTACCCCCCCCCCCCCCCCTCCCTCAGGAACACGTTAGCACGAATGTCATCTCCTTATCAAACAATCATTGCCCTTCCTTCCCGAAGAACTTGGGCAGCGAGATTTAACCACAAAATCCTACAACAGCATGTCTGAGCTCTATATTTTTTTGATTCATGTGTAATAGTTGCTGCTTTATAAAACAGCATATTCAAAGGAGTGCGCGACAAGCCAAAAAAAAAAAAAAATCTGTGTAGGAGGTTACCTTACCTTTGCTCCTTACAATGGTATACACGGGGAGAGGGAGAGGAGGGGAGGGGAAGGGAGGGGAGGGGAGGGAAGGGGAGGGGAAGGGAGGGGAGGGGAAATAATGACTATACAAATGAGGTCGAGAGAAATGTACTCGAGAAAATTGATTGCAAACACCTTGCAATCGTCATCAAAGGGGAGAGTTACATTTCTTCCAGAGCATGATGTCCCCGATAATAAAATTGATTATAATAATAAATGTATGTTTATATAAGGCTTACAGAGCGGAGTGATAGGTCCTCTTCAGCCATTTGGACTGCCACTTCACATCACTACCTTACCACAGAAGCTCAAAGAAGCTGGTATGTCATGTATTCTGATCATGAATTATTAGTCATCAGTCAATTATCAGTCATCAGTCATCAGTCATCTCCTCGCCTAAGCCCTCATATATTTTACATGATGCTTGATTGAAGCTTTTGTTATAGTATACTGGACAATCACAAGCACAAGCACAAGCACAAGCACAAGCACAAGCACAAGCACAAGCTCAAGCACAAGCACAAGCACAAGCACAAGCACAAGCACAAGCACAAGCACAAGCACAAGCACAAGCACAAGCACAAGCACAAGCTGTTTTCAGTAAACTATAGAAGCAAGGACTCCACGGTTACGTGCTTGAACTTCTCATTTCTGTTTTCATTAGCTGTTTGTTTGTCCTTACAAATTTTTGTAAAGCTTGGCGACAACTGGTTGCTATGGTAACGAGATATGACGTCAAAAGTAACATGTGGTCAAGCCATTTTTAAGTCGTGAATACGACTTATTGCGATTACTGCGGAAAGGTCACTCGCTGAAAAACTGAAAACTCGTCTGAAAAACCCTGATTGGGAAATTCAATAAAGTTTTAATTTAATTTAATTAATTTAACGTTTTGCTGGTTGGGAGCAGGATAAGTGTCCCCTTAATGGAAGTAACCCAAAGTAGAGGTTTTCCACTGTGTCATCTTGTAGGTTAGTTTAGTTATGAAGAACCGTTGTACAGTCGGACCTCTATTAAGCGGCCACCCTCGGGACTTTGAAAAGCGGCCGCTTAATAGAGGTTGGCCGTTTAATAGAGATACAATATAAATTGGATAGAAATGGAAGTCAACGTAATTTTATTGCCTCTATTTAGCAAAACGCTTGTTAAAAGTGAACATATGTGAAGATAAATGCAAAATCATTGAAACAAAAACCTAAGTGCCGGCCTGTATTTGCGCATTTCAATTCAAGTCCGTGCAAAGTTGTAGCTCTTACACAGAGATCACGTAGTCGATAAGTACAGTATTTTTTAGTGTTGAGTATGTACAGAAAAATAGGCAAATCTATGTAACAAAACATCAAGTTTCTTAGGCCTTTTTTGCATCAACAGTCTGTAAAAATTTTAGCTCGAAATATTTCATGGACGATTTATTTAAAATAATCCGTCCCTGTTGTTTGCCGTTGTGGAGCTCGGAGTTGTAAAGAGGAGATCAAGTCATTTTCATTTCCGATAGATAGGGCAAGGTCCTGGTAACCGTGAAACTGGGCAAAGTGTCGGAGTTGATCGGTGATGCGCATGGCCTCTGCAAGGCTCTTGATTGATGGCTCCTCTAATTCCTTGTCGTAGTCGTCATCTGATTGAGGTGTCTTCTGAAACGAACTGAACGTCTAGATCATCATCAAGGTCAATTTGCTGGCCGCTTAATGGAGGTAAAAAAACAATAAATACTAAGCTTGCAACAGCAAAAAGGTGGCCGCGGCCGCTTAATAGAGGTGGCCGTTGAATAGAGGTATCGAATACTTCACTTTACTGGCAAATAATTCGGGACTTTGGAAAGTGGCCGCTTAATGGAGGGTGGCCGCTTAATAGGTGGCCGCTTAATAGAGGTTTGACTGTAGTTGAATTTATATTAACTGAAGCATTGGCTGTCACAGGTTTATATTTGTCAGTTTGTTATCGATAACTTTTTTCATGCACGAAATGAGTTAATCATACCTGAAGGTTCTTATACACAAGAGGAATGGTAGCCTGCGTAACAGTTGCTTTTGCGATGCGCGAGCACCTAGTCACGTGACTCGTGGTCTGCACTCGCTGCACCTACATCACACTCACGCATCTCAGAAACCAATGAAGAAGCTATGTTACAATTCCTAATCTAAATGTCAGAACTAAATGAATATGTCCGTCCGTTGAAGGCTTCCGATGATTTTCCTATGCAACTGACCAGAAGATGTTCCAATTAAATACAAACAATCCCAGGGGCGTACGGGGTGGGGGGGGGGGGGGGGGGGGAAGGGGGGCGGGGGAGTTGGGAGTTGCTCGGGTGTAATAGTGACAGGGTGGTTTGAAATATGCAATCTGACTGAGGACATTTTGGGGGTTAAAAATTTTGTGGTGACCTTTTTTCGGGGGGGGAAGGGGTGAAAGAATTCGGTGTGGACTTTTCAAGAGTCGGCCAAAAAGTGTAGCGTTTTTATGCAGGGACATAAAGGGACTTTTGGGGAGATGCGTTCTGTGCCGTTTGACCAGTTTTGGTTCTGGTTTTAGCCTAATAGTACTGTTTGTGGGTCTAACAAGTTGGCCTCATTCACATCTCCCGTCACTGTTATAGTGAAGTAACCCCCGAATTGTTTAGCTAATAGATAGCCTGTGGTGTGCTCTATAATTTAAGGAAACGTCATCCAGATTTATCTGAAAAAGCGGCAATTTCAAACAGCTTTTGCTGAAGTTGTAAAATATGATACAGTTAAACATTATGCTGCTTTGGTAGCGCGTTTCAGTATATGTTCGTTTTTCACCAAAACCCCCCAAATTTTCATATGAAAAGTGCACCAATATTTAACGAGGCAAAAATCAACTCGTAAATGGCCTATTAGAGAAAATAAAACCTAAAGAGGGTCGGTTTTGAAAGGGATTTATATACGGATGTCACGCTTTACAACCGATGAATGCCACTAAATGAATGATATGTCAATATATGAAAGACGGTCATGAATAATCATGTAGTGCACTATTCACACTTTTAAGAGTTTTTATGTGTATTTAGTCATTATTATTTATCTTTTGATCGTTAGAAATCTGGTAGAAAAATAGAAGTTGCCCTGTACAACATTATCGCTGACCCGAATGAGAGTGTAGACCTCAGTAAGGATCTCCCAGATGTGGTGTCGAAGTTACGCTATTACAAGAAAGGTGTGGTGCCTCCCGGAAATAAACCTGCTGATCCGGAGGCAAGGAAATTAGCGCGTAAGAATGGTTACTGGGAACCATGGATAAGTTAACCGTCCGACTAAGCACTGGAGTTTGAAATACCGTTTTGCTGACAATTTTAATAATAAAAAAACATAATGTAAACTAAATAAATGCAAAAGAAACATGATTACCAAGGTGTCGGATGGGCAAAACAGCGATTTTTCTGTTACTTTGCTTTTCCTCATTGGGGGCCGGAAAATTTAATAACAAAAATATAATAGTTACATGATAGATGAAAACATTAAATAAGAAACTCGCAAAAAAATATTTCTGATAAATCAGGAACTTTCTTTTTTTCTTGAAGTTATCAACTTTCTGAAGTACAAAGGGGACAAGTTAATCCGTGGGTAACGTAATTTCACAGTGCACTTACTTTATTGTTTCAGATAAGTAGTAATTATCTGAACCAGGGAAAATAAAAGGGATGGGTGCATGTTTAACGCGTGATAAATTATAGAAAAATCCATGAGTTATGTATAAAAATGTATTTCAAAACCCAATATTCTTGATGATTATTCTAATCTTTACTGTTCATTTCTTTTACATCTTCCACATTTGAGGCATCGAATTTAAATTAAAACGTCATAGTTACATCTGATCTTATGTGTGATCTGTTATGTGTTTGTGTTGTTAAGAGCGGTTCTGCATACTTCAAGTGATTGAACATATAAAGAAGGAAACCGAGGCTTGCAAGAACGAGACCCTCATCGACACGGCTGGGATTTTTCACGAAAATAAAAACGTATTTACACTAAGTTTTGAAAAATGAATCCGGCTTTCGAAGAATAGTTATTGTTGTACGAAATGGCTCTTTTCGTTCTCGAATTGCGCCTTAAAATCCAGTCCAAACTTTCGAATATGACCGTGAATTATTGCTATGATCTGGACGCGCACTCGATCAATGGAACCTCAGAAATACAATTTTCCATTAAAATTTGAATTCGTGTGTTATCGCATTATGATCGTATTTTCTTGGAAAATAATATTAACCCTCGCACGGCCAAGCAAAGTTATACACCCGCCTTTGATTTAACTGCATAGCCAACATACTTGCGCATTTATAAGTTGGCCCGCACAGTCCTTTAATAGTTATATTATGTTCTGTTTTTGTTAACTGTTGGTTGGGCGCTGCATTGTTAAATTAAGTCGTTAAAATGAGAATCACGGCAAACAAGTAAAATTAAAGGCTGATCGTACAGTAAGGAATATATTTTTAACTGATTCGTTTCGAACGGCACGGCCGTTCTTCTTCATGGTATAACCGTACTAAAACAAAAAAAGAAAAAAAGAAAAAAACCGGTACAGATTTGAATATATAACAAGCGAAAGATATGAAATTACATACTTTGTTTATAATATAAGCTGAATGGATAAAAATGGACGCTGAAAAATTACAGATTTGAATATATAACAAGCGAAAGATATGAAAATACATACCTCGCAGCATTTATCTTTCTATTAGAAATTCCTAATTTTTTTATGTACATATTGTAGCCAAGAAACAGATCGATCTGCCAGAATTCCCAGATAGTTGTAATCCATCCCATAAATCTACGCGCATCGCGCAACGCCTGGGGACGAGGCAGCGATTGCCAACGACTTTCGCTTTGACGTCAAAACAAAACTTTATGCCACACGAATGAGTTTGCGTTCCCTTTAAGTCTGGATAAAATCTTCACCCTGTGGTAGCAGCAGTCGAATTTATCAGTTGCTGGTACGTACACATGCGATAATAAGCTTGCAATTATTATATTTCTTAGAGAAACTGTACATCTAGTCGACTAAAGGCTTGATCGAAAACTACGTGTTGCTTATACTTTGTAACTAATCAAACAACTGTTTTTGCCATTTGCTTTGTATAACCCAATTCCTAAGATTTAGAAGCTTAAAACAAAATATATATATTTTCGTCATATTTGTTCCAGAGTTACCTTTCTTTTTAATTCTCATTCATCATGCAGCCAAAAAGAGGGCGTCCGAAATTTAAACGAAACTGTTCGCCGTGTTAATTCTTTTCTTTCAGGAAAAGCTGAGTTGAACATATCTCATGCATGCATGGCGATCGTAATCGTGCTAATTTGAGCTGTTTTCGTATGAGTATAGACGTTTTTTATTGCAACAAGTTCTCTTATTAGAAGTTTCGGAGAACGGAACATTTTCAGACAGACGGTCGCAGCAAACGCATATCGATCGATCGGGTTGAGGGCAAATTCCCGAAATCATATTTTAGCTGATGGCGGTTAGAATATATGGTGTAATTTAACTGTTATTAGGTTTAAATGGCCTGGGGAGTTATCAATATTAATTCAATGAGATATTTTATACATGCAAGTATTGAGAAGAAACGTGTTAAAGTTCAGTTCACTACAGAGTATTGTAAACCCGGATAATCAACCTGAATTATGTTTGCAATTGCGTTCTTAGTAGATTAAATGGCTGGCAGTTTAATTTGGCTATTTTGCCTTTCATTTGCTTTATTTCAGTTATACTGTTCGATTTTCTTATTCTTGGGACAAATGTATTGAACTTTATTTCCGAGAACTGGAATGGGAATTTTCACTTAAATCGGCGTCATTATCAGTGTAGTGAATTCGTATGTATAATTAATTTGTCAATATCAACAGAGAAAAGGGAAAAGTCCCAACATTTATAATAATGTTTCTTCGTATAGATGTAAGTTGAGACACGCTATACGGTCTTGTTTGTTTCTTACAGAAAGTTTTATTTTAAATGAATATGTTTTATCAAGCCGAGACTTGATAATCTCTTTTTTATATCTTCACTGTTGAAATAGTTCCGAGCTATACAACAAATAAATAGTTTATTCCAGGGCTCATTCAAACAATCATTAATAATATTTTCATCGGCCATTGTGGTGTATTTTGCGGGCTAAAATGGAGAATTCGGCGCGCTAAAATAAATTTTAACCCCGCTACCATGAGCCAATCAGAAATAAGAATAACGAAAGCAGCAATCAGAACTGAAGACCATTCGACTGTTCGCGCTGTTTTATTGCTGGCTGGCAGATTGCTTCAAGCGCCGTTTTACTAGTACTCGAGGCTGCAAAAACTTTTTACAACGAAAAAATGGCTGAAAAACCTATGAAGAGTCAAATCAGTTCTTAGTCTTCTCAGCTAGATGAAGAAGACCAACAGAAGAAGAATAAATGCACAAAAACACGGGAAAACAAACCGTGTGGGGCACTGAAAACGTTCAGTGGCCGGTGCCATGAGAGATGAATCGATTGTGACTTGCACTCCGGATCCGTATTCGCGCTACAGAATTGAGCAGCATTTTTCAGAGATTTTATGCAGAGGTTAAAACAAACCATGCATGCCAGAAGTAGGATCCCACACCGAGATTTCAGTCTTCCATTAACTTCAAATGAAGTCGCCAGTGGAAATGATGCCTGTAGAAGCTCCATGCATAGCGGCGAAGTGAATGTAAACTGAGGGTGTAAATTTATCTTCGTCGAACAAAACCCGCTCAGTTCAGACAATTATGCCAACCTGTGAGTTTATTGATTGCCCATTTTTTTCCTTTATGTGGAATTCTGAAAATTTATCTCTTTAGAACTTTGAGCAAAGACTGATTTGACAAACGTTTGCGATTTTCTGACAAGCTTATAATTAATGTAAATATTTAAGTGAAATAAACGCGACGCCTCGTCGGCTCTGTCTTTGTTCAAGAGTCGCCTACTGATGTACTGTCTTTAATTCCTTTTCTAAATTCTCTCTGAGATTATTATAATAATAATAAAGTTGATGTTGTTTGGCCCTTGATTCTTAGAACTGGCTCAAAGTTAAATGAGCCTGAGTCGGGCAAAAAGACACATTTACGACTCGAACTTCATCTATGTTTTTATAATACGTGACTGACTCGGTTCGTATGCAAATAATGGTTCCTGACAAACGGCACATTTTATTTAGTGATTCGGCGATTGAGCTTTGTTTGATGATGAACAGTTCTGCATTCAATTGTAGATTTTAAGTATTCTTTTATTTGTTAAGAATAAAAAATTAGCGATAATAGTTTAGAATGACGTTTCGATGACTCACTCATCATTTTCAAATGAACTCACAAGAACCTGACTTTAGTTACATGAATTTGAAAATGATGAGTGAGTCATCGAAACGTCATTCTAAACTATTATCGCTAATTTTTATTCTTAATTGTTTATCTAAAACCTCCGTTATTAGACTTTTATTTGTTCTGTCCGTTTTTCAAGGTCCACTTGATTTTATCTCCTCCTAAATTGACATGATAAAATAACGTCACATTCTATGGAAGTACGACTATTCAAGTCATGAAAAATTAATGAAGAAAATACGACGTTAGGCTTCGTTGAATAGTCACCCCTGCTGATATTAATTTGGTCGCTAAAGTTTTCATACATTCTTTGCAAATAAACAGAGGCCTCATTCTCTTGTGTCCGCCAATAGCTTACGATATATTTTTGCGATTTCATCATTTTTGTCATTGAATAGTCCTAGTAATTTTGAATATCTACATGTTTAAGCCTGTAGCCCCCAATCTGTACTGGTATAAAGCAGTAGATATTTTTGACCGCTATCAGAAGATACGATTCAAACCAGCTTATTATTAGGCATTTACATCAAAAAGACCAAAACCATAGCAACGAAGTTTGCTCCTAATCATACACACTGGAAAAGTTGAAAATTTACATGCACATGTAAATCCAATTTACAAAATGTAAATCTAGATTTACATGATTTGTAAATTATACTTTTTATGTTAAGGATTTGTAAAAAAAAAACCGAACAATTTACATGTTATTTTCGAGAGAACTTTAAGCATTTTGTCTTTGAGGATGCACTGTGGAGAATTGTTTGCCTCCCCTAAACAGTATTCCCCAACAAGTCACAGATAGTTTCCTTTTCGTTTTACGGTTTTATTCACAAAACGATCTCTTAGTTCTCACAGCAATCTGGCTCGATTTTTTAAACTCTTCTTAAAAAAACACCGCATCCGATTCGGTTACACAACCATTAATTTAAAGATAAACAACGAGTGACACTTGATTGGCTCGCTAAATTACTAGGCTTATCTTTGAACATAACTGCGGAAATCGCTAATGGACTAATGGCAAACTTTTGCCGTAATCAACAAAAACAGTGGCTAATTATACTCAATGTTCAATCAGTAGTTCACTTAACTCTTAAGCAATACAAAGTTTACCGACACACTCCCCCTGTTTGTCTCCGGTGGAGATAAACACACAGAATGGCTAAATAATGTTCTCAGCGTCAAGTTAGGGAAAAATTATATCAAGCAATGTTTATGTTCCTTGGTCAGATTCGACAAGTTCCTGAATTCTGGTTCTAGCTGCAACTGCAGCGTCCCGTCGTGGCCTGAACGCTGTTGCGTTGGGGTCCAGCTGCACAGAGGGCGCATGTCTCAGTGCGACGCCAACTGTGTTCTTATCGCAGGCTATCTCAAGGGGGTATAAGTGTTGGACAGGTCGTTCCAGTGTACCATGTGCGGTCCTAAGTTCCACGGCACGGATAATACCATCTCTCCCGGGGTAGGTTGCACTCACAATGGCCAGCGGCCAGGTGCCCCTGTTCTTGTTGTCAGTTCTCACGATGACCACATCTCCGACTTGTGGTTGGAATTTAGATACTTTGTGGGTTAAGTTGTGACGCTCTCTCAAGGCAGCTAAATACTCTTTTTTCCATCGTTTCCAAATGTTGTCTTTGCAGGTCTTTAGGTACTTTACACGTTTCCGGAGGTCTGGATCTTCAATGCGCCATGTTTCTTGTTCTGGTATCTGGTTGGTCCGCTGGAATAGGAAACTTGAGGGGGTAAGGACGGGAAGTTCAACGTCGTCCTCCACGTAACTTAACGGGCGACGATTAATCTGAGTCTCCACATCGAGGAGCACCTCACTGAGTTCCTCCCAGGTTAATACTCCTCCCCCTATGACTTTGTACATAGCTGTCTTTACTACCCCGATCAAACGTTCAAACTGGCCACCCCACCACGGGGCGCGGGTTAAGTTGAACTTCCAGTTGATTTCGTACTCATCAAGGAGATCTTGAAGGCGCTCATCTTTGCGCAACTGGCTAAGCCACTTGTTGGTTTTAACGAAAGTGCCACCATTGTCGGAATAGATCACTCGGCTGCGTCAGATGATGAACTGGGAGGTCTCCAGATTTGGTACTAATTCTAGATGCACAGCTCTGGACAGGCTACAGGCGAAGATAGCTAAGTAGGCCTTGCTCTCACTCTTCTTGTTCTGTTTGTATCTGATGGGTCCCGCAAAATCTATGCCAACTACTTCAAATGCCGCTCCAACAGTAGTGCGATCTTCTGGGAGTTGTCCTGGCGCTGGGGCGGTAACTGGCGTAGCAGTAAATCTCTTGCAGCCATAACATTCACTTCGCACGGACTTGGTTAGGCTTCGCAGTTTAGGGGCCCAGTACTGCTCTCGTACTGCCGCCATTGTTAAACCGACACCACCGTGTAGGGTTTCGCAGTGTACTTTCTGCACCATCTTCCGAGTTAAAACAGCTCTTGCCGGCAGGTAGATCGGGTATTTCCCTTGAATTCTTCCATGGCATTCAAGTACACCATTGGCATTGGTCTGTAAGTTGAGTTCTTTCTGAGTCTGCTCGAAGTGAGGCTTTAGTTGATCTCGGTGCTGTACAAGTAGAATCCATCTTCGTTTCACGTCATCGATCTCAGTCTTCGTCAGAGGACCAGATAGTTTTTGTCTTCCTCTGCAGTTCCGTATAAATCTTGTAACCCAGGCCTCCACTCGCGAGGCGCGGCGCAAGTCGTGCTTCTCCAGTAGCTGGTCCATGACGTCAATAGTTTCTTTAGTTTGACAAGCATTTAGCACTTCCCGGATCAGTTTGGCTTCTTCCTCTGAGGCTGCTGACGGGGAAGTTATTGGGTTGGGGGGCCATCGTTCCTTGTCGGAGAGCCATTCAGGTCCATTCCACCACAGATTAGTAGTTCCTCCTCCCCTGCTCGCCATGTCAGCTGGGTTGTCATGTGTTGGTACATGTCTCCATTCAATCTCTGGGTGCTGATGAATTTTTTCAACTCGGTTAGTCACGAACTGCTTGTACTGTCCGTTGCCGAGAATCCAATGCAACGCGACTGTACTATCTAACCAGGCGTAGACTCTTAGTTTGGGTAGGTCGTTCAATGTGTTCTGCAAATTTACCACGAGGTTCGTAGCCATGTGGCCGGAAATCAGTTCCAGGCGAGGCACTGTGAGTCCCTGTTTGGCCAGCCGGCCTTTGGCTGCTACCAGACGTTGCGTAGTTCCGCTCGGTTGCCGCACCACAGCATAAACAGCGGTGCCTACTCCCTGTGTGCTCGCATCACCGAAGGCGTGTAACTCCAAATTAAGTACAGGTTCCCTGTGCTCCATCACGGCTCGTGGCACAGTCACACCAGTCGGTAGGGTCTGCTCCCAGGTTTCCACCCTTTTGACAAGCTGTCTGGTTAGCTTAGTATCCCAGGAAAGCTTCTGGTTGCAGATGTCACGATAAATCAACTTTCCTTGTAAAGTAAGTGGTGTGGCCAAACCCAAAGGGTCGTACACTTTAGCTAGCCTTTTTAACACTTCTCTCTTGGTTGATGGGGTCTCGTTCTGAGGGAAGGTCACAGATAGTGTATCCAATTGCTTATCCCATGGCAATCCGAGAACCTTGGATTCGCATGGCTGTGCACCAAGTTGCTGCTTGGCGTATGATAGCTCGCTGTCCCCATCTTCTTGATCATGCATGTCTTCTAATTCGGTCACGTTGGAGTTCCACTTGTGTAGTACAAACTGTGCGTCGTTAATATCTCAATGGCAGTGGTCTTGCGTTCTCGGGCTTGTTCGACAGTCTGACCACCATTCAGAAGGTCATCCACGTACAGGCTTTTGCGCAGTGCAGCAACAACTTCCGGCAATTTGTTCTCCCATGATTGCAAATGTTGTTCGATAACTCCCCTAGGAGGAAGGGCGAGCAAGTCAAACCAAATAAAGCGCGTGTAAACCTGTAAGTCTCTAAATTTGAGTGTTCGTTTATTCGCCAATGGAAGCGAAGTGCGTCACGCTCCTGTTCCTTGATTCGTATCTGCAGGAAGGCTTTCTGGATGTCGCCAAAAATCGCTACAGGGTAAAACCGTTGCCGAACCAAGACGTCCCACAACTTATTTTGTAGCGCGGGGCCTGGGTACAAACATTCGTTTAAGGATGGAGCGTTTGAGTAGGCCCTTGCTGAAGCGTCGTAGACTACACGTAGTTTAGTGCTCGCTGCTTCTTCTCGAATTACAGGTTTGTGAGGAATGTAGAACTCGGATCCTGTAGGTTCAGCAGGGCAGTCTTCAATGATCCTTGCTCCTTCTGTTCTCTGATGATTTGATCATACTCAGGTGTCAACCCGTGACGTTCAAGTTTCTTGTTCAGACTACTTAAACGCGAAGGCTTCCTTGCTTATTGGAGGGCAAAGGGGGATGATTTCCTCTCCATGGTAGGCCTGTCTCATACCACCCTTTCTCATTTCTCGCTAGTTGCTCTTTAAACTCGCTGTAGACAGCTAGTTGGTCGTGTTCAGAAGAATCCGCCAATCCAAGTACGTCAAGACGACAAAGTTCTTCATAATCAGTTTGGCTTGTCTGTGTCAACATCATGCGATTGTGGTCGAACTCTTGTCCTGGTGACATAACGAACCACCCCAGTTTTGTTTTCTCAGCTACTGGATCTCCATCTCTGCCAATGTGCGGCTTTGTGTCAGTTTTTTATTCGAGCGTATTCGCCACTGCCTAGTACCACGTGCACCGGTAGTTGTTCCTTTGTGTCGAAGTCAGCAAGCTTGATTCCTTTTAAATGACTGTAGTTGTCAATTAACTGCTGATATTTCGGATTGTCAACAGTTAACAGTTCTCCCTTGTAAACCTTAGTTAGTTTAGCACTCATGCTGAAATTCCCATCCAATGATTCAATCAGTGTGTCGTATACTTCCAGCCTCGTTATTTGGGAACTCATATGCATCAGCATATCCACCCGTTTTGTTTTGCTCTCACACGGTTTCTTCTTGAGAAGATCTATTAGCTTTCCTGAAGCGTACGAACTTCCGGCCCCAGTATCAATTAACGCACGGCAAATTATTCCGTCAACTTTGATTGGGATTATCGGCAATATTCCTTCGTTACTTCCGTTTGCTGTCATCAGAGTTTTCTTATCGTCAGTTCCAGCTTTGGGTGTTTGCTTGCGGTCGCAAATTGACGTGTGATGACGTTTCTTGCAGTGTTGACATGTGGCTTTGCTGTAACATTCCACAGCGCGGTGATTAGGTGTGGCGCAATTGAAACACAAATTCTTCCTAGCCAGCATTGCTCTTCTTTCTTCTACTTTCGTAATCTTCTCGCAGTCAGATGGTTTATGACTTACATTCCCACAGTAAACACACTCTTTGGGGTTAAAATCTAGCCCACGCGCTTGGTAGAGCTTGTTTGACCGATCCCACTTCGGCTTTCGGTGCTCAGTGAAATCTCTCTCAGCTGATTTAGTATCGGGTGGGTTTCTTCTTAACCACAAGCGAATGGCTTCGCTGAGTTTCGCGAAGTCCCACTTCTCCCAGTCTGGGTCTGTTCGCACGAGGTCCCCACGGATGCCAGGCAATTTGTCTAGTGTCATCAAGGTAGCTCCGTTTACTTACTCTAACTTGTTCAACGTTTGTAATGCTTGAACACAATAGGTCAATTTCTCACTGAACCCACTTATCTTGTTTGGATTCGCACTAGGTACTATAGGGAGACCTAGTATTTCACTGGTGTAAGCTTTGATTATTTCGGACTCCTTGCCGAATTTTTCCGTTAAAATACTCTTTGCGCGGTTGTACCCTTCCCCAGTGAAAGGCAGAGCTTCTATAGTCCCTTTTACTTTGGAATCTAGTAGCTCCCGTAGGTACGAGAATTTCGTTATTGATGCTAAGTTTGATTTATCGATGGTTTCAGAAAACTGCCCCCAAAATCGCGGCCAGTCCATGAAGGTGCTGTCCAATTTCGTGATCACCAGTTTTGGGAGCTTGGCTTGAAGGTCGCTAGGCGTTTGGGAGTGGAGTGGTTGTTGGCTGTCCTGAGTCTGCGACGCTTGAAGCTGTGTTTGCAATTCTAATCTCGTCTTATGCAACTTTTCCTCAAACTGGAGTTTTTCTTCTTGGGCGTGGACGTCAGCTTGCTTCTTCCAATTATCCAACCATTCACGTACTTTGCGGACTTCGTCGTCCGCCTTTTCTAATTTCTCATCCAGGTTCACGTTCCACGCTTGGATCTCGGTCATTCCTTCTTTGTCCGCTAATTTTTTCGCTTCTACCTCGATTCGCATTCGTTCAACCTCTGTTGTAATGGATTTCAGGGTCGCATACTGTCTCTCAATTGCTTCGGTTTTCGCTGCTTGCAGAACGGTGTCCGTCTTTCCCACCGTCATCTCGAGTTGTGTGATCTTGATTTCCAAGTTTGCCGACGTCGCCTCCATCACGACGAAGAAATTCACAAGTCAAATTATACTCACAATAGTTTGGTCCTACTGCCTTACTTCAGAACAGTCAGCCCCGTCGGAGGTGCCAGGTGTGGAGAATTGTTTGCCTCCCCTAAACAGTATTCCCCAACAAGTCACAGATAGTTTCCTTTTCGTTTTACGGTTTTATTCACAAACGATCTCCTAGTTCTCACAGCAATCTGGCTCGATTTTTTAAACTCTTCTTCTAAAAACACCGCATCCGATTCGGTTACACAACCATTAATTTAAAGATAAACAACGAGTGCGACACTTGATTGGCTCGCTAAATTACTAGGCTTATCTTTGAACATAACTGCGGAAATCGCTAATGGACTAATGGCAAACTTTTGCCGTAATCAACAAAAACAGTGGCTAATTATACTCAATGTTCAATCAGTAGTTGTCACTTAACTCTTAAGCAATACAAAGTTTACCGACAGCACGTATCCCATCGTTCAGAAGAACAACTACTTTCTGATTTGGATGTACTCTTGCGACTTGTCAGTCAGCAAAGGCAACATTGTGAGACATTGTCATTTCGTGTTTTGTACGAAGAGGAAGAACGCCCATGCCCAGATGTGAGTGTTGGGGTGGTGAGATCTGCTAGTGCTGGTCGACCAAAACTCGAAATTTTAAAACAGACCCTTTTGCTTACCATAAGCCGTTAGGACATGGTACGGAATACTGCCGTCTGATTATACTTCTTGACCCTCCGAGGGTAATCATCACTGGGTCCACTCTTCGCATTGCCTCCAATATGCGGCGTCTTTGAACTGTTATTCCCCGCTGGCTTAAGGCACCTTGTACTAATCAAAATCTAATTCTTGGAGTCATTTAGAAACATTCTCTAACCATTTCATCAGGAGAGGCGTTATCTATGTCGCTAAACGATGGCGCAGCACTATCGAACCCAAACTCGTGCCTTCGTCGCTGGAAAGTTCTTTCAGAAACACGCAGCATTCGCGCGATACCAGCCCAGCAAAACCCAGCTCTTGTATGAAGCGCTACCAAGAGTTCTTCAGAAATTTCGAGTCTTGGTTGACCAGCGCTAGCAGATCTCACCATCCCAACACTCGCACCTGGGCATGGGCGTTCTTCCTCTTCAAAAATGACAATGTCTCACAATGTTGCCTTTGCTGACTGACAAGTCGCAAGAGTACATCCAAATCAGAAAGTAGTTGTTCTTCTGAAAGATGGGATTCGTGCATCCTCAAAGACAAAATGCTTAAAGTTCTCTCGAAACTGTCAAGACGTTGGGAATTGAATTCCGCAGAAGCAAATGATAAGTCACTGTCTAAAGAGAGGACTATTAAGTTTTTTAAGGACCGAAAGAACTCCGTAGTAGTCGCTGAGCTGGTTTCTCACCGCCATTTTGAAAAGCATTCAAACTCGCATTACTTCCGGTTTCCTCGGTTCTCCACCGGGAAGGTAGTTCCGGCAGAGCACTTCCGGTAAGGTACTTCCGGCGACTTCGTGACTTCCGTTTCCTTTCGATTGATTTTTGTGGTTTCAATTTATTTTTGTGCGTTTCGATTCAATTTTGAGCGGTTCGATTCAATTTCGGCCGTTTCGAAGTTGTTTAAATACTTTTTGTCCCTTTGAGGGTTGTCCAATACACCCGAACTCGACTGAATCGCGCGATTCGTCTTGCGTAAAGTCGAATCGACTCACCGGAAGTGGATTTGTGAGAGACACAAAAAAATAAGGCAAGAAGGCTATGAACGCTAGGGAGGGTAACAAATGTTGACTATTCGACTCGTACTTGGAAGCTTGCACTTATGTCACTACTATGTGACGTTGCAAGGCAATAAATCGACTCAACGGAAGTCGATTTGCGATAGACTTTAAAAGATTAAATGCAGCAAAAAGGCTATTTACACTGGGGATGGTAGCAAATGTTATGTTATGGAATTGAATTAATTCGAGTTGTATCGGTACGTTTTGCTCCCGTAAAATTAACTGTACCGTACTCAAGAAAAGTCGTTTTCATTGAGCGCGGTGGCTCACGGGTTAGCTCATTCCTAGAGCCTTATTTTGAATTGGTTCGCGAACGCATTCTCGTCTGCAAAAAAAGTCGAGTAATAACAACCCAAAATATTGAGTAAAATGTTGAATCCACATTGACGCCAAAAATTGAGTAAACTGAAGCATCAGTGTTGAGTAAAACATCCCCAACAATGTGAGTATAGAGTGTGTTCGCTCACGTGACCGTTGAATTACCGTCCGCCATGTTGGAGGAGTGACTTTGATGGGTTCTCCCTGTGTTTACCTTCTAGAGAGCGGGCAGTGCGAGCGCTTTTGAATTCATAACTCACGCTTTTTTTAACGTTGTGAATTAAAATCGAAAAGGTAGCTAACGTTCAGTGCTTTTTTGTTATTTGTGCTAATTTAAATCCCAAAAACCCTTTTCTTTCGATGATTAGGGCAGTATTTGTTTCGATCAATTCGATTTGCCGATTTGCCGGCCCGATTTTTTAAACCTTGTAAGCATTATCACAGAGTAGAAAATCAGCAACACTTATAAAATCGGTTTTACGTCAACAATATTTCTTATAAAATGGAATCATTTTCATGGTCGCGACAAATCGTTGAATCAGTCTTGTAGCGCGTCTCTTTTAATAGTGTGTGTTCGGATGACGTCACAAACTTACCGGCGGCCATGTTGGAGGAGTGACATAATCAAAATGGTGACTGAAGCAACATAACTTGAGCCTCCGATGCTGACAAATATGCTAAAATCTCGAAGGCCTCATTCAGAAACCTCCTGTGAGTATTCTATCTTTGTTTGGAAATGCCAAGCGCTTCGAAAAATTAATTTGGTTTTGTAGTTGACGAATTCTCCGAGCTTGTGCATACTATAAAATCGCTATGTTCTCGACACAGATTTTCTAAGTGTCGAGAACACAGCGATTTTATAGTATGCACAAGCTAGGAGAATTCGTCAACTACAAAACCAAATTAATTTTTCGAAGCGCTTGGCATTTCTAAACAAAGATAGAATACTATTAGGAGGTTTAAATGAAGCTTTTCGTAAAAATTCTGTGAGAATTTTGAGACATTTTTGAAGACCCTTTGAAGACCGTGCCCGGCTGGGCTCACGCTACTATTAAATCGCTGAAGGTTTTCCACTAGTTCCAACCCAAATTCCCCGAAAATCAACCATAACTTTTGCTTTCCAACCGAAAATACCGGTTTTCTTGGCTAAATAGTAAGCACCCGGGGAACAAGTGCCCCACAGAAACCACTTCGAAACAAAATTTCGTGCAGACAAATTGCAGCGTGCAATCAAGGAACCGACAAACTAGCTAAAGAGACGCGCTACAAGACTGATTCAACGATTTGTCGCGACCATGAAAATGATTCCATTTTATAAGAAATATTGTTGACGTAAAACCGATTTTATAAGTGTTGCTGATTTTCTACCCTGTGATAATGTTTACAAGGTTTAAAAAATCGGGCCGGCAAATCGGCAAATCGAATTGATCGAAACAAATACGGCCCTAATCATCGAAAGAAAAGGGTTTTTGGGATTTAAATTAGCACAAATAACAAAAAAGCACTGAACGTTAGCTACCTTTTCGATTTTAATTCACAACGTTAAAAAAAGCGTGAGTTATGAATTCAAAAGCGCTCGCACTGCCCGCTCTCTAGAAGGTAAACACAGGGAGAACCCATCAAAGTCACTCCTCCAACATGGCGGACGGTAATTCAAAGGTCACGTGAGCGAACACACTCTATAGCTAGTTTGTCGGTTCCTTGATTGCACGCTGCAATTTGTCTGCACGAAATTTTGTTTCGAAGTGGTTTCTGTGGAGCACTTGTTCCCCGGGTGCTTACTATTTAGCCAAGAAAACCGGTATTTTCGGTTGGAAAGCAAAAGGTATGGTTGATTTTCGGGGAATTTGGGTTGGAACTAGTGGAAAACCTTCAGCGATTTAATAGTAGCGTGAGCCCAGCCGGGCACGGTGTTCAAGGGTCTTCAAAAATGTCTCAAAATTCTCACAGAATTTTCACGAAAAGCTTCATTTAAACCTCCTAATAGTATTCTATCTTTGTTTAGAAATGCCAAGCGCTTCGAAAAATTAATTTGGTTTTGTAGTTGACGAATTCTCCTAGCTTGTGCATACTATAAAATCGCACAGGGAGCCCATACAATCTGTTTGTGTAACATTATGACCGTTTGTAATTTTGTAGGGAATGTATGGGATTTACCTAAATTTCACATTATGGCGACGTATCGCCAAATGTATGTGCTGATCAACAATAAATAAACGTTAAATTACCTTATTTGTTGTTTGTTGTCGTCCTTTTGCCGTAAAAGTGATTTTTGAGCGATTTTGAAGGATTCTGAGATCGCCGCTGACTGTGCGTCTAAGAGAAAGACAAGGGTGGAAAGAGATTTTTGAACGGCTCCAGCGCCGAGGCGATTTTTTCACATAAAATCGCATCGCTCAGCTTTCAAACCGCGCAACAGAAAGGCCCAAAGATTCATGCTTCTTCTCGTACCTCTCGATCGAAAATCCGTCCAAACGGCCCGGAGCTAGCCGTCGAAGAAAATCAAATTCCCACACTTTCCAAGCGGTCGATATTCGTATCAACATTTTGCCGTGCCAGCCAGAAACCGTCCTGCTGATTGCCTCTTTCTGATTGGTCGCCGTTAAACAATAACCGATTCAAAATACGTACCGAGGGTGGGGAGACATAGGCACGAGTCTGGTGAGTAAACGGTTCGACCTTACGAAAATGCCTATGGCTCCCCACCCTCGGTACGTATTTTGAATCGGTTATTGTTTAACGGCGACCAATCAGAAAGAGGCAATCAGCAGGACGGTTTCTGGCTGGCACGGCAAAATGTTGATACGAATATCGACCGCTTGGAAAGTGTGGGAATTTGATTTTCTTCGACGGCTAGCTCCGGGCCGTTTGGACGGATTTTCGATCGAGAGGTACGAGAAGAAGCGTGAATCTTTGGGCTTTTCTGTTGCGCGGTTTGAAAGCTGAGCGATGCGATTTTATGTGAAAAAATCGCCTCGGCGCTGGAGCCGTTCAAAAATCTCTTTCCACCCTTGTCTTTCTCTTAGACGCACAGTCAATGGCGAACTCAGAATCCTTCAAAATCGCTCAAAAATCACTTTTACGGCAAAAGGACGACAACAAACAACAAATAAGGTAATTTAACGTTTATTTAGCGTTGATCAGTACATACATTTGGCGATACGTCGCCATAATATGAAATTTAGGTAAATCCCATAGATTTCCTTTAAAATTACAAACGGTCATTATGTTACACAAACAGATTGTATGGGCTCCCTGTGTAAAATCGCTGTGTTCTCGACACTTAGAAAATCTGTGTCGAGAACATAGCGATTTTATAGTATTCAAACTGGTCCTTGAGTTCACGGGAGCCGATTAAGAAACAATACTTCATACCAACGGGTGGCATTCACACTGAATAATATTATGCAAGGGTATATAAGGATCACATGTTCTGTGTTAGGCCTCTTTTCGCAAGAAGCGTGGGATCTTGAAAGTGGAAAATAACCTTTATGGCCGCACAGACCCATCCGTCCTCCCCGCCCTCCCAGTAGCGGTTCAAGTCCAGGCAGCGCCAGCCCAGGTGATTCCAAAGCCAGCTCCAGCGTTTCTTGTACAAGCACCAGCTTCAGTGACTCTACTGAACGCGCCAGCTCCACTAGCTCCTGTACAAGCGCCGCCGGGAGTTCCAGCGTCGGTTCAAGCCGAACCAGATAACCTTGAAGTAGGGGTATTTCACTAGTGTATTTGTGTTCTGTACACCTTCGTTCTGTTTGTTACTAGTACGCCCAAATCGGATTTGTATGTGTGGTTTTTCTCTGTGTAGTAATTTTACGCCACGACGAGATGTATGTTGGCAAAATGCTGGTTGCTCTATGTGACACCACGACGATATATTTGGCAAGTGCTGAGTCCGCTCGGCGAAATTATTCTGTAACAGTGGTTGCTCTGTGTGACACCACGTCGATATATTTGGCCAGTGCTGAGTTCGCTCAGCGAAATTATTTTGTAATAGTGGTTGCTCTGTGTGACACCACGACGATATATTTGGCAAGTGCTGAGTTCGCTCAGCGAAATTATTGTGTAACAGTGGTTGCTCTGTGTGACACCACGACGATATCAGTATTTGGCATAAGTGCTGAGTTCGCTCAGCGAAATTATTTTGTAACAGTGGTTGCTCTGTGTGACACCACGACGATATATTTGGCAAGTGCTGAGTTCGCTCAGCGAAATTATTGTACAACAGTGGTTGCTCTGTGTGACACCACGACGATATATTTGGCAAGTGCTGAGTTCGCTCAGCGAAATTATTGTACAACAGTGGTTGCTCTGTGTGACACCACGACGATATATTTGGCAAGTGCTGAGTTCGCTCAGCGAAATTATTGTGTGACAGTGGTTGCTCTGTGTGACTCCACGATGAAAAATTTGTCAAGTGCTGAGTTCGCTCAATGAAATTATTGTGTAACAGTGGTCAGCGCAATTATTCTGCCATGGTGGCCGCCCCGGTGGCCGCTCAGTGTGAAAACACAACGATATATTTCTCGGCGAGTGCTGAGCTCGCTCGCCGAATTTACTGTGTGACAATGATTGCTCTGTGACACCGTTTCGTGGTACTTATCTGCAAATGATAAGTTCGTTTGACGAAATCGTTTTGTTTACAGTGGCCAGTTCGTGGCGGGTGAATATGGAATTTACTCTGTGCACAAAAGATGATTTTTCTTTCTTTCTTTCTTTTCCTTTGAAAAAGGTGGAAAACAATCATGTGCTTTTACTTGGGTCACGCGTGGTTTCTCGTACTAAGAACAAAAGAGAAATGTTAATACGGGAAAGTCTGCATATTGCACGTCAGTCGACTGTGAAACTGGTCATTTATTGGGTTTTATTGAGTCTATTATGCATTCATCTAGGCTCCCCCCCCCCCTCCCCCCTCCGCATGGTTGGTACCGATCCCAGGGCACTCTAATGCCCTTTGTGCTCGACTCTTGCAGTTGGGACGGGATTGTTACCCTCCGTCGGCCCCATCCTATTTTTTTTGTTCGTTTACTCCGTTAGGTTCATTTTTCGGCGCTGGAGTAGACCAAATTGTCCCCTATATTCCTTTAATGTTAGATCTCTCCGAAGCGGCCAAAAAAAAAAAAAAAAAAAAAAAAAAAAAACTTGAAGGCCAGGCATACATTGTACCAGAATAGGAATTTGAAGAGAATTTTCAGTCGATGTAGGCAGCATCTCAAAACGGTCGCCTAACGGGATCCAGTGGGTTTCTGTCCCAGGGGCCGGTGGTGGGGTGACAATCCCCGACGGGAATCTCCCTTCCATTCAAGAGGTATCGAAAGGCCTGTGTCATGGCACTCCACTTCAACTTCGAGTGCGCGTTCCAGACTCCTTTGTCGCCGGTGAAATACATAATCACATTGAGTCATGGGCCGAGATAACGCCTTGCCAAGTGGATGCGACTGAAATCATGGGATGGACTCGGAACCGGGTATCCATCTGAAAATACATGCGCCCTTTCAAAGGCAGCTTTGCGGGGTCAGAATGTAACTTAAATTTTCCACCCCGTCGCGTATTTCATGACTATCACTCATGCAAGGAACTTTCTGATTTTGTAACAAAGGAGCTCACCAGTCGAATAATGGTCGGCGAGGTTAGTGTGTGGGGAAGGGTAAATGAGGTTCTTCCGCCCTATCTCGTCATACCCCCTTACGGTGGAACCGTGTATGCCTCGATAAACGCTATCTTAATCTGTGGATGCGAGACATGCCTTTCTCGCTCTATTCTTTTGTGAAGCTGACACGATATGTGGAAAAGATCACCTACAAACAAAACTGGATGACAAATCAGGGTATGACCATGTGCTGCTCGATTCTATGAGTCGTTCACTCGTCAGGTTTCAGTGGGGTGGCTGGTAGTTAGTCAATAATGTTCTCCCCATTTGGGTGGAAGATGTTGCAATATGACTGCCAGACTTTAGGCCTAGCCACCACGCACACCATCCGACGTTTGGGCGCCCCACGTTCACAATCCATTGGAAAATTCTACAGGGATTAGTGAGGGGTGGTTTTTTGTTCGGATGAGTATGGGGATGTTGATTGGGATAAAGAAGTGTAGGGGGAGGGATAGGTGAGGGCGGGTATGCCGTGTTAGTTACCTGGTCTGTAATGAGTGTTCTAAGAAACTGGGTAACCATTAGGAACAATGCTTTCCCAGTTCTCCCCATTCTTAATCAGTGAACCGTGAATGAAAGACCAGTTTGAATATATTACTATTCAAACTGGTCCTTGAGTTCACGGGAGCCGATTAAGAAACAATACTTCATACCAACGGGTGGCATTCACACTGAATAATATTATGCAAGGGTATATAAGGATCACATGTTCTGTGTTAGGCCTCTTTTCGCAAGAAGCGTGGGATCGGAAGTGGGAAATAACCGGGGCCGGCATAGTGAAAGGCTATGAGGATGGGAGTGTGGGAGTGGGTGTATGTGGATGGGAGTTTTTCCCCTCCCAACCCATCCCCTGGGGTGTATATCTAGACTGGGCTTTCTTCTCGGTTCTAAGAAACTGGGTAACCATTAGGAACAATGCTTTCCCAGTTCTCCCCATTCTTAATCAGTGAACCGTGAATGAAAGACCAGTTTGAATATATTACTATGCACAAGCTCGGAGAATTCGTCAACTACAAAACCAAATTAATTTTTCGAAGCGCTTGGCATTTCCAAACAAAGATAGAATACTCACAGGAGGTTTCTGAATGAGGCCTTCGTGATTTTAGCATATTTGTCAGCATCGGAGGCTCAAGTTATGTTGTTTCAGTCACCATTTTGATTATGTCACTCCTCCAACATGGCCGCCGGTAAGTTTGTGACGTCATCCGAACACACACTATAAGGTCAAAAGCACAAGTTCAAGTTGTTGGGAAAGCCGTTAATCGTGGGGGAGGGCACGGGATGGAAACCCCATGCGTTTACAAGTTTACTGGACCGCCAAGAAACGTTGATATGCTTAATAAATTATATTAGACATTCCAAATAACCGATCGGTAAGAAAAGAACAGGAAATGGACTTGAAGAGAAAAGCCACAGTGGAAGGCAGCAGAAACAAGAAGGCAAAATAACTTTCAGAGCCTTGAAATGCTGCAAAGTGAAGTCTTTCAGATCTTTTGTAGTATCTATTCATGCATCCTTTTTACTGAACACTACAATGAACATGCTAACCACTAACACCTTTGCCTAAAAACATTCAATAAAATATTAATGCATTATTGTTTGTCATATGGTGTCTGTTTTTATTCAGCAGCCTCACCAGGCATTTTGCCGACTGGTCGTATTAACGGGGTAATTTTATAAAGAAAATAACGACTGAGGACTCCAAAAGATGGTCGTTGGTCGTAAAAACGGGGTTTTCAGATAAGAAAATTAGTGGGCTTTTGTTCGGGCCACAATAAAGTGGTCGTAATAACGGGGTGGTCGTATTAACGAGGTGGTCGTATGACGGGGTTACTCAATATACGGTGTTAAAACAACTCACAAGAATTTCATCCTGGTTTACTCGTTTAATGAGAAAACGTCACTCATATTAAAAAGTAAATGCTTCTTTCAATAGTTAGTAAATTTATCCACACACAAAACACAAAATTGGTACATAATATCAATATCTCTATGTGTACCCCAACTGTTGTGAAATGACATAATAAAGTAGACTTTCATTGATCTCTGCTTTAACAAAAACCCGATTTTGTCATAAACTTGGATCAAATAAATCCATTATATAAATTATTTCTTTTTTGAAATGGCTCTTCCCAATAAAAAGTAATGCTTAACTTAGTGTTAACAAGAACATATACTGTTTAAAATTGAATGAACAAAAAAGTGTTCTGTGTTTTAATATCAGGTTTAAAAACCCAAGGCGATTAAGCCAATAGTTTTTACACCTGCAGACTTGCAGACAAGTCAGGGCTCATCACTAACACTCAACGACTTTCCACTGGAGATTACATTTTCTCATCAGAATGTGAAAAAAGAAAATGAATATAGTTGCCCGATCCGCAAAGTAATGCTGTTAATCTTGGGCAATTCTGGAAAGCTAGTTTTTCATTTTAAAGTCTTCAGCAAAAAATGTACAAATAAAATGAAAACAAACCTCTACAACCCTGTATTGCTGAATTTGACCCTCGACCTGAACTGCAAAACAATGTAAACTGGGCTAGTCATGATACTAGGATGAGGCCCCCAATTTTTAATGGGGGACGGACATCTTACTTTAATAACTGTTAGACATGGTGATAAATATTTTGTTATCCTGAATGTAGAGACTAACGAGACTGGAATCAAAGTTTTAAAACGGAAAGTAAATTTCACAGCTAAATTAAAAGGGGAAAGTGCATGGTCTCAAAAGTTACTGTCAAGCCCTGTAAATACATTAACTGTATATACAAACTGTAGCTCCTGGGGGGACTCCCATAAAAAAATTACAGGGGTGCTCGTCGTACCTTTTGGGATCAAAATTTGTAGTTTGGTACCGCTTAGGGTCCGAAAATCTAAAATGACCACCATTAGAATTATTGTAGTACTTTTTAGGGTATTAAGCCAAAAGAATATGACAGAAATATGACGTGTTGTTTCGAACTGGTACCTCTTAGAGGTAAAACCTCTCTTGAACCATACCAACGAGCACTGCCGTCATTTTTATATGGGAGTTCCCAAACTGAAACGATTCAATGCTATAACGCTTCTGTGTAAAAAGCATCATAAATGTTCTTCGATGCATTATGTTTTTGTCATAGAAACGTTGTAGCATTGAATCGTTTTAGCATGTCCTTTTCATTGTGCCTCAACTACATGCTACATTTTGACAAACTGTCAATATCATTTACAATAGATTATTCGACCCAACGGGATAATCAAACATAAAAACATAATAAGAAACTAGCAGCCCAAGAGTAGCCTCAATAAGGCTGCCAGTAAAAGAAGCTGCTTGTCAGCAGCCAAGTGCATTTCAGCCTCAGGCAAATCAAGGCTGCCTTCCATTATGATAAAAGGAAATGGCTTTTCCTTTTCCTGTGCAACTTGATTTGCAGTCGTGTCACTTCCACCCTATTAATCTAACAAAAAAAAAAGGTAAGTTAAAACATTTTTACAGCATAATACAATAATAATTTTACATTTTATATTAATCATGGAGTACATATATGTTATTCATTTGAAATGCATAAACTAAAGGTAAAAATAAAACTAAACATCCCAGCAGTCGTAACATCATTTCTTTATCTGAGTCAGAATGGTTCATGTGAAAAGACAGAAGTCTCAAGGAGGGAACAACACTTGAATTTTTGGTTAAAATTTTGTTACAGCTTATTGACTGTTTGACCCCCTCCCCGAGTCCCTATAATGGGCAATATGGGATGCTCCGCCCAAAAGGAGTACCTTTTTTAGGCTGGAGGTATATGAAAGGGTAGGGATTTCACGAAATATATGAAAGGGTAGGGAAAACATGAGTCATGAAGTATAAAAAGGTAGGGAAAACTGCCATTTAAGTATTATAAAAAAGGACCATTCAAAATATAACAAACAGATGCACATAAAGGCTACATAAAAGGGGTACCATTTTCAATAAAAGCTATATGAAAGAGGTACCATTTTCAATGAAAGTTATACGAAAGGGGTACCTTTTGTGTCCAAAACAGTATATAGTCCATGGGCCAAGTCACTTTTCATTACCACTCGGGGGGACGAAGGCCACCATATATCAAATTAAAGCTTATCGTGTGTAGATTTCAAAAATATATGATGGAAATGATGTAAGAGTAGCTTAAGGGAGTCACGTGACCTTGAATTTTGCATAATTAGCATAATTCGATAATATGCTAAAATGCGGCTTTTAGCAAGTAATTCTGTAGATTCTGCATAAAATTAAGCAGGCATAGATAAGATATAATGTCTGTAAAGCATTTTGTCACTTTTAAGGATAAATAGTCACGTGACAGTGACGTCACTTCCGGCCGCGGTAAAAACCCTCAATTTTTGTCTATCTTTTTGCTTTTTTCCATTTTTGTGATTCAAAAATACAATTCAGAGCATTTTTACCATTAAAAGCACTAAAATATGTAACAATTAGCGTTATTCTAAATGTATGTTAAAATAATAATTAAACTGGGTACTCTGTGTTCTCTGAATGATTGGTGTTTCTCGTGGGTAATATGTTGAAAACGTTACACTCACACGTAAGAGACTTTTGTCAAAGTCAACGTCCTCTTCATCCAGTTCTACCTGGATGTCCTCCTCTTCATCTGGCTGGTTAGAACAAGTTGTTAGGCGGCAAAGGTCGGAGCACTTTAACCCATTTCGAATGTAGTCACATGAATCATCATTACAGGCCTTCTTGCACATACATGATATAAGCTCTATTACAGCTCTTGGTGCCGGGAGTCCACTCATCCAATCTATCACCAATCTCAGATGGAACGTCGTTGTTTCGTAGATAATTGTTTCGTAGATAATTTCTCCATATCGCCGCTTGATAGTTGGCTCTCCGGCAATACTTATACAAGCTGTCCTTGCATGGAGGGAAATGATGGGAATCCGCTTCACCTGAATGAATATATAAATATATGAATATATACACAGACAAATGCCTCTAACTGCATCAGAAGATCTTCAGACATCAAACAGTTTTCTCCAAGTTGCTGGAACGTGCGTTGGTATTCATTTTTACTCAGTAACTTCTTCAGGGGCAAAGGCACTCACTGCACCACAACCCGTGAATGCGTGCAAACCTGGTAGTGCCTTGCACGCATCCTGGCCAATAGCGTGGGCTATTCTTCCAATGTCTACATACCGAGCGTTCAGTGTGACTGTGTCTTCTGAGGATACAATGATTGACCTATATCGCTGCTCATTTGCTGCATGTTGCACGTGTAGGAGAAGAAGTCGTGTATGAGCCTCCTCTTGTTCGGATCTTAGCTCTTCTTCTTCCTCTACTCTCACGGCAATGATCTTGTAGCATCGGTTTCCACATGTTACATGCAGCTCCTTGTCTTCCAGTTTCTCGCGACTCGGTGTTTTTTGCCAGCGTTCTACAACAAATCTGATAAGACTTGTTTTGTTGTCACCATTGCGTAAAAAGTTCTTGAATTGCTTGACCTTCTGGCCAGCCGCAAGGTTCTTGAAAGTTATTGTATCACTTTCACCTCTGAGTTCTCTTTCTGCTGATTTAATGGAAATGTCTCTGTTCACGTCAAATACCACATCCACTCTATTGCTACCCTCTCCCTCGCGCAGCACTCTAGATAAAATCTTGTCTGCGATCTCACCAAATGTAAGATAATCTACCTTCAGCTTTTGAACCAGAGCCATCCCATCTATTAGGTAAGCTGAAGGCCTTGTTACTTCTTCTATTGGCTGTATCAATTTCTCTAATTCTTTGCCAAGTTGTGCCTTATTGGTCTTGCGGGGAAAGCCATTGTTGCAAGCCAGGGAAGCAGGAAGAGGGCCTAATGTGCTTTAACACATCTTGCATTTGTAGATTGCGGCTTTCAGCAATTATGATCATCCGCGCAAACAATTTCGATCAGCGCGCAGAACAGTTTCTGTGTTTTTGCCTTTTGCCACCGTCTTGGTCTTCGATAAAGCACTGAAGGTTTTCAACTTTTGCTTCTTCAACTTGTGATTGAACTTAACTATTGGGGGCTGTGATTCGAGACGGGTCTTCTTGAAATCAGCGTAGGCTGCCTCTCCAACTTTATACATGTAGGCGGTCGCAAGGTCCTCTGCTATAGCAGTAGTGGCAACAGCTCCTGTTGAGATGCTGGACAGTTGCATATGACCTGCAAATGGATCTGTTCAGTTCTTGATTAAATCAACCATTGCGGCAACATCTTTCTCATCTTGGGCAATGCGAGACGAGTGAAGGTCAGCAAGGCCGTGCTTCCCTTTGGCATAGCCAACCATTTCGCGCAAACTGCGCAGGAACAAAGTTCTGAATTCTGCCGTCAAGTAGTACCTTTGTACGGCTCCAGGTTTCAAACTAAAGCTCTTAGTGCCCCCAGGTGTTTTGGTATCTTTATTTACGGTTTCTTCAAGAGTCTGGTCAACGGGAATTCTTCCAAATGTATTGTCGTTGCTCAACTGTACTGAAAATCCATTTCCCATGAACTCGTGTACCTCGGGGTGCTAATCTGGTAGACTTGTCATATGGCTATAATAAGCTGACATGTATCTTGCGTAGTTGATAGCATCGTAGGAAAAGCACCATGGGATCATATGGCGACCACAGGAGAGATGGAGTTCCCAATTCCTTTTCTAGAGGCACGGGTCATGTGAAGTTGTAGCTCGATCATGTCTATATAGGACATCCAGAACGCTTAAAGGGGGCCATTGGTATTCCGGAGATGAACAGTTTATTCAGCAAAAAGTTCATCAGCTAGGGTACCAATTTCATCAAGACATGTTTGTACTTGACGATTGTCCTCTGGGTGCGACTCGTCATCAAGCCACGGATAAAATCCTTCCAATGCCACCCTCACGAATGCTTCGCAAGCCAGTTTGTGCACACGAACACCCCTGTTATAGTTTCGGCCTTCCAGAACTGCAGACACGGAGCCCTCAGCCACTACCCCAGCTTCAATGAATAAGTCCTTTAGACCAGCATGCAGGAACCTTTCACCGATGTCAGAGATCAATGTACCAAGGGTATGAAAAGTTCCAAGACGTAGAACTATGGGCTTGAACTTCTCATACTCCTTGCACTTCACCTCAAACTCCTTGGCATAGATGGTCTGATAGAAAACACATATCATGTTTGTGAGATGGAGCGAGCGCATGATAGTGAGCGATCGGTTGAGGGCTTCGTTGACAGTGGAAACATCAGTGGCTGGTGCATTAATGGTCGGAAAATCGCCTACATTATTGGCAATGATGGCGTCTTTGTCGTGAATCGTGATGTTAAACCCAGTTCAGCTGCTGACCTTTTGTTGGCGGGCTGCATAATGTAGACGAGCAAGGATGAACAGCAGATTCTTCTTTCTAAACTCTTTAAGAATTATTTCGCCTTCAACCTCCTTCACTTTTCTTGGTGGGGGCCATTCGGGATTTGGTCATCGGCAACCAGTACACTAAGAATGCCTTCCTGATCTCGGATTTCATCAGCTTTTTGCAACGTTTTCCATGAGCCAGGAGAATTTGGACTGATTAATTTTGTGTTATCATCAGTACAATGTATTATGCAATAGAGCGTATGCACATGACGTCACGGCGGCCATATTGGTGTACCAAAACAATAGAACGGCGGCCATGTTGGTGTACCAAAACAATCCTGTGGGATTTGAACGCTTTTCTTATGTTAACACTTTCTTTTGTTCCAATAAATTTGCATAGCTGCTTGCCACGTGAGTGCATACGCTCTATAAGGCTCAGTTCTGTCTTTTAGGAAGTATGCTTCTTATTTGTTCACATCTTTGAGGACTGTATTTACCACAAAAACAAGATGGCTTCCTTGTACATTTGTGCCCAGTCTTTTAGACCACAGGGAAACCATACCGGTGATAAATCGCTTGATGATAAAGCATGCATCTAAAATAACACTACTAATTATCTTATCTTTTACTGCTTTTCATGTTATAAAATGTAGTTTTGAATCACATAACAGAAAAAAGCAAAAAAAAAAAGTAGGGAAAATAGACAAAAATTGAGGGATTTTTTACCGCGGCTGGAAGTGACGTCACTGTCACGTGACTATTTATCCTTAAAAGTGACAAAATACTTAACAGACATTATATCTTATCTATGCCTGCTTTATTTTATGCAGAATCTACAGAATTACTTGCTAAAAGCCGCATTTTAGTATATTATTGATTTATGCTAATTATGCAAAATTCAAGGTCACGTGACTCCCTTAAGCTACTCTTACAACATTTCCATCATATATTTTTGAAGTCTACACATGATAAGCTTTAATTTGATATATGGTGGCCTTCGTCCCCCCGAGTGGTAACGATCCGCCATTTTTAGCCACTTGGCCCATGGACTAATATGAAAGGGTAAGGGTTTGAATCCTCAGGCGATTAATCAAGAAAATACAATTTCTGTGTTTACATGATGTCTGTATTAATTATTCATAAATGACAGATTGTGCAGTTTATCGTTTTAAAAGAAAAAAAAAACAGTACTGTTCCACATCTCATCCCAGAATTGTGTGGGCAATAGAATAAAAAGACATTATACTTACAGGAATAAAGTGTATGAAGTCCTGCAGACTTGACTTTAGGAGGAAAGGAAGCACAGCAATGGCAACCTGTACTTTTTCATTATTAATAATGCAACAGAGATGACAAAAAGATGTGAGAGAGAGATGACATTTTCCCCAACAAAAAAGGTTCTTTAAAACAAAATAAAAGTAATTAAGGGGAGCAATTTTGTATGACCTTAAAAATTGGTTTTAGAGTACCGGTAATAGCTATTGACATTTTTACCGAATTGTCACAGCGCTTTTCAATAAATCACAAAAATGACTTCACAGATCTGGTTGTCTTTGAAAACCTGCAAGTTTTGATACCAATCTGTTGAAAACTGGCAGAAATTTATACAAGAGCCCAAATTTGCATGTTTTAAAGGCAGATTTTCAAAAAAAAAATTCACTGGGTTAGTAAATTTGGTGCAAATAAATTGATCTGTGAAGATCAACGTTTTATTGTTTTAATAAAAAGCACTCTCAAAAATTTCAATTTTGTGTAACATTGGTGAGGTCCTGACCATTTGCATTTCTTCGATCTGCTAGTTCTTGAAGAGATCAAAACAAGCCTTTTTTGGTTTTCTCCTGAAAATATCCCCAATAAGGAAAGAGTGTTGCTCAATTGACCAATCAGAATGCTGAAATTAATGAGTGATTTGTCAAAGAAACTATCCATTATTTTAAAATTAATATTAACTGCTAGAAAGTTTTAATGGGACAACAGCAGATCAATCAAAGAAATAACCAAAAGCCTGATTTTACAAACAAAAACTGTTTTCAATTGAGTGTCAAAATTAATTTTGTGATTGCTTTTAATTAATGGTTTTGTAGTCCTATATTCTGTGATTGCAACAAAGTGCTTTAAACTGTTATCCCATTTTCCCACAAATAACCCCACAGTTACATGTATTTGCTTAGAGTTTTTAATGGTTAATTGTCGGGGTCAGTGTTGTAATTGACCAAAAGTTAAAATAGTTGGTTTTTTGTAGGTTTATAATTTGGTCAACTGGAACAGCCACCACATTGGACACATGTTCCAGGCTCCCTATACTATGACATTCCCCTCTTTTAGAAAATAAATAAAAGAAATATATGCTTACATATCATGTACATAACAATATTGCAAACAGGGCTAATGTTAAATAAAAATGAACACATATTTACAGAGCAGGTATACTCTAATTGACTTAATAAACAACTGTCCAAATGTTCCCATAACAGCACTTTAAATAACAGCATACAGATTGGGCATGCTCTCATCAAAGCAAATAATGAGTGTCAAACTGATATTGTCACCTCAACAAATGTTCTTTAGTCCTTCAAACTTTTCTGGGACTTGTGTCTTGTTTAATCTTAAGCTGGCTTTATTGGCCGCCACATCCTGAACGTGTGTGTCTGTGTATGTTTGTAAGGTCCAGACTCCCGCTGCTTATACATATCAGGCCTAAATTACTCATGACAATACATATTATTGCTTTGGTTTTGGTCTGTTATGACACTTGATTACAAACCACTCTTTTACTATACATTAGGGTACCTTCATCGTTTTATCTAATTTTTATCAACACAATCTTCTACATCATCCTCCCCTAGCTCCAAGAGTTTTAAAAATTTCCCCATTCCACACTTTCTTTTCTTTAACCTGTTCTTTCCAAGTTCAATAATTTGTTCGACAACTTGGCCAAACATATTGAAAAGTTGTCAAAAGACTTGTGTCCACACCAAGAATTCTCTCAAATTCAGCAACTATCTAAGAAAACAAAGGTTTGGTAATACATTTAAAGCATATTGTGAAAATAAACGATGTCGCCATTTTTAAATTCAAAATTGTTAGAATAGTTTCTGGCAGTTTATTCTTGATAATGGTGTCATGATGACACCGCATTATGTTGTTCGATTATATTGTTTCTTTTCACATGCTTATCTAGCCTGAGATAAGAGAGATACCTTACAATGTAATGTTAAAGGGGAAGTTTACTCCAGAAGGCACCCTTTTTTTCTCCACTAATAATCAAAGGCTCCTTGCGAGCCAAGTCGTGAATATGAAACAACTATCAGACCTTTTCCTACCCTACACAAGGCACTTATGTCCAGGATTGCAGATAATTAGATGCATGACAAATTTTGATATCCAACACAAAGTGTCCCATTAAGTCTAAGTGTTAACTATCTTTTTTGAAATGTATACGTAAGGTAAGCATACATGTAAGTATTAAGTGTTGTTTTTAGGTTAGGGTAAACGCACCTGTTTATCTTTATATGTATCACAGTGTAAATAGCGAAAAAGCATTATCATTTCTGGTGTTTTTTTTTGAATAACAGATAATAATGATATAATAATCATATTTTTATAATTTTATTTTGCACCTTTTACAGGCCACAGTGCTGCAACCAGCTAATGTTGAATGTGATCCAAGTGACCTCTTTCGTTTAACCAACGCAAAAAGCATGCCCTTTCTCGCCAATTTTATTTAACACCTTAAATTTTTCGTTGCCCTCTACGTCACTGACGTCAAATCGGCACTCTTGGTACCCTTTGACCACACATTTTTTATTTAAGAGTGGATTTGAAACATGGTATGTGTTTTCTTTTTATTCTGTCTGTCGCTCCAAAAAACACTCTATTCTTTAAAAATATCAAAAATCAAAATATCATTGCATAGCATTTCACGGCCACGGACACATACAATGTACTATTTACCAATCATCTTCAACTTCAACTTTATTACTTCCATCACTACTTAATACAATAAATAATATAAATTTTCTCAATAACAAGCTTTAAAATCAAAAGTGATGAGGAGGCTATAGAAAAGCAGAAATGCCTGAAGTAATAGACCCCCTTCAACGGTCATTACATAACATAACTTTAGGTTGAATGCTTGTTTTACAATTAAATTGAAGGTAACAATAATGATAAACATTGTAGAAGCAATAAAGAGTGAAAATTTTGTTTACTGGAGAATTATTTGCCACTACTGTCATTGTCCTGCTTTGATAGAATTTTTTGCTTGATACAATTTTTTAAAGAGAAAATTAACTTAATATCTTTTGTCTTTTTGTCAATGCTCTTCCATCGTTTTTATTCTGCTTGTAATTCATTGTGTGTGGCAAAATAATAAAATAAAATAAAATAAATATTTTCGGACCCTGAAATGACAGGGAATACTGCCCTTAAAGCCAGCTGGATGATTTAAGGGGAATATGACAGTTATGTCTATGACGTGTTCCGTAACTATGTACCATCTGATTTGATTTAAACAATTGCTTTAAATTATGTGGCATCTGCCCTTAAACATTAGAATTGAAATTTCTAATTCATTTATTTGATCTACCCTTTAATCTTTAAAAATTTCAGTCGTACTTTCCCTATATCCAACTTTAGCTATAATTCTTACTGCCCTTTTCTGTAGAATTACAATCCTATTTAATTTGGAAGGATAATTGTTAGCCCAAACAATATTGCTGTAGTGAATGTAAGGATATACTAAAGTATAATATAGGCTTTTAATAGCATCTGTGAACAAATAATAGCTTAGTTTATGCATGATCCCAATATTTTTGGACATTTTTGAGGTTACATGATTTATAAGTTGTTGTTGTTGTTGTTATATGCCTCATCCATGTTAAATTTTCATCAATAACTACTCCTAAAAACTTACAGTCCTTTACCCTATTTGTTATATTTCCATCTATTGTAATGTTCATATTTTGATTCGATATCTTTTTTCTGTTTGAAAAAGCATGTAGTTTGTTTTAGTTACATTTAATGATAACCTGTTAGCCTTGAACCATAAAGACAATTTACTTAATTCCTCATTAGTTGTTTCGATTAACTGTTGCAGATTTGAATTTTTATTGAATATGTTGGTGTCATCTGCAAAAAGTGTGAATGATAGTTTATTAGATGGAGCATTAATGTCATTTATATAAATCAAAAACAGAAGGGGACCCAAAACAGAACCTTGAGGAACTCCACATGTACAATGTCAAACATTTCAGAATTTGTTCCTTTGATGTTGTTTTTGTAAAATTCCAACTTGTTATATACCATCTCTTAGATATCCTTAGTAGACTGGTTAATTTGTTTCTATAAGTATTAAATTTCTTTTTGTTTTTGGTAGTTGGAGATCTAATAAAGTTTTTCTGAGTTATTATGTAAATTCCTTTTAATAGGAAATTATTATAGAAAATATTTGGATCCCTATCATCTTTACGTTTTTGACCAATCCACAGATTTCAGTTTGTTTATAAACATTTCCAGGGAGGCAGTGTTATAGACTCTAGTAATGTGTTAGGTTTCTTTTTCTTTCAGTTTTTGTATCACTATTATAACTGTTAATCATGTGAACATGAAATATAGGAATGTGATCTGAAATGTCTGCACATAGCAGCCTATTAACACAAGCTGGATGATTGTCAAAATCATTTGTAAAGATATTATCTATAAGTGTAGCTGTATGTGACGTTATTCTAGTTGGCTTAGTTATATAAAGTGGTTTCAGAATGGCTGCTTCTGCCCAAGCATAAACTGGAGTTAATGTTTAGCTCAATTGAACCTAAAAGCCCCCTGCTGTTTGGCAGTGTTTTTCCCGGTAATCGATCTTTCGTACTTTGCATCGTAAACACATACTTTTACCCGCCCCCTATTCTTAACAGCCAATTACATTTCAAGCCTGCACGTGCTCATAGAGTATCAGCCAATCAGCTTCACGTAAACTCACCGTGTTTACGTTAATGTACATCGGTCGCGGTCAATCTCCAAATTCAGCTCAGTTTCACTGCTAAAGTCAAACGTTTATTTCCCCACCCACCCACCACAGTATATATAGTTATTGTTATCACTCTCTGCTTTCGTACTTCTAGGTAGGCCATTCTCGCCTATCCGCTTATAACATTTATTGTTTGTTTCAAAAAAACAAAAATTATAGTAGACATGTAATTTGTTATGTGGTTTTAGTTTTAATAACTGGTTTGGGGGAGAAGCGTTGCTGGCGACAACTCTTCAGTCCCACACTGAAGCGATGCCTGGGTTGCCTTAGCTTGGGTGATAAACGGTGGTGACGTCCACTTCCCCTTGCTAAGCGGCCTTCTAGGAGCTTGGCATACGTACACGCTGCTCAGAGTAGCTTATTATATGCCACTCGCTGACCGGTAGCACTTGGGTCCTGGACAACGCCTATCCCCCTACCTTCTCCCACAAAATATGTGCCTTTCAATTGTGCATTGACATCAAATGACGAATAAACAATGTCAATAAACTTGCTTGCAATGTCTGACTCGTTTGAATTAATTAAATTTATGTTATAATCCCCAAGTAAGTAACATTTTTTGCCTTCAAAATTAATCTTTTCAATTATTTCTGTTAATTTTGCAAGAAAGCAGTTAATGTCTGAATTAGGTGCCCTATAAATAACACCTATTATTGTGTTTACACTGTCTTCAGTAATTTTTTCCACAAACAGTGATTCCATTACATCTTGATCATAAAATCCCAAATCTTTTCTTAATTTATAGTTTGATTTATTTTTAATGTAAAGCCCCACTCCACCTCCAGTCCTGTTTTCCCTTCCTTCAGAAATAAAATTATAGTTTTGTAATTGAATCATATCATTTGCCTCTTTACCAAGTTTCACTAATACATGTACCAATGAAATCAGGTATTATGGATAAAGAATTGATCATTTGTTCCAAGCTTTCCAAATTTTTACTTAAACTTCTAGCATTCACATGTAATACTGAAAATGAGTTATCAGTGTTTATACTTAAGTTTTGTAAAAGACTGTTCAGTTCATTAGTTAATGAATGATTATAGAAATTAGCATCAGGGTCACTATTTTCATTTAGAATGTAGTTGGAGTCATCTGTAATTTTATTTAATATTGATGGATTTATATTAAGTTCACTAAAATCCTTTATATTTATAATCCTGGAAGGTCCTAAATAAAATTCAGCTAGGGCAAGGTGGAAATCATAGTCATTTAAATGATTAAATGGTAGTATTGTCATAATACATAATTGGCAAAACCAACCTTCAGAACTTTTTGATAATTCAATGTACTCATTGTAAGTAAGCTTAAGTCTTAAATCTAGTGCAATTCAAATGAACCCAGCATCTTACCTCGATTCTTCACTTCTAGCTTTAATTTGGCGATCAAAATCACTTTTCTTAGCACCAGAAATTCCTTCTGAATCGTTTGCTGTCGTTTCTGGGTCGTTTGTCGTCATCCAACTCCTTGAAATGTTGAGTTTGCGATCTCTCAGATGAGGTCGCCAAAATGCAAACAGTCATGTTGAAAAACTTGTCATGTAAGCCACATTGGTCACAGGTACCCCAAGCTCAAGTGATGTTTGAACGTCGTGGTATAAAAACTGTTTCGTAATAGCGAAATTATAAGGATTTGTATGGAGAAATTCGCTTCGAATTTGAGCGTAAAATTACGAACGATATTTCAATGAAAATGGCTCACCTGAACTTCTTTGTGTGTTTATTTGTGTTTTGAGTGGTTTGGGGGTCTATTCAAAGCGATTCCAGCGAGTTTTAGTTCCACTGTCTCTTACCCCCTAAAAGAGAGTTGCCTCTTCTTCAACGTGTATTAATATTGAATACAACAATTTGTATTTATGCATTAGGAAACGAGGTTGTTGACATAACACAACAATCTGGAAACGAGGTTACGGTTGATGATCTTCTTCGCTTTTTCAAATTCCAAATGGCGAGTCGGTTGCGCATATGATGCTTTCGAAAGAATGTGTTTTCACTTGATAAATCTCTCTCGCACAAACGCTTTCCAGGGGCTGCATATGAAGCACAGTAACTCTCGCGCTACAACGCCTGATTGTAATAACCTTGGGAACACACAAGTCATCTACCTGCGTAGATTGCGTACCAAAAAAGCGGTCAGCAGACAAGAAAAAACACGCCAGTGGCCACACACATTTATTTTTACCACACTATACACCATAAACGAGTAAATACATAACAGCCGGTGAAAATTTTCGTTTTCTTTCTAAGTGTCTCGCAAATCGACTTCCGGGAAGACGGATCGACTACAAGAACCCCGAATCGAGTCGATTCGAGTCGAATCGAGACGATTCGTTCGCATTTTCTACCCTCCCTGCTTGCCGTGTCACACGTGACCAATTTCCGGTGAGTCGGATCGATCGATGGTTCGTGTCGAACCGAGCACACGCGCGATATGCTCCTTTCTCGTGCACACGCTTTAAGAACGAGAAATATTCATGTCATTGTTTCATTTGACCACATTTCCTGTGAGCCCGATCGGTGAGCGCAAACGGTGGTTTCAACTTTCTCGAAGATGGTTCGTGTCGAACCGAGCGCACGCTTCATATATTTCCGTTCTCGTGCACACGCTTTAAGAACGAGGAAGGTTCATGTTGTGTTGCTGTCTTAAGCAACCACACTAAAGACCGTCGCGTCAAACCGAGCACACTCTTGATAGCTTTCGTCGCGATATGTTCCTTTCTCGTGCACACGTTTTAAGAACGAGGAAGGTTCATGTTGTGTTGTTGTCTTAAGCAACCACACTTCCGGTCTGCGGAACCACACTTCCGGTTAGTCGGTCCGCTAAATCGCGACCTGTTTCCGGTGAGAGTCGAATCGTCAACTTGCTTAGACGAATCGACTCAGTTTGGGTGTATTGGACATGCTTGGAAGAAGACGAGTGCTTGTGTGAGTTTCGGTTTCGACGACATGACATCCCACTACTTGCAGAAATTCTTCATGATGTACCTAGTACATGCAACTGCAATCAAAGGAGCATCGCTGACGGAATACAGGGCTTTGCATTCCTCTAAACATTTAACGACAATAAAAACACTAGAAACGGCGAAACTATATTTAAAATTAGGTTTGTTTGTTTTTACAATTTATGCGGGGAACAAATTTTAACACGCAATCTCTTTTTTGTTGTTTGTTTGTTTTCACGATTCATACAAATCATGTATCAGGACCACTGAATTTTTAACTCTTTCTTCCATGATGTTTGTATTAAAAAGAGCAAGCTTTGAAAACATTAACTATAAATAGAAAAAGAAGCCAAGTAAACCACTGATCTAAATATAGTTAACAAGCTACCAGTCAAATCACTTATTTTCCGCTGATGAATAAAGCTTATTTAAATTGGAGTAATTCTCGCTCGAATATAAACTATTTATACAGTTGAAAAACAGAAAATAATTGCAGCTTTGACGGCTATAAGGCCTACAGGTTATTGAATATAAGCTTAACTTCTATAAACTACACTGCATTGCACAGAAAGATCCAAATTTCACACGGCAGAATCGTATCTCGTCAATAAAATTCATCGAGCTAGCGGTTTCTCCGATAGATGAAGTAAAGGTCAGTGACATGAATATGAAGCATTGATTCTTCAATATATATTTCAATGAATGAGAAAGAAGAAATAGAAGAAAGTTCACTTCTGTACTCACATGTTTATATTCTCAGCCTCCATGAATAAATTCGCAATTCTCTTCTCTGCAGTTCATGAAAGAAAAAATACAATAGTTGTCCCAATCTGATCAAACAACAGACCCAAAATATCAACATTTTTAAAAGTAACACTTTAAGTAATTCAAAAATTATGGCGTTCCGTGACGGACAAAACTAGGGACTTTAAGCACCGGGAACGGGAACGGGAACGGGAACGGCGACGCGAGAGACTCAGGGAAAATCCAAATGATCGACTGCGCATCACTGGCGGGAAAATATCTCGCGTTCCCTTCACGGCCGACGTGAAATTGCTCATCTTGACGTTTCCACACAACGTGAGTATTTATCTTCTTCTAAACTGCAGCTTTATTGTTTCTAAATCCATAAAATCGAATTTTTGATGGAGGGGTATACTGGACAAAAAATGTAATTGGGTCGGTGATGCTATTTCGTAACCCATGCGCTGTTATGTCGTACCCGGTGATGCTATATCGTAACCCATGCGCTGCTATGTCGTACCCGGTGATGCTATATCGTAACCCATGCGCTGTTATGTCGTACCCGGTGATGCTATATCGTAAGTCGTGCGCTGTTATGTCGTATCCGGTGATGCTATATCGTAACCCATGCGCTGTTATGTCGTTCCCGGTGATGCTATATCGTAACCCATGCGCTGTTATGTCGTACCCGGTGATATTATATCGTAACCCATGCGGTGCCATGTCGTACCCGGTGATGCTATATCGTAACCCATGCGCTATTATGTCGTACCCGGTGATGCTTTATCGTAACCCATGCGCTGTTATGTCGTACCCGGTGATGCTATATCGTAACCCATGCGCTGTTATGTCGTACCCGGTGATGCTATATCGTAAGTCGTGCGCTGTTATGTCGTACCCGGTGATGCTATAGCATAACTTATGTGTTGTTGTATCGTACCGGTGGCGGTGTCTTCAATGAAATTCAAGAAATCAATACAACTGAATTTTAGCACATTTTATAAACAATTCTCCAAAATTAACAAGAACACAAAGAAAAAGTCAATCACAGATTGATATCAACATAAATTCCCATCAAAAAATGTAATGTGTTTTACCTTTAAGACCCTCCACTGCTTGGAAATTCTTTAAATATCCGCTTCTTTGATTCTGAAATCCGTAAAACGAACATCTCCCCGCATTGATAAAAACGTATGAAGTTCCTCGAAACAAGATTTCATCGCTGAAAACTCTTCTTTTTCCACGAAAGTGGCTTCTGAGTATCCCTTAATTAGTATCCCTGTCTTGAGTAGCAAACCGCGAAATAACGACTTTAATTCTCCGCAAAACACAGCCAAAGATCCACCATGGACAGTAAAGAGACTAAAGTGTGTACCGAGCTGACAGCTGCGTAGCCGCGCGAAAAACAAAGCCTCGCTTTGCTTTCAAAATTGCTAAGATCCCGGATGTTACGCGACGTCATACGCGCATGTTTTGCGACGTCATACGCGCCCGCGAATTGGCGCTGCTCAACGCACGGACACACATGTACAGACGCCGCCCGCGAAACATTCCGCTAGCCATGACCATGAAAATTATGGGCATGGGTTCTATAACTGATCTTTTGTACTCAAAAATACCTCTTGTCACTGTATGAAATTGTTTTCCCATAATTTGTTTTCATTTCGATAGATGCCCTTTCCTTTAGAACACATAGGAAGCGCCAAGGAAGAGACTACACTACTATAACATTGACTTTTAAAGAATGGCATGAATAACAAAAACATAGCAGAAGCCTGTTACAAACGGGAAGACTACACAAATAGCATAACATACGCCAAACGATGGTTATTTGCGGCCGAACGCGATGAAAACACACTACAACAAAGAGCAGCGAACAAAATTATAGCGTGGTCATATTACTATCTTGGAAACTACGATAAAAGCATAGAATACGGCAAAGAAGAGCTAAGATTTGCTAAGGAAGAGCAAGATAAAGAAGCAGAGTTCGCAGCTTATGAACTTCTAGCCAGGTCATTTCGCAAATACAATGTTGAAAAAGAACGGACAGAAACTACTGGTTTAGAGGAACGTAACTCAGACATCGCTGAAGGAGACGAAGATACAGCCGCAGAAGGACTTCAAGTAGGCAGTATAGGTAATGAATTCCTGTCCGGACAACATAATTTTATCTCAGTTAAAGTTCCTATTTATTAGCACTCGAGAAACGCATTAAAATAACACAGGAAAGAAATAAATCACATCATTAGGATCATTTTGTCTAACACAGAATGTGTTTGAACACGATTTCTTTCTTGCATTTTGTTCTTTCAGTGGGGCTCTTTCAAAATGTAAACTTACCAACTTAAATCGGGACAGACTCACGGGGCAGACTCACGGCATTTCGATGAAGGGACATTTGCAGCTCGCAAAAAAATAAAAGGCCAAGGTGTGGTTAGAACCTCTCTCCCCTTGGTTTTTGGCTGTTACGATATTTGATAATTGTTTTGAAGATAGCCTACCATGTTCTTAACAAGCTGACGTGATGAATTGAGTCGACCATAGAATCGCCTCTATAGGTGGGCAGACACGAGGGGTCATGTAGCAGGGACATGTCGTAGCGACATTTAGCAGAGAAAAAAAAATTGTGTGGTACACACTGAGGGACATGTAGCAGGGACAAAATCATAGCGTATGCACACACATGAAAATGTTGCGGGGACATGTCCTAGGAACATGTTGCAGCGACACGTCCCCTCGTGTGAACTGATACTACGATAATTGTGCAACACCAACTATGAAGTTCAACAAGTTGAACTCCGTGCGACATGTCGCGGGGACAAAATGTCACCAAAATTGGTGTTGCACAATATATAGGCCATTTGCACATGACGTCATTTGACTACAACTACCAGAATCCTTCAGTTTTTTGTTTTGTAGTGCAAATTAAGGCTACTGTTATTTAAAGGCCCATTTCCATCCGGGATGCAATGCGGTCGTTTGTTTTTGTTTTCAAATCGGGGTATTGTTAAATGGCGTACTCTGATTGGTCAACTATTTTTATCCGGCTTTCTCAAACACAAGACATATGCTCGCGAGAAATTCATCGAGCGATGTTTTTGCGCTATTCACTCGCTATTCATCTAGAAAGTACCTCATTTATCTATGGAAACAGACGAATCACTCGATGATGCTGAATCGCCAGTAAGAGTAAATGCTTAGGGGTCATTCGTCAATTTGGAGAATGAAGAAGACGAGAATTAGGAAGATCAACACGTAGATGACAAATACACGTGCAAACATTCAATGTCGGATCAGTCAGTTTCATTTGTTCCCGTCCCACTATCTTTTATCTTCATCTAGGTGTGGTGACTGATCTTGTAAAGGAGCTTGTGCCCGAAAGAATGGTCAAGGTGCTCTCTCCTCCCCAGAGGCTCCTATCAGTAAAGAACAGTAAAAGAGAAAATGGGAGCGCGGGTACTTTTTACCTCTACCCAGCCTCCGCGCGTTTTTTTGCCAAGCGTGGAGCGTGACTGGGAGGCCTCTGCGGAGGGCCTGTCTTTGTAAAACGGCAAACAAAAATTGGTTGTCTGGTTGCCGCCGCATTCACTCGAAATATAAAAACAAGGCATGTTGCGTTCGTTTCCAACCATTCGGTGCAACAGGAATTCCGCAAACTCGCCGTCAGTAGTTGTTTCAAATCCAAGAGCTTGTTTTCTTGTTCTCAAGAGGTCAAAGAAAGATTTTCTCAGGCGATTCAACTTCAAAGAGCCAGGTAACTTTGGCCTTCAATCACGACGGCGATTACATTATTTACATGGTTTTTCCAAATTTTTATATTGGCCTGATAGCAAAAATCCATCGACACTGCTGGGAAGAGCATCTCAAAATTAGTAAAGTGGCCGAGTTTAAAAGCGATATCTTTTAAAATAGTGGAGATATATGGTTGGCCATCCGTTTCAAAATTATGACATCGTGTACGTGGGCTTTTTTGCCGCGTATAATCGTTTATAATCGCTATGTAAATCCCATATACAACTATTTATATCGCGTATATACGCGTATTTAATACGCGTATATGTGCAAAATCAAATGCACGTCTATACGCGGTGCTAAAAACCGTATATATGCGTACCTGTCAAAGCCCACGTATACGCGTGCAAAAAGTGTGCGTATACGCGGGGTTCAGAAATCAGCCTTGGTATAAGCTGGCACGAAAAGTGCCTCTAACGGAATAGCCTCTATGTATGGTGACAATGAAATGTCCCGAACCATTTTTCCCGCGCAAAATGATGAGGAATATGGCGGCTCGCCGATCATCTTCTCCTCGTGAAACTTCATTCGCAGCACTCCAAAAAGAAGTACTCTTAATTAAGTGAATTTCTCAAAACAAAAGCACATTTGCACTTATATTAAGTGTTTTTTGCACACCTTTAAGTGCAATTATTTGGCAGTAAGTATCTATTCCCTAAACCAAGTATTGATATCCTTAAAAAGTTGAATACCCTAAAAATAGGAAAGCACTCTTTATTAAGATATATTATCTAACTGAAGTGCACATTTACACTTATTGCTAGCACCGGATCATATCTAAAATTGCACTGATATTAAGTGTTTTGCACACCTTTAAGTACAATTAATTGCTAGTAAGTTGCCTTACCCTAAACCAACTGTTGATACCCCTAAAAAAATTGAATACCCTGAAAATAGGAAATCACTCTTTATTAAGAAATGTTATCAAACTTAAGTGTTCACACTCATGTCAACAGCATCAGATCATATGTAAAAAAGGAAAAACAACTGTTTGCAACATTTGTGCAAGGTTATTTTACATTACAAAGACAAACAAATGACAAGTATTGACTTTCAAGCTCCTATCGTCCAACAACAACTTTAACTCAATTTAGTCTATAGCAATCCACCGTAGGTAAAAAGATGGCGGCTGTTCATTTTACCACAATACCTTGCGGACCTAACACAGCACATAAGGCACAAAGAAAGCCAAATTTTTACAATATTTGTTCCAGTACTATGGACAATGTGTAGACTAGGTTTGAAGATTTTATAACTTTTCTTTACATTTTTATGAACGTTGTTAAGGTTTTTGTGCACTAAGAATTATGGGTAAATGTACCAGTTGGCATCTTTTTTCCTGGGGGTTCTAACCATTCTAACATTGGAGAATCAACAATTAAATGTTCAACTTCAAATTTAACCTTTATGTCATGGTATATAAACGGGTTCAAATAACTTTTCACTGGAAAGTGTTCAATGACTAACCCTTTGAGCCCCAATATCAACACATAAATTCTCTTTACTGGTCTTCATGCACACATTTCTTATGGTAAGTAAATGACGTGTGTCAACATCAAGACAGTTAATACTGATATTCAGTGATCATGCAGTGATGATGAGAGGATAAATTATAGAAGCTGGTCTTCATTGGGGCTCAAGGGGTTGGGTTCCATTAATTCTCTAACTCAGTCTTTGAAATCTGAAATGTCACACTTAAGCTTGATATAACTACTTCCATTAAAGGAATACACAGGTAATGGTGTATGCGTATTAAAGCAGCATATCTGGTGTAACTGAAACTATTGCTGATGCCTGAGGGCGCACTTCATAACCTTGTAGTGACTCACTAAAACCTACTGTCTCCAAAAATATTATGTCAAAGACATTGAGAGACATATTAAGTTCCCATAAGGCACATAGTTTCCCAAACAATGGGTACTCTTCTCCATCAAATTTTACCACCAAATTGCATTCATCAATCATATATTTTGTTCCGTGGAGTGTTAACCATTTAAAAGCTTCAATGTTGTTAATGCTATTTATGTCAATTGAAAGGTTTGATGCAATCCTTTGCTTAACTCTGTACAGCTCGTCTCCTTGGATATGCCGCAGAGGTCCATAGGTATTTTCCTTGAAAATGGTATTTACACTTCGATTTATAGCAGCAAGTTTTTGGTGATGACGGGATAAAGAGGGGCACATGTTTTTAAAGTTCATTATTCTCTTGAGTCGTTTAAAATATCTGTGTTTTGCTTCAAAGCGCATTGCTCATAAATTAATAAGGGGACCCAGATGGGGAAATGGATCAAATAGTGTTGTTTGGGAGTAAATGGCTGGTCTGGGAACAGCTCTTGGAAGAGTTTCAAATAACATTTAACAGCATCTTTAAGTTTGCAACTGTTTCAAGACTAATGACTGGAGCAAAAGAAATATTAGTTATGTCACTCAATGAAGTATAAATTTCCCAGAAATCATTGTTAAGGTTGACGCCTTTTCCAACTATGAAAGGAAAAATACGAAAGAGCAAATGTGATGTGGCAGCGTCTTGGTTAAGAGTTGAAGATCCATGGAGATCTGATTGCTGTATAAAAATGGGCTTGTCTTTCTTGTCCATATAACCATATTTAAAATTCTTAATGTTATTGTTGATCTCCGCAAGAGTTGTCTGTTTAGTTTGTATAAAGTGATTTATCAATGCTTTCAATGTAAGGGGAATAACACCCTCTAATAAAACATGCATCACATCGGGCGGTGTTTGTGTAAATATGTCAAAATGGGGAAATTCACAAAGGATGCTCTTCCAGTTTATACCATAGGCAGTTCAATAATGATCCTTTAATGTTTGAGGTGTATTGTAAATCACATTGCACTCCTGAATATGCTGATCTTTTGTCCTTGGATCAAAGTCTTCCTCAAAAAATTTGTCCTGCATAGAATCAAAATCTGCATTGCAAAATCTGCATTTTCTAAATGCACCACCCACCGATTCCTTCAAGCCCATTGCTTGGTGTGCTGCCGGGTTGTCAGCAACATAGGCCACCAAAGCTGCATTGATGTGAATCATGTTTCCATTCTTTAAATGAATTGGGTGTCCCCCCTGCTATACTAAGGGCGCTTACCATTTGTCAGAACTGGCCGGCCGGACCGCTCAATTCGTAAATATTATTCCATTATTTGCTGGAACTGGTCGGCCAGACTGGTAAATTTAGAAATAGTACGCACCCTTTTGATGGACTTGTAGGAACAAGTCTTCAAAAAGATGTATTCTAGTTACAAACGGCGTGGTCTGGCTGGCTAGTTCTGACAAATGGTAAGCGCTCTAAGTGTCTGTACATCCTTCAGTAAAGGTCAAAGAACAACATCAAAACCATATTGTGCTACATCTTCTGTTTTTATCACTGCATAGAGATTAATTGCATCCAAAGCACTGCGATACACTTTAGGCAAGTAACCAATAACATAATAAAACATAAGAAGTGTGTGTTTTTTCACTCTAGTTCCCACTGCATTACATAACTCTATCTCATCACTATAGCAAATTATTTCAAGCGTAATAACTACCACAACCATTTCCTGAAAACAAAGGATGGTTTGTCAGGACTGCACCATCCCGAAGATATTCAAATTTACCATCGGAGCGCTTGCATTGCCATTCCAACAATGCCTTTCGCAAATCTTCACCCGACAACATGGATACTAAATTTTGGATAAGGGGAATATAAACAAATGTATGCTTTTTGAATAACTGCTGTCTTCTTCTACGTCCTCTTGTTGTACTGGAAAGTGTTGTCCCAAGTGTTGTTTCCACAGGCTCCTGAGGTAAACAAAAAAAAATATTCAATCTTCTAATACCATTAGGACTAGTATCCCGTTAACATAGTTATTTTATACTGTTTCTATATTTTAATTGTTTTATATTTTCATATTTTATATTTTATAAAGTGTATGGTACGTTTTTGTTTGGTTTTAATATTGTAGCTGAAAAGCCTTCATAAGGAGTAACAATAAAGTATGCATGTATGTGTGTAATAGTAAAGAATATTACTTTGGGCTACACCCACCCACCCCACCCAGCAAATAGATATTCGGCAGTTTTAGCACTCTTTTATGACTTGACTATGACTCAAGTCTTTGCATGTATAGTAAGTAAATAACAATAAAACCGAGGAACCTTGAAACATGATAATTTGCTCATTTTATGAAGGGTAATCATGTAACTGAAGTTATACAAATCTCTTTCATGAAAGCAAAAACATGGGGTGTTGTAAAAAGGTTATTTCAATTATTTCTGGCAATTACATACCACAACATGGAAGTGCTTTTTGAGGAACTGATTTCTAAGCCAGTCACTGTGACAGTCCTGAAATAAGTCATCATCAGTCAAACCGAAACAGTCACTCAAGTCACAATCTTCTGGAATAATGTTTGCAAGCCGCCTGTTGACTTTGTTTCAGCCATGTTTCGATCGGCGTGTGGATAAAACCTGGAGCAATCCCTTAATAGACGAGAAACCGTCTCCAGAAGATCCGTTGTGGGAGAACTGTAAGAACTAGTTGACAAGATACATATCACTACAAGAGCTAGAGAGGAAGCCATGTTTGCATCGCGAAAGGCACTTTTCATTGCCACCATACATAGAGGCTATTCCGTTAGAGGCACTTTTCGTGCCAGCTTATACCAAGTCTGATTTCTGAACCCCGCGTATACGCACACTTTTACACGCGTATACGTGGGCTTTGACAGGTACGCATATATACAGTTTTTAGCACCGCGTATAGACGTGCATTTGATTTTGCACATATACGCGTATTAAATACGCGTATATACGCGATATAAATGGTTGTATATGGGATAAAAGCCCATACATAGCGATTATAAACGATAATACGCGGCAAAAAAGCCCACGTACTCGATGTCATAATTTTGAAACGGATGGCCAACCATAGAGATATAGCTCCGCAAAGTCGGCAAATTTCACAGACGTTTGTATTGCGCGGCCAAGTGACCTATTAGGTCAGACACTCGTCGACTTCAAACAGCAAAATTTACAAGTAAAGCCAGAATATATAAAAAACACTTTTAGAAAAATATGAAAAGATAAAAAGGGAATGTATTTAGAAGGAGAGAATTGAAAATATTTACATGGTTGCTTTGGACAAAGGCGATGATAAAGGGCTTTCGAAGAACCGTAATTACGTGATACACGAAATTTAAGATTAGCGATCGCAGCGCGCAATGCATCCCGGATGGAAATGGGCCTTTAAACCGCACTGGGATTACAAAATTTAAATAAGAAAGGAAAAACGAAATGAATTCTGCTAGTTGTAGTCAAATGACGTCATCGTGCAAATGGCCTATTGTGATAGTATCAGTTCACACGAGAGGACGTGTCGATGCAACATGTCCCCGAGACATGTCCCCGCAACATTTTCATGTGTGTGCAAGCGCTATGATTTTGTCCCTGCAATATGTCCCCGCTGCACGTCCCTGCCACATTCCGTCAGTGTGTACCACACAAATTTTAGTCGCTGCTAAATGTCCCTACGACATTTCCCTGCCACATGACCCCTCGTGTCTGCCCACCTTATTGATGCTAAAGACTACAACAACTACGAAATTATAATTTAAAGAAGTGTCATAAAACAAAGGTCAATGTTGCTGTGCGACCATCACATGTCGTAAAAATCGCATCAAAATGTCTCCAAACATAAAAAAACAGTAACACCTACTGAAAGCGTCAACGTCCCAAAATAAACTCCCTCCGCGAAATAACAACCCTATTCGTTCGTATTGTGCGTTCGAGGGTTACATCACCGGGGTTCCAGAAACAAAACTAATTGTAATTTTAAAAGGACGTTGATAAAGGGCGAGAGGCCCCTTCGAAACATACCATGATACTCTTTAAAGTGCAGGTTTGGGTGTTGCTTGATGTAAGCCTGATTTTTCCAATTTCTTTTGTTTTCAGCACGAACTGCACGTGCTATGCTTCAACTTCTTGGCAATTTGCATACGGTGCACATTTGTATACGAACACACTGTACGTCCTTGCGTTTCTACATGTACTCTAAATTCCATTGTGCCATTCTAATAAAGGAGACTTGAATAATTACACACCGGTGAGGCTGAGCCTGCACATAAAAGATTATTATGGTAGTTTTTTTTTTAAATCGGTTATTGGTAGTACGGGTTGACAGTTCCTTATAGACATATGACGATGAGTTTGGTGAGCGCTACAAAATATTAGCATTGTCGTAACTTGTAGGTTGTCGAGCACTTAGAGTTAAACTCGGTTTGTTGTCGCTATTTAGTTTCCTTGTTCTTTCAAAAGGTTTTCCCAACAGTCCATCTTATGAATTAACGGAAAGAGGTTTAGACGAACGTACGGCAGACTCAGGGGATAGCACGAAAGCTGACGAAGAGGACGGAAATGTCACAGGAGGACCGTTGAATGCCAAATCAGGTAATGAGGTACCAACCTTTATATACTTTGCAGAATCGAACGAATACGGCCTCAATACCTAGTCAGAACTTTTCAATTTGATCGATTTATGGAAAAACGTATTTATTTCGCATGCGTAAGAACATTTGACATACAATATTTTAATTTACCACAATAATATCAGCAATTTGTCCAAAAGAAACAAGAGAATAAGAAGCCCGATGTGACCAGTAATGATGTATATTAGGGTAGCGTGGGGTGGGGATGGTAACGTTACGCTTCCGTAACGTTGCTTTGCGTAGTCACTGTTACATCATTCTTTGTAAAATTCATTAATAATTCATAACAGTTATGAGAAATAAATAGGCAGTATTTGAGTCACATGTATACCCTTGTAAACCCCAATACAAATCAACTGAGTCGATGAATTATTAAACCGTAGAATTAACTTTTGATACGAACACCTTCTCAGCTAATAGAGGTTTTGCACGGCAGCCATGTTGCATGGCAGAAATAATAGATTCTTTTTCCCATGGGAAAGAATGTTCTTTCTAATGCAAAACATTTTCATTGTTCCTGCCATGCAACATGGCTGCCGTCATCATCATCTAGGCCTATTGCGCCAATGAGGCGCACAGGGCCTGAACATGGCTGCCGTGCAAAACCTTTATTAGTATTCATTAACTTTTCATACAGATCTCTTCTCATTGTTTCATTTCAATGGCTCGCCATTGTAAACGCCCATACAGATCTCCCGCTCGTATTTTATCTACTACTTAGCACCGAGGCAGTTCAGGTAAAGGAGGTTCCAGCCTGACCAAAGATTTTTACCTCGATAACGTCCTTGTTATCTTTTAAACACAAAACTAGAAAAGATCTCTTTTAGTATTTTTAGTTTGTTATTCGCTTCTTTGGCACTAAATACAGAATATCACTAAACGAGGTTTATTTCTGTCTTTTTTTAACAGATTTCCACAGTGGCACATTTCAAAATGAGTTGCCAGTTTTAGACGAACATATGTCAGAACTAGTTGAATTAAAAGAAAGTGATGAAGAAGAATCTACTGCGAAAGGAGGACTTCCGAATGCCGATTCAGGTAAACGGCAGAAAAATGGGGTACGGACTCGTCAAAAAAGTGGTACGGACCGTAATATATATAGATAGCCCAAGCCTAACAGCGTCGCACTTTGAACAAGCTTAATTAAGGTGAAACTTAACCAAGGTGAAACTTAACTAAGGTGAAAGGTTGGAAGCACAAGAATTAAGATTGACGAACGGGCTTTTTTCAATTTTAGCACTGAATTCTCAAAAACAGTATTACGTGACTGTCTGCACAGTACATTTTTATAGACCGTACAAAAGTTCACAAAAACAACTTTTCTCTGTCTAGAATAACTAGTACCACTAGTTTCCGAATAAAATACAGTTTTTGTTTGTCAAAAATTGCCCGAGAAACTGATTTGAAAATCAAAAATTGCAAAAATACACAAACATATTTGCATAAGGCGATACGAGTGAAGATAGAACTGTACTATAAAATCAAAGTCTTGTTTTGTTTACATAAAATTGCTTTTCAAACTATCTAATGAATGAACAAACACATAAAAATGGACAACACAATCTTATTTCGAAAAAAATTATTCAAATCTCCATTAGTTTACGTTTAAAAGCAAAACGCGTACCATTTAAGCTTAATTATAGCTCATCGAGTTCAAGCTTTCTTCGATGAAATTCAAGAGATCGATACAACTGAATTTAAGCACGTTTTAAAATCAATTCTCCAAAACTAACAATAACACCAATAAAAAGTCACTCACAGATTGATATCAACATAAATTCTCATCGAAAACTTAATCTGTTTTACCTTTAAGTCCCTCGCTTGCTTGGTTCTGAAATCCGTAGAAAACAAATATCTCCCGCATTGATAAAAACGTAATACATGAAGTTCCTCGAAGCAAGATTTCATCCCTGAAAGCTCGTCTTTTTCCACTAAAGCGGCTTCTGAGTATCCCTTAATTAGTATCCTTGTCTTGAGTAGCAAACCGCGAAATATTAAGGGAAATAACGCCTTTAATTTCAACGGTTTTCTCCGCTTAGTAAATTCACAGCAAAACATCAAAGTGTTTTTCTAGCTGACGTGACATTCGGCCGTGTAACCGCGCGAAAAACAAAGCCTCGCTTTGGTTTCAACATAACGTCGTACGCGCATGTTTTGCGACGTCATACGTGCCCGCGAGCTAGTCCTGCGAGAAGGCAAGCTATTCCTGCGCGACGGCGGCGGCGGAGGTCGGGCACACGCGCGCCCGCGAAACATTCCGCTAGCCATGACCATGAAAAATGACGGGCATGGTTCTATGAGTATGGAGCTGCGCAGCCAGGCCTTCGGCCTGGCAAGTGCTCCGCTATAATTTTAGCCGTTTACACGGATAATGTTCTACTACAGGTGGGACAAAAAAAAAAAAGGCCAAGGACCAAGTTTACACTACACCTTTTGGGGGACCGGACCAATTTCAAGTCCCCAGAGACACGCATGTTGCATGGCAGGAACAATAGATTATTTTTCCCATGGGAAAGAATGTTCTTTCTTATGCAAAACATTTTCATTGTTCCTGCCATGCAACATGGCTGCCGTGCAAAACCTCTGTTAGTATTCATTAACTTTTCATACAGATCTCTGCTCATTGTTTCATTTCAATGGCTCGCCATTGTAAACGCCCATACAGATCTCCCGCTCGTATTTTATCTACAACTTAGCACCGAGTACTGTGTTGTCCACGCAAAATGCCGACATATGGGCCAGGTCACATACATGTACCAGAAAAAAAAACACTTCGTTTGTAACCGCGCCGTTGCTATGACGACGGTCGGGTTAATATTTATTTCAAGGTACAAAAGCACCTAACAATGATATTCTATTAGTATAAACATATAACTTCATTATACACACCATGATGTCGCTCTGGCCACAACCTGGGTTACAACCTGGGTTGGAGGCAGCGTGGTCGAGTGGTTAGGGCGTCGGACTTGTAATCCGGAGATCCCGGGTTCAAGTCCCGCTCTGACCACTTGCTGGAGTTGTTTCACGGCAGACCCGAGTTCAACGCCTCGACCACGCTTGTAAAATAGCCAACTGGTTTGCCTCCTGCCAGTTGGGATTTTTAAAATGTTATGTTCTATTTGAATATTTGTTTCTTTATTTAGTGTCCCCAATTAGTGCTCGCGCGCTAAATACCTTGACACTTAAATAAAGTGATTATTATTACATCTTTTTAATTAATCGGAGATATCTTTTTAGTTCAAATTTGTTTAAAGGGTGGAGCTGAAAGCGCTGCTGTTGCAAGGTCACTACACGTTATTATAAACATATTATCACTTTCCGTTCTTAATTTGAAATGCCTTCGAAATATATAATATGGTACGTTGATTTCGTGTCTTTGACACTTAAACACAGAATGTTACTAAACATGACTTATTTCTAGTTTTGTGTGTTTTAACAGGTTTCCATAATGGTAAATATGAAGAGCAATTTCCAGGAAAAGGTTTAGATGAATGTACGTCAGACTTAAGTGAATTAAAAGAAGCTGATGAAGGGGAAGGTTCAAACAAAGGCAGTTCAGGTAAAGGAGGTTCCAGCCTGACCAAAGACTTTTACCTCGATAACGTCCTTGTTATCTTTTAAACACAAAACTAGAAAAGATCTCTTTTAGTATTTTTAGTTTGTTATTCGCTTCTTTGGCACTAAATACAGAATATCACTAAACGAGGTTTATTTCTGTCTTTTTTTAAACAGATTTCCACAGTGGCACATTTCAAAATGAGTTGCCAGGAAAAGTTTCAGACGAACATATGTCAGAACTAGTTGAATTAAAAGAAAGTGATGAAGAAGAATCTACTGCGAAAGGAGGACTTCCGAATGCCGATTCAGGTAAACGGCAGAAAAATGGGGTACGGACTCGTCAAAAAAGTGGTACGGACCGTATAATTTTAGCCGTTTACACGGATAATGTTCTACTACAGGTGGGACAAAAAAAAGGCCAAGGACCAAGCAAGTTTACACTACACTTTTTGGGGGACCGGACCAATTTCAAGTCCCCAGAGACACGCAGATTTTTACTGCGCATGCGATCAGCGAAGTTATTATGCAAGCTGACTTAAGAAATGAAGAAACTGGTCCTGACCCGTGTTTTTTCTGGTTTTGGGGCCATAGACGTCTATGGCCCCAAAACCTGAAAAAACACGGGTCCGGACCAATCCCAAAAGACATGGTACGTATAGTTTCAACGGGCGAAAATGTGAGGTCCGTATTTCATGACGGGTCCGTACCCATTTTTTCTGTAAGCCTCTCTTTAATTTTTTTTAGTTGTTTTTCAATTGACTGTTTTTTAAGGACGTTCACGTTAATTGTTTATGCTCATCCTTACTGCGCACGCAATTCATAATCGCAACGCCATGCTACGTCGTGCACGAGCGCGCACGCAAGGGAAGAAATCTAAATACATGAAAACAAACACATTTTTTTTTTTATAGATCATTTTCTTTTCCAATTCCTGACAGATTATGAACGAAATGAACAAAAAAAATCAATGTAGGAAGTTTAACATGTTCGCATTTTTCTACCCACGCGACATCAAATCCTGCCAACTTACGGCTGTCAAGGGACGTCAACAGTTGATTAAATTTGCTTAACAGACCCACTCGTATAAAATACGACATACAAAGTTACATTTTAGAGATTCGTTTGGCTAACAGACATTGGTTCCATATTGAATAAGGAAGACCGATTTTTCAAAATTAGGGTCGCCTTTCATATATCATACCTCCGAAACCAAGTCTGTGACCCCCCATGTTTTTATTGAATTATTTCTGACATGAGTAACTTATTACCTAGCAGTAGCTAAAGTTTCATGTTAGAGAACATTCGCGCGAACGTCCTTAAACATGTTGTAAAAAAATACGACAACAGAGACCCCAATGATAAATCTGATGGAAAGATTTGCCATCCCGTACGCGCGCACTTTCCACGTAGTATTCTGTATGTATTTTGTATATTCTAATTAGCCTGGTCCGCCCAGCCTCACTTAGCTTTTCGCAAAGAAAGAACAAGCCTTAAAAAAGCTCGCACTGCCCGAAATCATTTAAGAGTTCCAACCGCTTGAAATATCATTCTGATATGTTTTGCACGTAAAAGCGTTATGTAATCAACGCAACGGAAAAAAAAAAATAGAAGAAAGTGTACGAAGATGTGACATAGAAGCAAACTTCTAACTGTTCCAGCTGTTTAATTCATTCGACGTTTCGGCCTTCGGCCTTCTTCAGGTGGAACTATTTAAAGGGATAAAAATTTAAAAAGCTAAAAATCCTAACAAGCTTGCGGAGTCACAAATATTTATACTATAACTGAAAAATGTAAGAAAGTTATGTAATATGATAAAATGCAAAACAAAAGGTTATGTAACGAATAAAATGGCAACAGACAAAAAGGCGCAAACAGCGAAAATACATCAATTCGTAAAAAACTAAATTACAAAGTGTACTATAATTAGCTGATTAGGTGTTATAGCAGATGCGATTCTTAGATCTGAATTCAGGTCTTTTGTTTAGGCCACGAGGGTTGAGTGTAAACAATTGTGCGGTCCAATAAGCTTCCCTCGTTAATAACAATTGATCAAGATAGGCAGCATCTCCCTGGCTGATGATTTTTTCAATAACAATGAAGCTAATTTGCGAAATCTGATGTTCAATACAATTTAAATGGATTGCCAACTCACAAGTTTTTTTGTTATTGAGCATAGATGATTTGTGGTTACGAAAACGTACTTTAAATTCTGTTGACGTAGATCCTACGTACTGCAACTTACACTTGTTGCATGAGGCCAAGTATATAACGTTTTTGGATGTACATGTTAATCTTTGATTGATCTTGTAAATACGGCCGGTGGCAAAGCCCTTAAATTTGGAGTCTTGGATTAAAAATTTTTGGCATAAATCACATCTTGCAGAACATTTAAAACATCCTCCCATTTCTTTCTGTGCCTGATCTAACCTTCTGTCACCACGAAATTTAGAATGTGCTAAAATATCTTTAAGATTTTAAAGTACGTTTTCGTAACCACAAATCATCTATGCTCAATAACAAAAAAACTTGTGAGTTGGCAATCCATTTTAATTGTATTGAACATCAGATTTCGCAAATTAGCTTCATTGTTAGGTAAACGCTTTTTTCGTTTGTCTCACGATGGAGTCACTTAAAGATGTTGATCGCGACGTTTCGACTGCTATTACTGCTAGTCTTCATCAGGCGATGAGGTCGATTGGTTACGTGTCGCTTATGTAGCACGTTGGCTTGTTGCTATTGGTGCATTTCGATCCTCATTATTATTCCGAAAAGATGTTGTTCCCTCTCCGGTCCGATTTGATATCGGTCGGCTGTTATGCTTCTTGATTGTAGGCATCCACGCTTCGGGAATTTCAATTCCACTATCTCTGTTGATGTTATTAGGATGAAGTCTTATGTGGATGGCCTCTTTAACTCTACGGGTGTACCAGTGTGGGTCACGGTCAATAAACTTAACCTCGTCCCAAATAGGAAAATGCCCGGTCTTGTTAGCGTGTTCTGAAACCGCGGAGGTTTGAGTACGAGCAAGCCGTATGTCTCTATCGTGTTCTTTTATCCTTTCATGCATAGACCTCCCTGTTTCTCCGATATACATTTTGCCGCATTCGCAAGTAATCTTGTAGACAACACCGTCCTGTTTATTAGAGTCGAGGACGTCCTTAGGTCGTACTAAGTGTGACCTGAGAGTTGTGTCAGATTTGAAAACAGTGCGTACGCCTTGTTGTTGTAGGCAGCGGCGAAGAACCTCTGATACACCTTTGATATAGGGCAATACTGCAGTAGATTTAAAATCCTGCGTGGATTCCTTCTTTGTTGTCGGTCCTTTCGTTTTTGTGAATTTTTTGTACAAACGAGGAAGGATATCCGTTAGAAACAAGAACCGACGACAAATGTTTCTTTTCGTTGGAGATAACTGATGGTCTCGTAATGAGGTGTTTGGCTCGGTCATACAGACATTTCACAATACCACGCTTAACTGACTGCGGATGTTGTGAATCATAGGCCAGGTATTGATCAGTATGAGTAGGTTTCCTATATACACTGGTAGTGAGAAGGCCGTTTGAGTCCCTTGTAACTGACGTGTCTAGGAAAGGGATAGTGTTGTCTTTCTCTGTTTCCATGGTAAAACGAATGGTAGGCTGTTGGTTGTTGAGGTGTTGCAAGAAACCGTCGACATTGCTTTAATCTAATATGGTAAATGTGTCATCTACATATCGCTTCCAGATCTTAGGTTTATATGGCGAAGTTGCTATTGCCTGTTCTTCAAATTCTTCCATGTAGATGTTTGCTATAACCGCGGAGACTGGACTCCCCGTGGCTGCTCCGTCTTTTTGTTCGTAAATCGATCCATCGTACTGGAAATACGTAGATCTCAAAACGAAATTCAAGAGGTCGGCAATCTGTGTTGGTGTTAGCGTTGTGCGGTTAGCAAGGCCGGGATCATTCTCTAGTTTTCGCAAGGTTGCCTGTACGGCACCTTCTATCGGCACATTGGTAAAGAGTGATTCTACGTCAAAAGATACCATGACTTCGTTGTCCTGTATTTTTTCACGGCTAATGGTGGACACGAAATGAGTAGAGTTGGCAACTGCATAGTCTGATTTACCTGTCAGTGGGGACAGGATATCTGCTAAGTAAGCAGGCAAATCATAAGCGAAAGTATTGACACATGATACAATAGGTCTTAAAGGTATGTTGGTCTTGTGTATCTTAGGTAAGCCGTATATTCTAGGTGGTTGTTGTGTCTAGGTCTGATCTTGTTATAGACAGTTTCTGATATATGTCCACCTCGTTTCAAATTAAGGAGCTTGTCAGTTAATTTACGGCTCACTTCTACGTGGATCCTGCCCATCTACGTGGATCCTGCCTATCTTGATCAATTGTTATTAACGAGGGAAGCTTATTGGACCGCACAATAGTTTACACTCAACCCTCATGGCCTAAACAAAAGACGCGAATTCAGATCTAAGAATCGCATCTGCTATAACACCTAATCAGCTAATTATAGTGCACTTTGTAATTTAGTTTTTTTATGAATTGATGTATTTTCGCTGTTTGCGCCTTCTTGTCTGTTGCCATTTTATTCGTTACATAACCTTTTTGTTTTGCATTTTATCATATTACATAACTTTATTTACATTTTTCAGTTATAGTATAAATATTTTAGCGTTTTAAATTTTTATCCCTTTAAATAGTTCCACCTGAAGAAGGCCGAAGGCCGAAACGTCGAATGAATTAAACAGCTAGAACAGTTAGAAGTTTGCTTCTATGTCACATCTTCGTACACTTATCTACTAATTCACATAGAAGCACCGTATCCTACGTGGATCCTTCTACTGGTAGTCATTCGTTTGGTCAACCATATTTATCCTGCTTTTTTATATATATATATATATATATATATATATATATATATATATATATATATATATATATATATATATATATATATATATAACCGAAAATGTGAGGGTCAAGAGTCCAACTCCAATGTAGCTTTGCTGATTTATTCGCTCGACGTTTCGACCATCTGAGGTATACACCTGATTGAAGAAACGTTGTCATTTAAAAAAGCATAAACCATGAACGATGAGACCGAATGGGATTCTGGGTAGGCAGCATTGGCAAGCTAGTTATATTCTATTTCTTGATAATCAAGATGTTTTCTTTGTTTGAGGCATTTAAGAGCATGATTTATGTATTCTGTGTTAATATAATATATATTCTGTCACAGACTAAGATTAAATTTTCCAACTTCCCAGTAAGCCTTTGGGTCGCATCGTTCATGGTTTACGCTTTTTACCTGACAACGTTTCTTCAATTTGGTGTATACTAACTGTTACAACATTCGAAATTTAAAAAGCTTAACGGAAAGAACACACGTGACATGCTGACGTAATAATCAGGTATGGAGCTATAAAGCTAAACTAAACTAAGCAAAACAGTATATCACGTAAATTTAACTAGGCTATTAATAGTAGGCTTGAATTTAGAAATTCAATAGCTTTCTCTTGCTCTTCTAATGTCTTGATTAGGATTTCTAACTTTTTCAATGACGGTTAATTTTAAATGTTTAACCGCACAGTTTTTGAAGTGTCTGACAGTGGGAATGTTCTTATGACCTGCGTTTATGTCACTGCGATGTTGGTTTGTACGGCGATGAACGGGGTTCTTTGTTTCCCCTATATACTGATCGTCGCATTTTGTGCATTGAATCAAGTATATAACGTTGCTTGTTTGACAGGTGGCGTGTTGCGTAATAGTGAAGGTTTCTCCGGTAGTTGTGCTTTTAACTGTTTACATCTGATTTCGCTATTAGAGTATTACAAGCTGTTCAAGAGGCCCATTCGAAAGGGGTAATTAACAACGACACGACGGATTACTTAATAATGGAAAACGCTCGAACTGGCAATATTTACTTTGTTCCTAAAATCCACAAACCGCAAATACATCACTTACACAATGTCCAGTTCGGAAACAAAAAGAAGAGAAAAATTGGAATAACAGCAGCTACTTTTAATCCACTTGGCTATCACGGATTAATCGATTTGAGAGGTTACATTTTAATATTTCAACAAATATGCGCGTTAAATCGTGTGACCAAGAAAAGTTTACATCCCAATAGTGACCCGACCAACTGAGCGAGTGAGTGCTATCTTCTCGTATACCATATCTCGTTCAACACTTCGCGTATTCAGAATTTAAAAAGGAACAGAACGCCTAATGAAAGCGTCAAAGTGGCAAAATGAAAAAAGTGCGAAAAAGCAATCCCCTCTGTTCGCTTCGTGCGTTCGAGGGTTACATCGCCTGAGTTCCAAAAAATAGGCAGGAACAAAAGAAACCAAATGAAGCAATAATATAGCAATGTCTTCATTATTCTGTCAGGTACAAAATGTTGGTAAACGTTATCGATTCATTGTCTAGTTTTGTGTTTTTTTTTTCAGTACCTTTTGACAACGGTGAATTTCACGAGGAGTTGCCAGAAAGAGGTTCAGACGATCGATTGTCAAACACGGAAGATTTCAAAGAAGACGAAGAAGATGCCGTCACAGAAAAACGTTTAACTGGCAGTTCAGGTAGGACTCATTGTAATTTGAAATTTTAAAAGGACGTTGATAAAGGGCTATTGGTAGAACGGGTTGACATTTCCTTATAGACACGAGGTTTGCAGAGCACTGCAAATATTAGAATTGCAAATAACTGAAATTAAATTAAATGCTTTTAACAGTTCCAAGTGAGATCAAAGCAAGGGGACCCAGAGCAAGGCTTGCTTATGAAAACGCTTTAAAGAATGGAAAAGTAAAGGTGTACCGCGGTCGAATCATGCTGATCGGTCAAGATAGAGCAGGCAAGACAAGTTTGAAGAAGTCTCTCCTTGGTCTGTCCTTTGACCCTAATGAACAGAGCACTGACGGGATAGAAGTTGATCCGTCAAAATTCGAATTTGACGTTGAAAAAGTCAAGAATTGGCAGCGTATCGATGAAAAGCCAAGTCTGTCTCAATTTGCAAACGATCTTGTCAGAATGGTAGCTGAAGAACTTAATATGGAAGATGAAACAACGATGAATCTAAGAGTTCAAAGCGAAACAAATCAGGTTGGTAACTTAAAAACATAATAGAGCAGTTTTCAATTGAGTGTCGTAAGTAATTACACAATTGCTTTGGTTTTTCATTGCTACGCTTTGTGATTGTCTAAAAAAATCTTGCGCCACTTTCTCGACCAATCAGAAGTAAAACCAAAACCAATCGCGACTTGCTCGCACGCGTTTTCTCGCGCTTGGCGCCGCCGGCATGTAATTACTTCGAGCTCTGATTGGTTCATTGGATTGTTTACGACTGCTGTGATTGGTCAGAGTAATTACTTTGGTTTTGGTTTTACCACACTCAATTGAAAACTGCTCTATATTGTTGGACTGTTTCATTTCTGGTAAGTTGCCAACCAAGGCGTCAATATATGTAATGGTCAACTGCCATACCTGTGGAAATGACGTTAGAGGGAGGGGTGGGGAGGCAGTTAGATGCAATGGGTAAGGGGTTGGTGTAGGAAAACGCTTAGGGGAGAGGAAAGAAGGGTCGGTGAACACAGAGCCCGCGATATGTAACGTTTACCTGCCTTATTAATAGGGATGGCGTTGGATGGAGGAGAGGGGTGGGGATTTGGACGCAGGGGATAGAAGATGGGGTCGATGGAGCCAAAACGACATGGAGAGGGAAAGGTCCCAAGGTGTGCAGAGTATTTAATTTAAAACGTTTCGTGTTCACGAGTTAGCTCATAGGAGCCTTTGATTAGTTCAGACGGATTGTTGTGGACAACCATTGCCGACTTTGTTTCCTTAACGGGATGGATTTTTATCTTAGATAGTAGCCTAAAGAAGAGTTACAGAAACGTATTTTTATTTTAATACAAACTTGGTGCACTGTGTTTCTGTGCTAATACCTAACACTGTCTAAGTAAAATTTGTAAGGAGGAATCAATGTTCTTTTTTTTTTGTGGAGGTACAAATTCAACTACAGGTTAACCATTTTTAAATATTTTTTTTTAGGTTCCTATCCGGGAAGAAAACGCAACACTCATGTCAAGCTTTTTGCAAACGCAAAAGCATCCATTGGATCCCCACATTGCTAACCACAGTGTAAATGCAACCACAGAACCTGTCATACCTGAATTAAAGATCGACCCTTCTTTACCTCCGGAAGAATTCACAGATCTTCTTGTGCAGCATTTGAAAGGGTTAGACCTAAAAAATGATGGCACAACAACAGAACACCACCTAACTCTAGATCTGTGGGATTTTGCCGGACAGCATCTTTATTACGCTTCCTACCCTGTTTTTTTATCACCTCGAGCAGTTTACGTTCTAGTCTACAATCTCAAGAAAGAATTAACGGACAAGGCACAACCCTGTGTCAGACAAGGAAATCTTGACACTCCTCTAAAAAATCCAACTTTCGAGACAAATTTGGACAATCTGTTGTCATGGCTTGTTACAGTAAGTACTATGTGTTCAACTCATCCAAATGATGACACAAGTAAAGGGAATGAGCTATCGTATCTTCGTCCTCCAATATTTATCGTAGGAACACATGCTGACGAACCACATCGAGACATCAGGGCGATGGAATTGCAGATTCAGAAAGAGGTTTTTGGAAAGGACTTCGATGGTCACGTCATCCGTCCTTTCTTCTCAGTTGATAACAACAAAGGTGAGGGAATTGCCTCTCTCCAGAAACGAATAACCGACGTGCTGAAGCAAGAACCATACATGGGGGAGGAGGTACCACTTCGGTAAGTTTTGCTATTTGCTATTTCAAATGTTGTTTATCTGAACAGATTTCTAAAAACATATACCTATATAAATTTTTTATATCCCTCTATATTTTGCAGTTAAAAACTTCTGCAATTAGTTACGATAGACCGCCATAGCTATGTATATAAACAAAGCAGTGTGGGAAGGGAGTTTGGACAACTAATTGCCTCATAATCTTTGGATCACCAACCTACTCTCGTTTGAGAGGCGATTCACAGCGATTTCTGCAATTTATATACAGAGACAGTTAAATCGAGAACAGAAATTTTACAACAAAGATTATGAGTGAATTGTATCCCAGCCGGCAGTTCATAACCGGACAGATGCCTTAATGCCGTAACGTGGCTTCATAGCGGAAAGCTCTTAAGAGACATTAAAGGCCCACTGTCACCCAGTCGGCTTTGCGGTCGTTTGTTTTTGTTTTCAAATGACGAGCTCGCTCGTGATTGGCTCTTTCGGAATTTTCGACTGCGTTCAATTCGCAATGCATTATGGGTGACAGTGGGCCTTTAACACGTGCATACTCTGCAATTAGGATCGCGTCAGTTTATCCATTGGTTTCAAAATTTCTAAACCGGTTAAAGTTATAGTTTTTTGTGTGTTGGATCATGGTTATAAATCTGAAACGAAAGAAAATAAAAATTCAACTCGGGTTTGAAATTTTCAAGCCAAAGAAAAAACTTAAAGTGCCCATAACGTTTATATTTTTTATTATTTTCTCATCTGAATGTAAACATCACACAAAGGACCTTTGCGAAACATTTTCACACTTTGCACAAAATGCGAATTTTTTATGAATATTTTAAATCTTCAATATCCTATTATTTTTGCGGAATACCCGTCCCGCTGTTATGAAGGCCAACGGGCTCACATGTTCCTTAATCTACTTCACAGTTCTTTTGTTTGAAGACACAAGTTCCTTTGTTTGAAGTTATGTGTTCCTTAATCTACGTCACGGATCTTTTGTTAACCGAGAGGGACCGAGAGGAGACTAATGCGAATGGTGAACCAAAATGGCGGCAAATTTCGAAGACTTTAACCCTATTCGGCCTGGGGGGGGGGGGGGGGGGGGGCGGGGCACAAAGTGCCCGCGCTAACTTTGAACGTTCATAACTTCTTTAATATTTATTCAAACGCCATCAAACTTTGTGACTTTTCCTAAAATTTATCTGGCAACAATTTTATATGACAATTTTTTGATCACGTGACTTGATGTTTCCATGGCAACAAGATTTTGACAGCCATGTTTTTATAAATTTGCATATTTGTACCTTTGAATGAAGAAAAACAATGTTTATTGGTAGAACTTTTATATTTTCACGTCATTTAGCATTTATTTATTGGTTTTGATTAATTTTGAGTCAATTTGGACGGTTTTTAAGAGGTTTTAAAAAATTTCAGAAATCCAAGATGGCGGATCCAAGATGGCGGCCGTATTACTAATTACCTAATAACTACGTCATATGACGTCATCGTTCCATTGTGCGGGCCGCAAAGGAGACAGTTTCGGACGTTCTATGTACCCTCTAGGTTTCATTGTCGTAGCCTTAATGTTCTTGAAGTTACGAAGGGGGGGCACAATGTGCCCCCTCCCCCCCCCCCCCCAGGCTCAGGAACTCAAAAAGCCCAGGCCGAATAGGGTTAAAAAATCATAAAAAATTCACGTTTTGCTGCAGTCAAAAATTTGTTTCGCAGACGTTCATTACGTGACGTGTAGATCTAGATAAGAAAATAAAAGAAAAGAAAAATCGTCATGGGCACTTTAAGCCACAACATATGGTTATATTTTCGTTTGGAGATTACATTTTCAACGATGTAACCGCTTGTAAGAAGGATTCGGAGGATACTACACGCTTACACTCAAATTTGTAGGTTGTGTCAATGGAGTAATATTAAGCAGCGAACTTCTTTACAAGCCCTTTAATGTAAACTTTTCGCCGGTTCGGGCTTTTCCAGTACACTAGTTATGGCTTAAAAGATAAAAGATCAGAGATCAGTTTCAGGAATAAAATAAGATATAATTTATATCTCACACAATGTGCGTTCAGTTGTTAATTCTTTTTTCTTCATACCCTTGTTTCTACAGTCCATAAGTGTTTTTCGTACATAATTATAACTCATAGTTCATATATGATTTTATATGAATAATATGATTTTCATATATTCGCATTCAGAATAAAGTACAATTAAGACCACAATACCCTCTTAATTATTAATTTTATTTTCTACGATCTTCGAGTGTTTTTGTTTTTCTTTTTGAAATCCGCGTTCAAGGGATTATTTCTGGGAATTTGTTACAAGACCGAAATGCCTTTTAACCCTATTCAGACTGGGGGGGGGGGGGGGGGCTTTTCGAACTCCCCCTCCAGTAAAATTGTGATAACTCTTACACCGAAATAGCTATGAGGCTGAAATTTTCTGACTTTTCCTAGAATTTATCTAGGGACATTTTGGTATCCATAACAAGTCAGTGTGATTAACCATGTTGCCATAGGTTTTCAAAATATTAAAATATGGTGAATTTTTTATTTTAAGATTTTGTTCTTTGACTTATAGTGCATTTTCGTGTTAGAATAGTTTTTTCCTGGGACAAGTTCTTGAAAGACATCAAAAATTTTTAACATCAAATATTTGGGGGGGAGGGGTAGGTAAATTTTTGCTCTCTTTTACTTATAGACAAACATGTTGTACTATTTATTAAATAACGCTTCTAAGTTCATTGTTTTGATAATAGACATTAGTTTGATACGTGTTTTATACATTCTGATCCTTCTCTCTTTTACATATTTTTTAAATTTTAATTTAAACAAAAAAAAAGGAAATCCAAGATGGCGGATCCAAGATGGCGGACAATAATTTCAAAATTATAGTTTTATCGCCTTTGTTTTGCCTTTTCTCGCTATACAAGTGTGTCCTTGTTTGTATTTATTATGTTTTAATATTAAAGAGATGATTTTACAGTGATATTTGATATTTTAAGCATCTGGATGGAAAAATATCAAAGAAACGTCGGAAAAACAAATATGACGTCATTGTGTCGTCATAATTAGGTGTGGCAGTTCAAAACTGGGTGTGAGGTTTCCTTGTATGGAGGTGAACATTGTGTGAAAATTTCATGGTCCTAGCCTTACTGGTTCCAGAGATATAAAGGGGGGGGTCCGAGGGTCCGAGGGTCCGGGTTCCCCCCCCCCCCCCCCCCCCCCCAGTCACAGATTGCCTAAAAAAGCCCAGTCTGAATAGGGTTAATAGTTATGGTGGACTTTATAGTAGTCAGGTGGACTTGTTGAAAATTTTGAAATTTTCTCCCTAATTTGCTCAACAGGTGGTTTAATTTTGAGAAAGTTGTCAAAGGTTTGGTTGCTAGGAAAAGGTATTACTTGAAGCGTGAACAACTTCAGACCATTGCCCGGAAAGTCTGCTTCATCGAAGACGAGAATGAGTTTGGCACCATGTTGGATTTCTATCACGACCTCGGAATGATTATCAGACACCGCAGCACCGTTGTACTGCGGGCGGATTGGCTCATCGATGTTTTCCGACAACTTATAACCATTCGTCCTTTCAATGATATGGTAATTAAAAAAAATATAAAGATACTTTTAATGATAACATAAGCAAGTGCGAGAAACCACTGAAAACCTATATATCAGTTTTAAAAGTCTAATTCCTTTTTTAATTGGAAACCTTTTCCCAGCAAAGTTTAATTTGCTTTTTTAATAATCGCGGTAAACAAACGCATGCGTCCAGGAAATGAAAAAATGATCTCTGCTTTCAAGTTGGACGGTATATATTTTTTTCTTTTATTTTCGCCACAAACTCTCACTTGTTTTTTTTTAAATTTGGTACAAGCTTGACAAGTTTGTTTATTGGCTAGAGCTAACACGAATGTAGCTCATATTTTTGTCTAGCTATGACTGCTATGCAACATTTCTATGTGAGTCTAAAGACTTACCAAAGCAACCTTTTTTGAAAAAAAAATTGTTTTATGCGTTTTTTTAGCTTTTTAGTTAGACAGTTTTCTGTGGCTCCATCCAGAGCAACGCACGCACCATCGGTCCCCGAAATATACCTGTGTATTAAGACATGTACCGAAAACCAAAAGTATCGATTTTTTTTTTTATTGAGAACGTTTTTTGTGTTTAAGATATATCCTTTGTAAAGAAAAAGGTTAAGTCGCACTCGGGCCACGATGGCCCACACGGCCGGAGCTTAACCCGGTTTCCGTAGCATGAAGCAACTTGGAATATTGCTACTCCCCCCTGGATGGGATGCTAGTCCTTCGCAGGGTTACCCCCAGAATTTTGTCGCCGGTACCCATTTATACACCTGGATAAAGAGAGACAGTGTGGAGTAAAGTTTCTTGTCTAAGGAAACAACACGACGGCAGAGACCAGGCTCGAACCACCCACCTTCAGGTTGAAAGTCTGACGCACTAACCACTAGACCACCGTGCCGCCCACATATATCCTTTGTGCATTTCTTTTATTGCAGTTGCTGCGATGGCTTCTATTAGTTTTGCGATGCATTTAGTACCTTGTTACCTACTGCAATTGGAATAAGGTCGAATATGCTAAGGTGTCATTTTCTCTCTTTAATAACTCTCTAATTAGTGTAGTTAATTAGTGTAATTGAGTGCAAGGAAAGGTATTATGTTTTAAAAATGACTCATAGCGATCGAAACTATGAAGTCAGAGTTTTAAAGTTAAAATGGAGTCTATTATTAGTATTGCGATAAATCGTGCACTTTTGCACAAATATATATATATATATATATATATATATATATATATATATTCGAACTTGTTGCGTTGGGGGTCAGAAATATTGCGATGGTAAAAGCACATGTTTAACAACCACGTCTGGAAAAAAAGGAGATTGTTGATTGATTTTGTTTGCTTTTCTTTTCTTTTCTTTTCTTTTCTTTTCTTTCTTATCTTTTATTTTCATTTCTTTTCTTTTCTTTTCTTTTCATTAGGAACCCATACATTCCAAGTTGTGGAGAGAAATGGAGATAACAGGTATCCTCAGAATGGAACTTGTTGACTACGTGTTTTCCAAATTTTGTCAGCAAGACGTGATCAAGGAGGACATCCTGAACCTGATGGAGCAGTTTGGATTGATCGCTAAGTTTGCAACCTCTTCAACTGATGTGAAATACTTTGTACCTGCCCAACTGAGTTCCCCACCTGGACGTCTTGGCGAAAAAGAGCCACGCCCATCAGATCCATGTCCGTTGTATCTCACATTTCCAGCGGGATTTGTTCCCCACGGTCTCTTCGCACAGATTGTGTCACGGTGTATCAGATGGTGTTCTGAAATTGAATTCAAGATGTCCCCGAACTTGTTCGATGGGGCATCGCGGTTCAGGCTGATTTCGAAGCACTTTATCCATCAGTTAATCCTTGTTTGCAAGAAAAGGTTCATAAAGATTGTTTTATTAGGTGAATCGGCATTAGACCACAAAGCTCCATTGGCCGAAATTGAAGAAATGGCAAGTCTCGTGTGGAGATTTCTGAAAGAAACAATGAAGAATTTGTTATGTGAGTTCTCTTACTTGACTGATCTGAAGTACGAGTGGTGTGTCGCATGTCCTGACTGCCCGGGAGAGGAAGACCTGTATCGCCTCTGTCTTCTTAATATTCTGGAAGGAGGACAACTTAGCCACTGCCCAAATAGCTTCGATAATAAAATTCCAACGGTTCCCGGACTGAAAATTTGGTTCCCAATCGAAGGTGAGAACATTCTTTGTGACTTATATAAAAGGAAACTGATCCTTACGGCAAGGCGATGAAGGAGTAAATAAAAGAATAAAGCAAAATTTATATTTAAACGAATTTGCCCAATATTTCGGTTTGAAAACAAACCTTCTTCAGGGGCTAACAGAAAAATGAAAAATGTAGTTAAAACTAAAAGTTCGTTACAAATAAGAGTTTGAAATTATGAAAATAAAAACAATAGATTATTATTGGTGCAGGAGACTAGGTGTCGTATGTCAATGAGTTTCGTCACGTCTATTTATTCCTAGAGGAGATAACGTTTTCCCTTTGTGTATCAAATGAGCCTCTCTCGCCTTTCTCACTGCGTCACGATTGCTGCGTATGAGTTCAAGTGGGATTAGAAGAACATCATTGATTGAATGTCCAGCTTGATTGAAATGTAGGGAGACAGGAGTGGGATCGTTGAGTTGATGATGGTTTATGATGGAACGGCGGTGTTCTCCAATCGTGACGCAGTGAGAAAGGCGAGAGATGCTCATTTGATACACAAAGGGAAAACGTTATCTCCTCTAGGAATAAATAGACGTGACGAAACTCATTGACATACGACACCTAGTCTCCTGCACCAATAATAATCTATTGTTTTTATTTTCATAATTTCAAACTCTTATTTGTAACGAACTTTTAGTTTTAACTACATTTTTCATTTTTCTGTTAGCCCCTGAAGAAGGTTTGTTTTCAAACCGAAATATTGGGCAAATTCGTTTAAATATAAATTTTGCTTTATTCTTTTATTTACTCCTTCATCGCCTTGCCGTAAGGATCAGTTTGCTGTTTTCTGATTTTATACAAGTAATTATTGTACTGATCCAGGTCTACAACTGGGAGATCCGGCACCACTCAATGGTTTGTCGCTGTGGTCTTGCTGATATTTTATATTATATAAAAGGGCTTCACGTGCTTGTGTGTTCATAGAATTTTACAATCAAAGTCATTGGCCATGAAGTATGCTAGTAGCGTGACGCTGTCACGCCATCCCAAATGTTTTGATTTTACTGAAATAAAATGATGAGTACGATCCACCGAAATTTAATTAAGCACGTCACGTTAAAAAAAAAGCCCAAAACGGAAAGGAAAAAACGAAGGGAATTGATGAAAATTTCATTTTGCTGCATCTTGAGAAAGTTAAAATCACATTTTTACTGACATTCTTAATTCTATTCAGACCGGGCTATTTTTGGTCACGTCACAAAATATCTAAGGTAAGGTAGGTCACGTGACATATGACGCGGTCATTGCGTCTTCATTCCGAATCTCCGCCATCTTGGATTGCCATTACGTAAAAAGAGCAGCAAACTCTCTGCCTATCTCGAAACTTCGCAAAAGAACCTAGCCAATTAACGTGAAATTTTGAAATAGCTAAGGTCAAAATTTTCGGTTTCATAATGTGAAGGTAATAGACCGATTCATAAATCGAGCAAAATGTTCCAAAATGTTCCATGTACGTGACAGCCAGTGGATATATAATAGGCCATTTCCGAGTTACGTTATGCCTGGTTGTCAAAGCGAGGCTAGGTGCCCAACCTTTCATATGAAGATGAGTTTTATTTGCATTTGAATAAAAACTCATTTTCATATGAAAGGTTGTGCACCTAGCCTCGCTTTGACAATGAGGCATAACGTAACTCGGAAATGGCCTATTGAATGCCGTATAAACTTACTAGTATAAAATCAGAAAACGGCAAACTGATCCTTACGCAAGGCGATGAAGGAGTAAATAAAAGAATAAAACAAAATTTATTTATATATTAAAACGAATTTGCCCAATATTTCTTTATTTCTTATTTTTCTGTTAGCTCCTTCTTCAGGGGCTAACAGAAAAATGAAAAATGAAGTTTAAACTAATAAAAGTTCGTTACAAATAAGAGTTTGTAAATCGTTCATTAAGTTGCCGTTTGGTCTCTCCGATGTATTGGCATTTACATTTCTTACATTCAATAAAGTAAATAAGATTTTTGGATTTGCAGGATAAGTTGTCGGTGATTTTTCTTTTTTTCATTAGTTGCGGTAAAAATGTAATTTGTTTGGCCTTCTTGGAGAAAAGGACAGATGAGGCAACGTGGATGGTTGCATCTATAAACTCCGGCAGGTTGTTGCGCGTGAGGTGTATTATTGTGGAGCGTGGAATGTACCAAAAGGTCACGAAGGCTTGCGTGACGTCTGTAAGCAGTAACTGGCGGCACAGGGAAGGCGTCTTTGCAGTTAGGGGAGGATTGAAGGATGTTAAGGTGATTTTTAGGACTGAAGATATTTTACGAAGAGCAGGGTTGAAGGTTATAACAAATGGCGTGCGATCTGTTGTGGAATTCGTGTGTTCCTGTTGCAAACGGCAACTTAATGAACGATTTGGAGAACACCGCCGTTCTATTTTCTCTGGGGAGCTCGCACACAATGCCCCTCTATTCCTAATTAGATATATGCGCCGTGCAGTATGTGGCCCAAGGGGACGTATGACGTAGCCATATACTTTGTGTTCAGTATAAAGTGCTCGTCTTACGCCAAAATCTCCCTCAGTCTTTTCGAAAGGGACGACCGTCACATAGCTTCGCCCACCCTCCTCCCGGCAGCGATGAACCACTCTTCTCCCCTGGGAGCTACCCGCTCCCAATCGCCTCGGGCTGATTCTCCCCATATCTCATCACAGCCCGGGCATTGTTTGCCGGGGATCCCAGTGAAAATATATTACCATCATAAACCATCATCAACTCAGCGATCCCACTCCTGTCTCCCTACATTTCAATCAAGCTGGACATTCAATCAATGATGTTCTTCTAATCCCACTTGAGCTCATACGCAGCAATCGTGACTGACGCAGTGAGAAAGGCGAGAGAGGCTCATTTGATACACAAAGGAAAACGTTATCTCCTCTAGGAATAAATAGACGTGACGAAACTCATTGACATACGACACCTAGTCTCCTGCACCAATAATAATCTATTGTTTTTATTTTCATAATTTCAAACTCTTATTTGTAACGAACTTTTAGTTTAAACTTCATTTTTCATTTTTCTGTTAGCCCCTGAAGAAGGTTTGTTTTCAAACCGTAATATTGGGCAAATTCGTTTTAATATATATATATATATATATATATATATATATATATATATATATATATATATATATAAAACTAGTTAAAAAGACCGAAAATGGACAACTTTTGGTATAAAAAATAAAAATTTAGTTTAAAAACGTTTCGGTCTCTCGACCGATATACCTGGATTTTTGAAAAGGTGGTCAACGAAAATTACAGCAATTTCACTACAAATAGCCCAAACAAGGGTTTTTATGACCCCAATCAGCCCGAAAATTACAGAGTCTTTTCTTCTCTCGCCCCACGCAACCTTTCCCATCTTCCCTCTCGGACTGATTGGGGTCATAAAAACCCTTTTTTGGGCTAGTTTTACTGAAATTGCTGTAATTTTCGTTGACCACCTTTTCAAAAATTCAGCTAGATATATATATATATATATATATATATATATATATATATATATATAACAATGTATGATTACTCACAGTTGTTTCATATAGACTTTAATACAGTTCTGTTTCGTGGACCGATGTTGCGTCGGTCTACTCATCAGTTAAATTCTATATACACTGTAGCATAAAAGAGGTTTTATACATCGGTAATATGATCTAGACCGAAGCCGTTACAAAATTTAAACAAAAATGACAACAGAGAGAGATACATATGATTGGTCCTGAAAAATACGAAATAGACAGTTATATGATCCTGATCGAAAACGTTAAAAAATAAAACTAGGGGTACAATACATATAATTGGTTCTAAATGATGCGGTATAAACGATCAAAGCAAACCCAAAGAACAATAGAAACCTATATAAGTGTGGGATATTTCTAAAGGATTCGATTAAATTTAAGGAGAAACTTTCGCTTGTGCCTACAAGTGGATACAAGTTCATTGCGTTTATTAAGTGTTGCCATGTCTGGTTTATATAAAATAAAGAATTTCTCGGTGTTACAAAGGTTACACCGTTTTGTAAGGTTACTATAGGGTTTGGCCTTGGCAAGGATTCTCCAGGAGATTGTAAAGTCTTTGTTTTGATCTTTCAGCTCCCAAAGATGTTTACTTAGTTCAGTGTCATTTCTTTTGCTTGTGTGCCTGAAAGATGCTTGATGGTTACGCCATCTCGTCTTGAACTCAGTGGCGGTAAGCCCGACGTACGTCTCTGAGTGTTCAGCGGTAGTGACGGTGGCTTGATAAACTACGTCCTTTACTAGGCATTCTCCATTAAGAGGGCACTTGCTTAGGTCTCTGCAGTTGCAGGCTTTGGGAGGGTTTCGCCCATCTGGAGTTGCATTTCGTTTTAGAATAGCTTTGTTGTGGCCATCAATGATATGCTTAATGTTAAGGGAACAACTGTAGCTGAGTTTGAGATTATTTCTGTTGAAAATTTTCCTTAATTTGTGGTTTGGTGGGAAATATTTTTTGATCAAATTAAGAAATTCTTTTCCTATGTTTGTTCGTACGTTTCTGCTGAATGGTGGGTTGAACCATATGATGTTTCTCTGCCTCTTTCTCTTTACTGTGTTTGTCGGTTCTGGCGATTGTTGCGGTGGTATGAATCGGAGGGTATGTGAATAGCCGCTTTTTCGGAGTGCCTCTTGGTAGGGTGGTGCTGCTTCATTGAAGGCTTCTTCATCTGAGGAGATTTCCGAGAGCCTCTTGTTAATTGCCTTAAAGTCTATATGAAACAACTGCATGTGAGTAATCATACATTGTTATAACCGCTCCATTATTGTCGAGCACTATTCTGGATACATCAGTGTGGAACTCACCTGTAGTTATATATATATATATATATATATATATATATATACACCCTTTTGCAAAAATATTGACACCTAAAAATATATATAAATGTATATTCGTCCTTTGTGTTTGTATCACATACGTGATGACAGGCGGCAAATAGTTTTTAAGGTGGGTACTAATACTCTACTGTACCCACCTCAAAAACTATTTGCAGCCTATCGTCACGTATACGATATAAACACAAAGAACGAATACATTTGTATATATATTTTGAAGTGTCAATATTTTTGCAAAAGGGTATATATATATATATATATATATATATATATATATATATATATATATTCTTGAACTTGATTTGAATGTATTTCAGAGAGCGCTCAACTCTTAGAGGAGCATTGACAATTATAATAAATTGGTTCAAGACTTCAGAGGTAGTTCATCGTTTTATTACTACAGCACTGTTTCGTATGGTCAAATGATGACCACACTCATCAGGTAATATCAACGATTGACCGTTAAATTACAAAAAAACTGGCTATAAAAGCGGGAATACGGTTGCTATGAGATATAAAAACATGCGTTATTTTATCGTATAAATCATGTGAGTGCTATTTATAATTTGGGAGATTGTGTTACTTTATTATAAAGTTCTTGAGGAGGTATCTGTTTCTGTGGGGGCATGAACTTGCTAACTCATTTCGTTTGTTTAGACTGCAGAGATCCTTTTTACAGATGATTATGAATTTTTCAAAAAGACATAAATTACATTTCTTAGTAATGTTGTTGTAAGGTTTGCATTGTTTGATGATTTTCCACTTTAGGCTGAAAGGCTTGTTGTTGTCTTTGAGTGTCCAAATGTGTTTTGATAATTCCGTTTCGTGTCTCTTGTTTTGATGTCGGAAGGAAGATGTGTGGTTCCTGTAACGTTCTTTGAAGTTTGTCGCGAGTCCTACGTATGAATCTGTTGATGTTTCAGTTGTGACTGTTGCTTGGTAAACTACGTTTGTTGTGAGGCATTTTCCTTCGAGGGGACATTGATCTTTTTTTCGGCAGTTACACTCTTTGTCGAGTGTTTGTGACTGGTTGCAATCTGATAGCAGTTTTTTGTTGTGTGACGAGATGTTTGTTTTCATGTTTGGCATGCAAGAGTAGCTTAGCTTTAGTGTGTGGCGGTTGAAGATCTTGTGTAATGGGTGATTTTTCGGGAAGCATCTGTCCACGATATTTAGGAACCTTCTTACCAATCTGGCCAATCTTGTCGCTGTGGTCTTGCTGATATTTTATATTTTAAACTTACTAGGCCGGTTCACACTAAGGTCCAAAGTGCACGTGAAGTACACTTGAAAATGAAGTCGACTTGAGGTTTACTTTGAATGAGACGAGACAATAGATTTCCAGGCATGACTGCGCATAGCTAAAACATGAAAATTATTTTTGTATGAAAAGTCAACAGTGTTTTAAAGCTATTCAAAAAGCTATTCGCGCGCTTAGTAATACGTGGCACAACCGTTTTGCCATGCCGTTAATTAAAGAAAAATAGTAATTTTGTTTTATGTGCGTGTTTAGATGCAAACTACTTGCCAGCACAAGTTCACATGTAGTTGATTATCTTGAAAACCAAAGTTACACAGGACTAAAGTACGATATGCATAAAACGCTAAGTCGATGGCAAGAATAATGTTTCTTATTTTCCACCTAAGTAGAAGGAATATGATGACTCTGGGCCAAAGCACAAAAACCCAAAGCTCCCCCCCCCCCCTCCCCCCTCCCTGAGAAATCTCGGGAAAACCCAGAAAGCAACTTTCCCTCCGCTAAATTTACCGCTCAAAATCATAAAAAAAATTAACTACCGCTAAAATTTAGCGTAAAATGTTATTTCAAATGAAAATCAAATGAAATCACATCAGCTATCGTTAAAAAATTAGCGGTACCTAAAAGTGTCACATCGATGTCCAGAAAACCACATAAGTAACACACGAAAGTGTTATTTATTATCCCTGAATTTTAACGGCAACCAAACAGCTAACCAAACAGCTAGCTTTGACGCTGGCGCCTTGTCGCTAGCTTGTCGCTAGCTTTAGCTTTATTTGAATTTTAACGATAATCAAGCAGCGGTATTTGGTTTCACTGAGTCATAACCGCAATGCGGTTATGGTTAGCTTGACTGGGTTCGCTTTCTGGGTTTTCTCGAGATTTCTCAGGGAGGGGGGAGGGGGGGGGGGGAGCTTTGGGTTTTTGTGTTTTGGCCCAGAGTCATCATATTCCTTCTACTGTCGATAAGGAAATGATGAATCAAAAAACGTGATCACGCGTGATCCAATTTTCCAGAATCGAGAATAAATTAGATCACGCGTGATCTAATGCATTCAGAATCGAGATTAATTTACATGTTAATTTAAGAAGGTTTCGTTGTTTGTCATTCTGAAAAACGTGATCACGCGTGATCCAATTTTTCAGAATCGATAATAATTATGCGGAAAACATCCTGGATAGTAGGCTGGAGGTCGATACTGGAAAGGATGAATCAAAAATTATTATTTTTCTCCAGCGTGAGAAATGTTTATTTTCAAAATTGGTTTTTATGTTGAATGTTTAAACAGCTTTGGTTTTAATTTTATGCAAGACGGGATTTAATTGATTTTTGTCGGTAGGAGTATGAAACCATGGATACAATCTATAGTCATGTGATAACTTTTAACCAATCATATCGTTACATGATATTTTTCACAAACGTGTAATTTTTCATGTAACACAGCCAGTTTGTGAAAAATTTCGCGATAGCTTAAACTAAAAAAAAATATTTTATTTTTCCATTTAAAATGGAACATATGAAAGTAAAGGAATTAAGGCAAATTGCTAGAGAAAGAAATATTCCTGGTCGTAGTCGCGCTAGAACAAAATCTGATTTAATACGTTTGATAAATGCATCTTCTCCCAATATTTTAGACGCCTCCGCGCCGCATATAGAAACACCCAGTTCTTGCCTCAACTCCATATCAACCTTGGACCGCCGCGACGGTCCGGCCTCCTCCTCCGCGACCTCCAATATTGGAAACAATTCAAAATACTTTTCTTTCATGGTGGAATTGGTTAAAAGCCGCACCTCAAACTATTGTGAGGAAAGCCTCAAATATGATAACTGATTTTCAACGCAAAGTTGCAAGTTTATATCAGCTGCAAATTAACGTCCAAGAAGGCCGTTCCGCCTTGGAAAAGTTTGCTCGTCAGTTTATATTTAAAGGCGTGAAAGGACTGTCTCCAAGAGATTATTTCCAGCACGTTTCTGATCAACTTCTAAATATTCTCAAGGCTAATCGAGGTAATAAAATTAAGTTGATTCTATCCTGTCGAATGAAACGACAAAATTTACAAACTGGGGAATTAATTGAAATAGATGCCCCATTTCATTCAGGGATAGAAATTAATTTAGAAGCAACGGATGACAATGCCCTTTTAAATCAAATGATAGATACCATCCTTGAAAACATTGCCACTTTTCAAATGAGGGGTTCGAATTGGCAGTTTGATTATGTAAATCATTTGGAATTGCATTTAGTTGAATTCAAACCTCTTAGTGGCAGCACTCACATTCCCCTTCCTCAATCCCTTGCCAAGAAGAAAGCTCTCACCAACATGCGGAATCTTGATCAGCAATGTTTTAAGTGGGCAGTAACAAGGGCTCTCGATCCATGCGAAATTCACCCTGAAAGAATCACATCTCGGCTCAGAGCTCAAGCTGAACAACTCAACTGGTCTGGAATTGTTTTCCCAACATCTTTGAAAAAATAGATCATTTTGAAAGACTGAATCCACACATTGCCGTAAATATTCTCGGCTATGCGGAATCAGTGGTTCATCCCTTGCGAATTTCAAAACATAAACGCAGACGTCATGTGACTCTGCTGTTGTTTGAGAAAGACGGGATCAAACATTATGCCGTTGTCAACAGTCTGAGCCGCCTTCTCTCAGCGCAAGTTAATCATCACGCTAATCGCAAACATTTTTGCCTTCATTGTCCCAACCACTTCTATGACGAAGCATCCCTAGCTAAGCATGAAGAACTGTGTTGCAGCAATAACCCATTTTCGAAAATAAGTCGGTAAATAGGTTCTTTTGGTAAAATAAAAAGAAATTCGAAAGTTTGCCTCTGTCGTCGGATTCTCGATATTTACAGACATCCGCTCTTAAAATAGAGCAAATCCTTGGTGTTATTGTCATGATTTCTTGAGCTCCCTGTTGTTGATTTTGGTGAATTAAATGCATAAAAATCCCATACTACCTCGCGGTCTTGGCTTGTAGGGTTAAAGCTTTCATCCGACAACGTTAATTGAAAAAATGTATTTATTAATGAAACAAGAAAAGTTACTGTTTCGGTAAAACAAAAAGAAAACAAACGAATTGCAGGTTAACTAGTAGTGTACTTAACTAAAATCATCTCGAGACGAGAAAGGACTTCTCGAATGTCACAAGCGACACAAAACAGGAGCTGAAATTCTGAACTCGAAAATCGAAGTTGAATTTTAGTAAACGTCGTCTCCAAAACTGAAAATGCGGGAAAACAGTTTTGAGAACCAGAAGTCTGCAACTTGTTGTCGGTGAATTTATCTAACTTTATGATAAAATTGTTGATTTGTCTTTACTCGTTCCTTCCTCGTTTAACAGCTAAACGTGCAATGGTGGCAGAGGAAGATGTACAGGTTTGGATTTATCATACTTATTTGTAGTTCCATTGTGTCCATGCTAATGGCTCCCTAAATTATCTGTTCATAAATGTCATGTATGGTCTCTTACCAATGTCCCTAAGCAACATCATTTCATTGTCAAAATAGATTGTCACAGGAATAAATACATTATCTTTACATGAGGTGATATGTATTTTTCTTAAATAGGAGCAAATTCCTGCTGGATCAAGATTACATGAGGTAAACCTTTTTTAAGTTTCCAGTGTTTAGTAGATGTACTGTATTAAAGTGGGTAAAATCTGGTTATTTTATTTGTTTCTTTCATATCAAATGCAAAGTTATACATACTTTTTAGGTAAATCTCAGACTGCTTGCAATTACTACTGACATATTAGAATATAATAACTACAAAAAATTGTGTTTAAAGACGAATAAGACATTGGGGCTTATCCGGTGAGACCAGTGTTATATTGCCATTTGTTGTATTTGATATTTTGGTTATAATATTGATTTCCTTATTAGTATGCGATATATCAAGACTACTAATTAGCCTGCTTTGAGCATGCTGCTCGCAAGGATGCGTACGAGAGGGGCACGCGGAAAAGAGAAGAGTGGCGCCTGCTCTGAAACCCCTCGTTTTATGCTCCCAATTAAATTTCAACTGTCAAAAAGAATAATTTAAACACGATTAAGCCACTCTGACTAGTAGAAGTACGTGTGATGAAGAAAGCTATTTGTGTTTTGTTTTAACCTAAAAACGTGACACTAAAGAAGGCTGCAGACTAGAATCGCTGTTTGTGAATTAATCTTTGATCAGACTTTAACTAGTGTGAGAAAATTTCTGAAAATTGTCTTGCTACCTAGACACGTTAATCTAACACGTTTTAATCTATCCGCCACATTTCATTTCGTTAAATTAAGCTATTACCAAATCGGCGCTTGTGGATTAGTTTAGATTAAATTTGGCTAAGGTGTATCACAAATACAGGGCCCTTTTGTTTTATCGATGAAAATAGTTCTTGGTGCTGTCAATACCTAGCAAACAGCAAAATGAGTACAGAGCGGGTGGGTATATCTGATTAATACAAGGTTATTCTTAGCGTTTGACTTGTTTTTTTTTTAAATACTTATCACTAATTTAGCAATAATTTAATGTTAAACGTGATTGTTGTTTCTGACGTTTTGCTCAACTAAGGGTACGCGATTGTAAAACGAGAATTTTAGTTAAATTTAAACCGTTGGGTTTCCTGGGCATGAAATAGCTTACGCAATTTTCCGGTTGTCTTGCAGGAGATGCGTCCTTCCACCTCAAGTAGCACAGCACAAAGTCACGGAGTACGTTCTGGTGAAACGTTTATTCGGCAGGGTAATTTCGAAACACTCATGTCATTGATTTTCTGTAAAATTCAAGTATAGTAAGAACTTAACAATGTTGATACAAATTGGATACTGATGAAACTGTCGTGGACTGAATAAACGAAGGTACTTAATATGTACTCTGCATACCTCGTACGTATTTTATGATGCCCTCACGCAAGTTTGAGAATGCGATCTGATGTCAGCTTATTAAAACATTTTACAAGTCCATTGTTGTTTTCATCTTACGCACCCGAGTCGAACAAATAATTAGAACACTGCCTTTCATAATTAACGTGACCACTAGCAACACAAAAACTGTCAGAACTATCTTGAACTATGGGACACATTGAGCAACCTGCATGGCAAGTTTGCACAAACTTTCTGACATGTAACTGATGAAAAGAACTGTTGAAAACGTGAGCACCAGACAGTTCGGGTCAGATACCTGTCTCACTTTTTGCTAAGTAAATTTATAAAATTTAAAAAGTAATAGATAAAATATGGGTGACTGAAAACATATACGGTTTTGCTTAAAAATATGTAACATTCGATATGGATGTTTTTCATCCCCCGGCCCTGTTTAACGCAATATACCACACATTTCTATGGTTTTATTCGGCTTAACCATGGAGAATGTTGGAAGAACACGACAAAAGATTGCAAGTCATGAGCAGAAGGCGAGTGACTTACAAGCGTTTTGAGTGTTATTCCAACATCCCAAGTGGTTAATTGCACCGACAAACCATAGAAAAATGTGGTATATTGCTTTGATATAACACTACGTTTTACATGTGGTTTACCGGTACAATAGTCAATAGCTGTGGACCAATATCAGCGCACACGCGCGTTATCTTCAGTTATTGTGTAAAACAGTTTATTACATAAACACCAATTTAAAACCTGTTGCGCTTTCGCGCGAAAACATCATATCTTCATACGTGAGAATAACATGTTATCTTCACACGTGAAAAGATCACCGTTGTTATGGTTACGTAATAAATCGCGCCTTTCGCAGCGGCGCGTTTGACATCGGCACCTTTGTCAAAGTAGTCTCGACACAATTTCAGAATGGCGGACGAACCTAACTTGAATCTACATATTCTCGATTTAATCGACGACAGTTCCAAATGCAGATTTATTGATGTGTCCGAAGATGATGTTGACAAGCTTATTGCTCAACAAGAGAACGAAAATACGAAGAAAAAGACCATGTATGACCTCAACATTGTTCTAAAATTTCTTCGCGAGGTTCGGAAAGAAGAGAGAGAATTAGCGAAAATCCCAGCGGAGGAGCTGAATGTATACCTCAGTGAGTTCATTATTGCAGCTAGAACAAAGAAAGGTGAACAACATTTGTATTTGTATTTGATCGATTTGAATTTGTATTTCGTTCACATATATGGCCGCTTGGAGATACGAAATTTCTCTTCTCGTGTTGAAAAATAATTTTCAACGCTCGAAGAAAAATTTCGTATCTCCGCGCAGCCATGTAATATCCTTTATATATTCAGCAATTAAACAAAAGAAAAGTTACGGTTTATAATAAAACAGAAGGAAAAGAAACAAATTACAGGTTTACTTTTAAATAATATACATGCAAAAATGTCTGCATTCTGATGGCTGAAAGAATGTCAATTCCAAACAGTGCAGAAACTTGAAATTAGTACAGTTACAATGTACATGTATGAGAACGGATCTCGATTCTCGAGCCATGCAGAAACAAAATGGCAGACAAAAATGAAACAAGATTCAAACAGTATAAGGGAATTTTAATAGAAAGTCTTAAAAGAAAATCCAAAATACGAAAACAAAAAAAAATTCTAATCACTGAGAAATACTAGGAGATTTGGGAAAAAAATTAACGGACACGAGTTACGCGTCAGTTCGCGGTACGACGGTTCAAATGAAATGCTGACATTTATATGCAGATTATATTGGTATACTTTCGGATTCCAGTGTTTATATATAAGCCTGTGAATTTCCTTATAATATTTAGCGTTTGCCACAAACTTAGGTCCCGTCCTCGCGTATCCGGATATCTTTGAATCCGCAACTTTTTTGTTGCGGATTAGAAAATATTCGTGTCCTCACGTAGCGTATTCGAATCGTATTTGCCAGTCCACACATATCCGGATTCGCTCTAGTACCCAGGACTCCTCTTTAAATGTTATCAACAGAGCATGCGTAAAGGCCAAGTTCAAAGGCCTAAAGCCCCGTCCACACGTATCCGGATATTTTTTAATCCGCAATTTATTTGTTGCGGATTAGCCTTCCGTCCACATCTATCCGGCAAATTCGGCTTACGAATCCGCATTTTTTTAAATCCGCTTTCCAGAGTGGAAATTTTTGAATACGCTACGAGTACGGCATCGTGTGGACGGTCGAATCCGGATACTTTTTAATACGCTGACAGTGTCGGATCCAGTCTTTAACCTCGCGAATATTCAACATGGCCAACCGAAATGTTATCGCTTCACTTCTACTTGGACTTATTTCAAGTCTAATAACGTGTTTACAGTTGAAATTGGCGAAAGCAATCGAATTTGCCGCCAAACATGCACAACGCGTCGCACAAAATGTTAGTTTTTTGTGCATGCTCAGAGGTTTGAACTTAAACTGACATGAAAGTAAGAAATGTGCTGTCATGGACCGCAGTGCAATTTTGTTTCGTTTTTATGCATGATTAATGATGCACAGCGTAGTTGCGAATTTATCTCTATTTTAAAGACGATACTCAATTATTTTTATTACATACCTTCCTGCTAGTGATAGTTGCAATTGATAGCTTAAAGGCCCGTTTGCACAGGCGATTTTTTGTGTAATTTTTGTCGCACTTTTCCATGCAATTTTTATCGCGCACAAGTTGAATCTTCAAATCGCGTGTGTAAGCTAGCGGCGATTCCAGTGCGATTTGGGAGTAATTTGTCGCTCGATGGCGCAGAAGTTTCGTACCTTTTGGAAACCTGACGCAACTTGGCGGCGATTTTAGGAAATTCACAGCAATGTCGCACCCGAATCGCATAGGAAATCGCACTAGTTTACACTTGCGACAAAAGATGCATTGGAGAGCTCGACAAAAATCGCATCCAAGTTTCTCTCAATCATTTTATGATAGAATCGCCAGTGCTTCAAGTAGAAAAGAGGCCTCTGCTCAAAGAATCCCCATCGACATCTAGGAATGACAGTAAAAAGGAAGAAGAGGTTGAAGTGGAATCCGAAGAAGAGGTTGAAGTGGTGTCAGAGGAAGTGATTGAAGTACATGTAGTAACTGAGGAAGTGACTGAAGTAGAATCTGAGCAAGCCACTGAAGTGGAATCCAACGAAGAGATTGATGTACAACCTGACGAAGAGATGGAAGTAGAATCCGGGGAGGAAACTGAAGATAAAGGAGATTATACTGTCGCTATAAGCAGCAGCGTCATTGTCTTCAAGTAATTGACTTCGTTTTAATAAGTCTATTGAAATTGCATCTTGTAGTATATATCCATGACATCATCGATAACAGCTCTTGTTGAACACGCCTCTCAAAGCAATACATATTTAAGGTGGCTCCAAGTAGTTTTTTTTGGCATGGCAAAAAATTGGGTGACATTTGCCTCTATTTTTTTAACTCGTCCCCAGACCCCCAATTTGACCCTTAACCCTATTCAGACTGGGCTTTTTTTGGCAATCTGTGACTGGGGGGGGGGGGGGGGTGGGCTCCTCGGACCCCCCGCTTCATATCTCTGCAACCAGTAAGGCTAGGACCATGAAATTTTTACACAATGTACACCTCCATACAAGTAAACCTCACACCCAGTTTTGACCTGCCACACCCAATTATGACGTCACAATGACGTAATTTTTGTTTTTCCGACGTTTCTTTGATATTTTTCCATCCAGATACTTAAAATATCAAATATAACTGTAAAATCATCTCTTTAATATTAAAACATAATAAATACAAACAAGGACAAACTTGTAAAGCGAGAAAAAGCAAAAGAAGGCGATAATACTATAATTTTGAAATTATTGTCCGCCATCTTGGATCCGCCATCTTGGATTTCCTTTTTTTTTTTGTTTAAATTAAAATTTAAAAAATATCTAAAAGAGAAAAGGATCAGAATGTATAAAACACGTATCAAACTTATGTCTATTATCTAAACAATGAACTTAGAAGCGTTATTTAATAAATAGTACAATTTTTTTGTCTATACGTAAAAAAGAGCAAAAATTTACCTGCCCCTCCCCCCAAATATTTGATGTTAAAAATTTTTGATGTCTTTCAATAACTAGTCCCAAGAAGAAACTATTCTACCAAGAAAATGCACTGTAAGTCAAAGAACAAGATCTTAAAATAAAAAAAAAAATCACCATATTTTAATATTTTAATATGGTTAATCACACTGACATGTTACGGATACCAAAATGTCCCTAGATAAATTCTAGGAAAAGTCAGAAAATTTCAGCCTCATAGCTATTTCGGTGTAAGAGTTATCACAATTTTACTGGAGGGGGGTTCGAAAAGCCCCTCCCCCCCCCCCCCCCCCCCCCCCCCCCCCAAGTCTGAATAGGGTTAAAATCACTGTGAAAACGCCATTTTTTTTAAGGGAAAATCAAAATTTCGCCCATTTATGAATTACTTTTCGGAAATCCACACTCGGATTCCAGTAATTTGGTTATTATTCTATCTGGAAACGTTAAAATATTTTAATAACTTTAGAAAAAAGTCCCGTCATTTTGACCTTGAGGTGACCAATGTCAAGTAAAGACTAATATGAAGCTCAACCGCGCGGTCATCGCTTTTAGCGGTATAACTCATTTTAATAATGTCAACATCCACACTCGGTTTTGAAGAGACTGGGATCGTGTGAACATTTTGGTGGGAAATATGATTTAGTTGGAGCGAAAAAAATCCCGTCATGTTGCCATTTTGTCAGTGCACTATGCTTCGACTGAGCCAATTTTGGCTTCTATTAGTCTGTATATAATCGCATGCTCTACTGTCAATGCATGGCCTGGCAATTTATGAATTACTTTTCGGAAATCCACACTCGGATTCCAGTAATATGGTTATTATTCTATCTAGAAACGTTAAAATATTTTAATAACTTTTAAAAAAAAAATTACCGTCATTTTTACCTTGAAGTGAGCAATTTCGTATAAAGGCTTGTATGGAGTTCGACCGCGCGGTCATCGCTTTAAGTGTTCTAACTCATTTTAATAGGCATAGTGTCAACATCCACACTCGATTTTGAGGAGACTGGTATCTTGTGAACCATTTGGTGGGAAATATGGTTTAGTTGGAGCGAAAAAAAAAACCGTCATTTTGCCATTTTTTCAATGCACTATGCTTCGACTGAGCCAATTTTGGCTTCTATAAGTCTGTATTTATTCGCATGCTCTTCTGTCAATGCATGGCCTGGCAATTTATGAATTACTTTTCGGAAATCCACACTCGGATTCCAGTAATATGGTTATTATTCTATCTAGAAACGATAAAATATTTTAATAACTTTTTAACAAAGTACCGTCATTTTTACCTTGAAGTGAGCAATTTCATATAAAGGCTTGCATGGAGTTCGACCGCGTTGTCATCGCTTTAAGCGTTCTAACTCATTTTAACAGGCGCAAAGTCAACATGCACACTCCGTTTTGGAAAGATTGGAATCAAACATTTTGGTGGGAAATTTGCTTTGGTTCGAGCGAAAAAAACCTCCGTCATTTGCACTTTTCAGGCCAAAACAATAGAAATCCAAAAGCAAAACAATAGCGCATACATACATAATTATGAGCAATAGTTCATTTTGGTAACGCGCACGCCCGGAGCAAATGTCTCGTCTGAGGGATCAATATTTTGGAATGCACACTTCCCTTTTTGAATGCGATAATACGTAATCTTACTTTAGCTCAATAAATCTGAGTTTGATACCAATTGTTGTTAGGCTTGGATGAAAGTTTTGGACGATGCTCTGAGATATAGGTATCACTCGAAAAGGGACAAAAGTTGTTAAAAAAGGTTCATTGTTATTTTTTGTGGACTTTTGTCCGGGGAGTTAGTTCTTTCCTCTTTATAGAAGCTATATTAGGGCATTGAGGATATGGTTGGTTAAACCGATTAGGATTTCAAGAACGGCGTCACATACTGCCACTAAAATTGTGGGGAGCACCCCCGGACCTATTGTTAATTTCCCTAGGGTATTGGGATGTCAGAACTTTTCATGACCTTGTCATATCTCACATTTCGTCACCGCAAAGGTATTAAAGTTCTTATTAAGTTTCGATATCTCACGTTACCTATCAGTGTTTCAAATTTTCAATCATTTGTCGTAAAGACGTTAAAGCTACTTTAGAAGGGTAAAAATAGGTCAAATGCGTTTTCTTGGGAAACGCAGTTTGAGAATTTCACGGTGAATTTTTACGAATGTAGACGTTTTAAGAAAGTTAAATGGGACGGGAAAGTTTGTATAGTTCCCATAGTTATGGTTGCTGTTCTGGCGCCAATATGAACATAAACAACGAGAAAACTAGTGAGTGAATTATTGTACGTTGTTGTTAAAACGTATCAGTATTATGATAACAGTCTGGTTCTTTTGAGAACAAGCCATATCTAGAATATGTGATGTCACTTTTAACGTGATTAGTAAAGCCCGGTTTCCATATGATCGCTACGATCGCTACGATCGTTGCGATCGCTGCGATCGCTGAAAAAAATAGTTCAGCGATCGCAGCGATTGATGGTTTCCATATGATCGCTGCGATCGCTACGATCGCTGAGAAAGTGAATAAAGATCGAGGGGACCTGGGTCTGACAATATCGTTTCGCCTCATTCTTGAAATTCAACATAGCGGCTGTGAATTGTTTTTAAAATTTGATATAAAGACAGTCGTATCTTTGCACTTCTTCCATAAAAAGGGCCAAATCGCACCCTTTGAGTGGGCGTACGCAGTGCATCTTGGTATTTTTGCTGTCGCTGCGATCGCTGCGATCGCTGGAGAGTGGTTTCCATATGATCGCTACGATCGCTGAGATAGAATCACAGCGATCGCAGCGATCGTTGTCGCTGCGATCGCTGTGATCGCTACGATCGCTGGAGAGTGGTTTCCATATGATCGCTACGATCGCTGAACTTTTTTTTCAGCGATCGCAGCGATCGTAGCGATCATATGGAAACCGGGCTTAATACGAGTGGTTTTAATTAGCCCCACGCACTGAGTCAAAGTTCCCATATGACTAAAAACAGATCGCCGGATTCACCCCTTTCATAAAATAGAAGTCCGTATACGGGTGAATATTTTAAGTTCGTTTACCCACAGGTTGCAACTGATTTGATTGAAAATTCCAAAAATTGGCATGAATGTTCTGCGATACCTTGTCTGCCCGGGACGATCGATTAACCTTGACGACCGATTTTTCCAGTCGGTTAGCGAGTGACAACCGGAAATGTCGTGAAAAGAGTTGGTTTTCCAACTAGCTTGAAGTTAAGCGAGTCAGCTTAATTAAATTAAAGTCTCCTCAAATTTAAGTCACCAAACCAGGTAGCTTAAGCGAGTCGGCAATTAATTTCAGCCAATGAGAAGCAACTTGTGGGCATTTTTCCAACAAGGCTATGAAATCGGAAATAAACGACGCGTTCTATTTTCATATCTCGCTCGTCGCATGTTTGCGTGTTATTGTTATAGATGCGGTCGAAGCAAATTGCAAAGAAACTGAAACGTTTCGCTCTAAATACGATGCATTCTCTCCAAATATTCTAAGATAGTAGGTGCGGGCGCTCTCACTGCGTCAATGGTCGCGCAATTTCTGCTAAAATCAGCTCAAGACGTCCTTAATATGGCTTACTGCGCCTTTCAATAACATGCGGAATTTGAAATTCAAATTTCCACCAACGCTTTCGTTTTACACTGCCGTCAATTCATCTTAGCTTACCTCTCGGGAAACAGATCTTCACTTCAATGAGTTCAAAAGGTCACGTCCGTGCATTATGATTGGTAGATTTCGATCCATTTGGTTGTTTCTTTTTTACATGGTCCGTTGGCTTTCGTATTAGTTATGATTGACGGCAGGGAATAACGCAACCGTCGGTGGAGATTTGAATTTCAAATTCCGCATGTTATTGAAAGGCGCAGTAATGGTCTGAGGGATCAATATTTTGGAATGCACACTTCCCTTTTTGAATGCGATAATACATAATCTTACTTTAGCTCAATAAATCTGAATTTGATACCAGATGTTACGCTTGGATGAAAGTTTTGGACGATGCTCTTTTTATGCTAATCAGCGTTTCCATAGCAACGGTAAACAAATATGGCGAAAAACAGTTTTTTTCCTAATTATCTTTCGATTTTGGGGATACCCGCGATAAGCGAATAAATGCGTTATAATCTAAACAATGTAGCACACTAAATGGAAAAATTTCAAACGAATTAAACTGTTCGATTTTGAATAAATCGCTGAAACATTTTTAACATGTGTTTTTACATGTTTGAAATATAAGCGGTCATAACATTCCATAGGTCTCACAGATTATCATCAAATTACCACACAAAGTTTCATCAGACATAAATTATGACTCCCTACAAATAGCTCTGACTAACTCCTCGGCAATAAAGAGATCGAGCTTTTCATTCAAATGCACTTTTGCTTGACGTTTTCACTCTTCTTCTTTTTTTTTCCGCCATATTTGTTTACGGTTGCTATGGAAACATTGATTAGCATAAAAAGGGCATCGCCCAAAACTGTCATCTAAACCTCACATCTGGTATCCAATTCAGATTCATTGAGCTAAAGTAAGATTATGTATAATCGAATCCAAAAAGGGAAAAATGACCCCCCCCCCCCCCAAAAAAAAAATAAAAAATAAAAAATAAAAAATTACTTGGAGCCACCTTAAGTAAGGTGATAAATAAAGAAATAAAGAACGATGGTAAATGTTAAGCTCTGTAATGAAATGTGAAAGTTGTAATGTTCATCATGTCACGAGCGTGGGACAAAGAAAAAAAGATTAACATTACACAATGAACATTACCGGCAACTTTCACAATATTTAAGTAGTTTTTAGGTACGTATGGATTGGCCAAACCACAAAAGGTTTTCTCAGTGCTTCTCTTGTTTTTGATGTTAAATGAAAATAACTTACAGAAAAATTGCTATGAACGGCCTTAAGGAAACAAGTTTCACTTAATCTATATTCCTTAAAGACAATCCTGAGATTATAAGTAATCGCGAAAATAAAGAAACTGCGAAAATTAACGACGGGAAATTTAATGACCTATTTCAAACCCCTTTTTGCACGAGGGATGGATATATGCCTTGTTTTGTGAATTTTATGAAGTGCCAGGCATTACAACATATCTTTCAACGTTGTTCTTTGCCACAAACGAACATGTAAACCTGGTTTAAGTGTTTTAATGGTTCTCAATTTGTTATTGCAAAAAAGAGAAGATATGTGTACAATTAAAATCAATATCGCCGATACTGAGATCACCTGTTTGTTAATGCGGATCAGCATCTGCCTCCTCCATAGTCTCTTATTCTTCGGTTCATGACGCGCGACACGAGAATGCTGGGAACGAGTGCTCGCCGGACAAGGCAGGATCAGCATTTAACAAAATTTTGCGAAATGCAGTTCCTTTACACACACTTTTACTGCCAAATCGCGAAATTTAAGTCTCGCGAAATGTTGCCCAAGATTCTATTTTCAAGAAATTAAAGTCCCGCGAAAACAAGTATGGTAACCAATAAGGTAACAGTTGTATTTTTGTTCGTTGTTAGACGAATTTTAAGTTTACGTCATACATTGAATTCGTTTCGATATTTTTCAGGAACACTGTCACCAAACAAGGCAGCCACTGGGACCTTAAACAGGTGGCTGCACATGTAATATTCCCGCCTGGTGCTGTGTCAGAGGACAGGACAGTGACTGTCTCTAGATGGAATCCCTTGGCTTGCTCCCCTTCTCGGCAGGACAATGAAGCTCTTGTCAGTGACGTCATACAACTTTCGACTGACAGTCCAGAAGGTCTTCGTTTTAACAAAACAGTCACGTTAGTCATATCTCATTGTGCAGCAGACCTGAAGGGGTACGAGATTGTGGTAAAAAAGCTTATTGACAGGGACAGTAATGACTGGGATGACATTCTTGAAACTGTTGACTTGCGGTCACTAGCGGGTAAGGTAGTAAATGTATGTAATATTAACGCCATCCTTAAATGGCGAATACTTGATTTGTGTAATATGCATGGTTCTAATTTCTTTTTATGTATTAAGTTCTCAACTGCGACTGAAGCTACTCCTGTGGTTCTGTTTATTTTCCTTCCTAAGGTGATACAGACCTTCAATTGAAATTTAACATTTGATTCAAAAATGGTATCAATTGAGCAATCCTTTTCTGTGGTATATAACTTTTAAGTCTGTGGATGATGTCCTAAAGTGTGACCTTTTAAAGGAAAGTTATTGAGCAACAATTTCCTTTGGTGACATTATATTGCTGTACAAGGTGGCTCTAAACGGCTGAAATCCTAAAGTGTGACCATTTAAGTAAAGCTTTTGGTTATTATACTGTAGAAAAGGTTTCTAACCTTTCAGTATGTGGATGAAACTCTAAAGTTTGACCGCTCAAATGAAAGCTTTTAAGCCGTTACTTTTCTGTAGTGTTTTATTTTCCTGTGGTGGGCACGATGTGGTTCTTATCTGTAAGTCTGTGAATTAAGAAAAGAAAACAATAAACTTAAGTGCGACCATTCAAATGAAAGCTATTGAGCAGTACTTTTATGTGGTGTATTATGCTGTACGAGAGTCTTATCTTTGAGTCTGTTAATGACTCAATTGTTTGAGTGATACTGTTGTGATTTTTTTTTTCACTGTTGTGTTTACCATCAGGCGCAGGGGATTTTCAACTAGATGAAGTTGATCGTTATGTAAACACAAGGTGTCCTGATGTCAATTCTAATAGACGAACTACTTAAGTCCTTTATTGAATGCCTTACCCCAGCGCCTATGTTTATATTAATAATATACTTGACTGATGTACTTTGATGTAAAGCTTTATTTCACTTGCTATTCTGATGGAATAATAATTTACATGAATAATTTCCTTCAACAGTTTCGGATGTGAATATATATGCCATTTTTATTATCAATAACGTGCATCTGTATTTCCCTGTGATTGTTTTTCGTGCCTTTATTTCAGATATCATGAAAGGCCTTGCTTCTCCCAGTAATATTCCTGACTACCTTCTTCCTGTTGCCGAGGCTAAGATAACACAGTGCTCAACATTTGTGGTTGTTTGTCGTCTCAAGTCCCACGAATTCATCCTTTCATCTGAGGGCAAGGTCCTGTCGTTACCCGAGTATCCACTTTTCAATGTTTTTATCCCCGAAAATGCCATTCAAGAAGAAGGGCTTCATGTTACCGTCAAGGTTAGTTAATATCATTTTATGAATCTCTGCTGAGCAAGGTGACAGTATTGAGAAAGCTTACAACAAGATTTGTCCATCAGATGGGTTTCTTCTATTTTCTTTTCGTTCTTCTACCGCCATCTTATTGAAGGCCCGTTTACCCATGCGATTTTTGATGCAATTTTTGTCGAAATCTCCAATGCAATTTTTGTCGGATGTGTAAACGGGCGGCGATTTCAGTTCGACTCGGGTGCGATATTTATTGCGATTTCCCAAAAATCGCCGCCAAGTTGCATCAGGTTTCGAACATGTTCGAAACCTCTGCGACATTGCGCGACAAATCGCGCCCAAATCGCACTGAAATCGCCGCCCGTTTACACATGCGATTTGAAGATGCATCTTGTGCACGACAAAATTTGCATCGACAAGTGCGACAAAAAAATGCTCAAAAAATCGCATGTGTAAACGGGCCTTAACTAATATAATGCCGATAATATTTTTTTTCCTATATGTAGAATTAGCTATTTCTTTATCGGTTGACGTTCTCTTATTATTCATCAATTTCGTCATAACATCAACAAAGTGCTGTGGATCCACAAAACGGCGCCAAGCGCGGGAAAACGCGTGAGAACAAGTCATGACTGTTTTTTTTTTGTTGGTTTAGAAAGTGGCAATGCTAAACCAAAGCAATCGCGATATTGCTTTCGACACTCAATTAAAATCCGCTGTAACATTAGTTACAGGAAATTCCTCAAAAAGCATTCAAAGTAGAGGAGGCGTTAGCTGGACCCATTCTCAGAATAACAGGTTCCAAACCGGTCAAGTTCCAGAAACCAGTAACTATCCGGCTTCCAATGTCATTAACTGAGGGGCAAAGCTGCGACATTCCTGACTTGTCGACGACCCGTGTTCGGATCTTGTTTCAAGAGTCGGGTACCGGGTCTCGAGAATGGGCTGAAATAACAAGCGAACTAGAGATACCTCCAAGTTGTGATGGGACTGTTGTCAAATTCAACGTTAAGCACTTCTCTGGGTATGTATCTATTACTACTTTGATGTAATATATCAAACACGTAGAAAATTGTTTCATCGGGATTTCCAAACAGTTTCTACTCACTTTGTCACAGTGCCGACTTTTGTCGCCGTGACGGGAGAAAGAAACAGGACATACGTCCCAACTGATATCAATCCCCCATGGAGACCAGACCACAACACCGGAGACTACGTCCCCTACTCTTTATCGAACAGTGATGTGGGTTCTTTTACGCCCTCTTCTATTTTTATGTGAGAAAGTGTAGGAGACAAGACCAACGGATTAACATCACCGTCCATTGATGCGATCATCTGAACTGAGACAAAGTGTTTTGAGCACAGAAAGCTTACTTATCCATTGGATTGTCGAACTCCTCCTCTGCATGTAATTATTCTCCTGCTGCAAGTTTCCAAACATCCTGATAGAACGCGGTATCCCTAGAAAGTACATGTACATACTTGTGTGTTGTGATGCCCAGACTCCTCTCCACATTTCAAAGCTTGGCTACTAAGCACTCATTCGTGTCGTTTTCAATCGCCTAGGAATTTCAATGACATGGAGTGTTTAGAAGTGATAATCTTGACAAATTAGTACCAAGAGAGCATCTTTAGTTTAAGAATAGTGAACTCGAAAGAAAAGAAGGTATGACAAGCGAAATTTTGTTATCTAAAGACTTAATGCATATGGAAGTTCTCAACCGCTGTAACAGTGTTCTGAAACCGTACTTGTTTGTCCTTGTTTTTATGTAACTAGAACTTCACTGGATCTTCAAACTTTGTCTTTATTTTATTTTTCAAAATTCGAGCTTCTAAATTGGGGGTGTGGCTTAACTGCGATTTCGGTTTGTACAGGAACTTTTACGAAGTTAGTAATTAAACTAAAATCTTGTGCAAGATGTGCAGGGTTTGAGCTCGACCTGCGAACAGAAAATAGCAGGTCCCAATTTTTTTGTAATAATTCGTACAGGCCAAAGGTGGAACTGAACCGTAATATACGTATCCATTTTTTTTTTTTTTTTTTTTGCGGGGGGGGGGGGGGGGGGACTTGGCTACTGGAGATATTTGGCCTCAAAATCACAATATTTTGCTATGCTATTTTACATAGATAATTATTAACTTACATTGATTGACAGGTAATCAATTAAATTACATGAAACTCCCGCACATAACTCAGGAAGGATGTATTTATACTGTTGTGCAACCACAACGGAATGTAATGAATTATGCAAGTTTAAGAGCTCCCTACTTTTACTCTTATTTAGTGTAGTTTTTAAAGGAATTCATGTAAAAAGGTAAGGGGGGTGGTGTAACCCCCCCCCCCGCCCCCCGGAAAATTGCAATTTTCAAACCGTTTTGGCTTTTTGAGTTATTGGGTAGATCCTTCAATCTGGCCAAGTTTCAGTGAAATCGGTGCCCATCTCCTCCCCGCCCCGCCCTCCCCCTCACTCACCCCAAGCGATCCAATTAATGAGGCGTGAAACACTTGCATTATGCATATTACGTCACCAGCTCAGAATTCACCACCAAGCCTCGTGTGTGCGAGATTTGTTCCGAACCTTCGACAACTTCACGTTCTTATGAGTGGGTATTCTTTTCAGCTTTGCTCTTTTGAGAATACAATGATGAAATTGTCACTTCGAAAGCGAGGCTTGGGGTTGAAGTTATCTAATCTGACGTAAACATGCATAAGGGTTATTGGACAAGAGAGTGTTCATTAAATTTGAAGTGAAGCGTTTTTGACATTATTTCCAGCGATGGAACATTCTATCATTTTAAATGCAGGTTCTGGAGTTGGCTCGAGTGGTGTGTGAAACCAATTGTTCGATTGGCTGGTGGATATAACACGGAATCGATAAGGAAGATGGCATATTTCGCGGCTTTTGTTCCAAGAGATACTCGCCTTGGTAAAAGAACAAATCTGAGGCTGTACTGCACTCCGTCTAACAAAAGAGAAGAGATGAGAATGACTGAAAAAAATGAGGGTTATGAATTGTTGCAAGTAGAAAGTTCATCGGACTTTATGTATCTCAGTGAGAAAGCGTATGTGTTCCTCCCTTCAGAAGACGTCGTTAAACCTGTAAAGAAGGAACGCTTGCGAGGACTGTTTGTCAGGTAACTGCGAAGAACATGCACAGCTGAGTTGGTGTTGTTGTTTTATTGATTTCAATTTTTTTTTTGTTCACGTTCTATTGCTTTCGTTAATTGTACTGTTTCTTAAGAAGTTGAGTACTAAAAAATAAGTCAATATTCTAAACCACACAACTACGTCTGCCATATCGATTCATTTTTTTTTCTTTTGTTTTATTCTCGATTATATAGTGGTTCCTACATGGATGTAGATCTGTAAAATAAAACTATCTTGTAGGTCGTATTCGTTGTAGTATTCGCAAATTATAACGCAGATTACTCACGTGACTGCTACAGGGACAAAATAACTCATTTGTCTTTTAAGTCAATCCGATTTGGTAGCTATTCTAATCGTAACAATCTCCCTCCCCTCCATACACGAAGGTACGCGGGAGTGTTTTGCGTTGTTGAAATTGAAACCGTCATTTGAAATGAAATCGTAGGCCTCTTTAATTCACTTTTGATTAAAACTGCTTTTCGTTCCAGTTTTCTAGATGACGCTGCTTGTAAGAATATCAAGGTTCATGTTATCAGTCGAGGTGACCTGACAGTAGAGTTTTGCAGCAGCCAAGAAAGAGATGAAAATAAAATGTTGTGTGAAATGGAGGTAACACTACCTCCTCATTTAGGTGATCTTGATGTAAGTGTTGTTTTTTGAGTCGTGGATACGACTTATTGCGACTACTGGAGAAAAGCCACTCGCTCATCGTAAACTTTATATTAAATTTATATTAAATTGTGTATATGTTACACTTCAGTAACAGCATACATGGAGTCTGAAATGGCAGTAAACCAAGTCCGCCATTACGGTTTCATGCTCGATAAGCTGAAACGTCGGTTTGGGAAAACATTGGGGTTCTTTTACTTGTTATTATTGTTTGGCAAGGATATCTGACATTAATAATGAAGGAAAAGGTAAGTTTGTCCCGTAATTTTCATTTTCGCTAGTAAACACTTTCCTTCGTGTTTACTAGCTACGCACGAAGGTTTTAAGGTTTTAGAGGTTCTTCTTTGGTAACAGATATTGTTACGTGGATCTGCAACATAAGGGAAGTAGTCATAACATGTACAATCCAAGAGGGCCCACCTTGTGTAGGGTAGGCAAAGGTTGTTTCATATTCACGACTTGGATCGCAAGGCCGGAGCCTTTGATTTAAATTAGTAGAGCTTTTTACAGTCTAAACGCTGTGTTCACACTAGGGTGAAACATGTGTAGTCTGATCACGGATGATCACATCAGGTACATCACTGTTCACATCAGGTGGCGCATTGCAAGAATCCTGATCAAAAATGTTTATTATAAGCACGATCCAAGCCAGTCAAACACGTTAGCAAAATTTTTCTCCTTGTTAAACACTGCACTGCCCGTCCCATGCCTGTTTCGTAAAACAGTATAAATTATAGAACCAGGTGTGAAACGTGTTGTGAACAATGAAATTGCAAACCTGCAAAGGTATGGCTCACCTTTATAAAATGATTCAAATTCCACAATTTTATTGTTAATAGTACTATATTCCCACTGTCTACTGCTTACCACATCGTGAAACTAAGTTATGGAAGAGGGATCCGCCAATTGTTGTGGAAAGAAGTAGACAGTGAGGATAGATCTTTGGATATAAGAAGCTGTCAACCAACCCCAGGGGAGGAGGGTGGGGCGAACCTTGATAAGTCGGCGGTCGGAAATGTGACTCAGTGAAATCATAGCCTGTGAACAGGCTTCTTTTTGGGGAATTGGGTTAGGTTAAAATCGGCGCGCGAAGCGAACCGAGCGCGGACTGAGGAAGAGGGAACCGCCCCTTCCCTCTTCTCCAGTCCTCGCTTCGCTCGTCGATTTTAACATAACCCGATTCCCCAAAAAGAAGCCTGTTCACAGGCTATGAAATCAAGGCCTTTTTTATTCATCCCTAAGAACACGCAGAGTATTTTACTGGTTATTCCACGATGCGCTAATTAATTATTGAGTGAGAATAGCAATGAAGCTTATTAGCATTGCTATTAGTATTCCGTATCAGTGATACAGTATAGCTATTTTGTGTTAGAATTCCCAAACCTTTATTAAATATTATTTCTATGTACTTTTCTTATGAATTATTAATAAAATTTATAAACTTATTCAATCATTTCACTTTCCTTATGAATTATTAATGACATTTATCAATTACTTTAATCATAGAGATGCACAGAGGGCAGTTGATTTGATCTTTTAACATTTCTGTGTTTCTTTTAGAAAACACCCGGCGAGATCTTTGGCTTGCCTTTTGATGACGTGGAAGGTAAGTCTTCCACTTTACATAGTTTACTTCTCAACCCTTACCTCAATTTGGTCTTATTCCGCATTTATTTTGAACAAAAGCAAATTTTAACCAAGCGATGGGGTAGGTCTAAATGTATCACTAAGGGCGCTTTCCGTTTGTGAGTTTGATACAGTTGAATGCGCTTATTTCTACACTACACTACAATTTTAAGTACATTTTCAGTTTACAAATGAGCATATTCCCTTTACAAATATAATAAAAGTGTGGGTTCCGTCCCTACGCCTAAATCAATGGTCACAACAAATAGAACGCATTGCGTCACCCAGTTGTCTCGCTTCACACAATGCACATTCGTGTCACGCTAAAATGTTTTTTACCGTGTTCTTAACAAAATTTTTAATATTTGAACTTTTGTAAATAACTCCTAGTCCGCCATCCACTCAGTACAAAAAAGAGCGTCCCTTATCCACGAGTTGTCTCAGTAGCCTTTGATTAAAGACTGTTCCTACAAGTCCTTTAAAATTATGCATGCTATCTGAGAGTTGACCGGTATTGACCGGTCTTGACCGCCAGTTTGATAGAATAATGGTATATTATTTTTGATTTGACCGGCCTGGCCAGCCAGTTCTGACTGAAGGTATGCACTCCTTAATTTCTTTTACTATACGTGTTCTTGCGATCAAACGTTTTAACCTCAACCACTTTTGCTTGATTTGGTTGAGGTGCCCCAATAAAACTAAAGCCTTTCATGTGCATTCACGTTCAGTTCTCGTTCTACGATAAGAGTGTTAGCAAAATTTCTAATTACGTTCTGCACGGACGTTATTATTTTTCTGAGAAAAGTATGTTTGTTCGTTTTATTGCTTGTGTAATCACTTTTAAAGGATTTCTCTCTAATGCCTCTTTTTAAACCATCAGATCAGGTCCTAAACAAAGTGGCGCGCGACATTTCTGCAGATTGGCAAAACCTGGGACTGGAATTGAACGTTCCAAACTCAAAAATTCAACAAATTTCACTTAACCATGTGCTATATCCTACTGTGCAACAAAAGGCCTATCAAGTCCTGAAGGCTTGGAAAAACCGCGGGGAGACAGTAACGTACGACGAATTGTGTAGGGCCTTAAACGAGCTTGGATTGAATGTGCTGGCAAAGTCACTCCGCACAATGCAAAGAAAACGTCACTTGGATGTTCTAGCCCGGAGCTTAAAACAGCTAAAGTAGTATATTATTTGTTTTTGTACTCTCCAGAGCATTTTAGTAATATTTTATGAATATTTTTTCATATAAATTGTAGTTAGGAACATTACTGTGTCCTATCCGAGTGCATTTACACTCGCCACTACAGTGTAGGTACAAAGAACCTTGGTTAGCTTTAACCCTATTCGGCCTGGGCTTTTTTTGAGTTCCTGAGCCTGGGGGGGGGGGGGGGGGGCACATTGTGCCCCCCTTCGTAACTTCAAGAACATTAAGGCTACGACAATGAAACCAAGAGGGTACATAGTACGTCCGAAACTGTCTCCCTTGCGGTCCGCACAATGGAACAATGACGTCATATGACGTAGTTATTAGGTAATTAGTTATATGGCCGCCATCTTGGATCCGCCATCTTGGATTTCTGAAATTTTTTAAAACCTATTAAAAACCATCCAAATTCACTCAAAATTAATCAAAACCAATAAATAAACGCTAAATGACGTAAAAACATAAAATTTATACCAATAAACATTGTTTTCCTTCATTCAAAGGTACAAATATGCAAATTTCAAAAAACAGGGCTGTCAGAATCTTGTTGCCATGGAAACATCAAGTCACGTGATCAAAAAATTGTCATATAAAATTGTTGCCAGATAAATTTTAGGAAAAGTCACAAAGTTTGATGGCGTTTGAATACGTATTCAAGAAGTTATGAACGTTCAAAGTTAGCGCGGGCACTTTGTGCCCCCCCCCCCCCCCCCAGGCCGAATAGGGTTAAGAAGAAATGTACTTCTTCAGGATCCCATATACGTACTCAAAACAAACCATCTGAGCTGCTGTCCTTTTTCTTGTTTGCATGCTTTTCTAAATATCTCTCTTGTAAAAGCGGCAGTAGGGAGTAGGGACACAAAGTTTGCTAAATGCATAGTTGCAAACACTTTGCAGGAGATACTGTATCAATTGTTAATAAACCAACCAACGTAGCTTTTCTAACCTGCTTAACATTTTTGTCATATAAACGCTTTCTTCTTTTAAACGCACCCTTCGATAAATTTTACACAAATGCAGAACATATTTTACAATCAGGGGGGTTTATGCTTGTGTTGTATCGACATCGAAATTTTGGTCATCTTTTTCCTGCTTCATAAAGACAAAGGGTTAAGGAGATATCTGACTTTGTTTTTTTTTTATTAGATAATGAGATGTGACTCTAAAGTATAAGTGTTTTTAATAATATTCCTTATAATATACTCAACAAAATATACAGTTTCTGATTGGCCAGTGACTGACGAATGCATTAATAGATTATAGAGTTCGAACCTTATGCAAGTTCAAGCTTAAATATTTTTTAAATGATGTAATTAATTTTTAGATTTCACGCCTTAGTTTACCTGTAAAAAAAGATTGCTATTTGATTTGTTAAGCATTTTGGAAACCATTGAAGCGTTTCGTGTACACGAGGGTGCACAGGACGGCGTAAAAAAATTTTGTTGAGAATATTATCAACAAAAATCGTACAAACTACTGGTGCATTTCGGGACTTATGGTCACTCTTAATGTTTTGAATGAACTCAAATTATACTCGTCCAAGCGGCTCGTGCAATTATGAGAGCTTTAAAACATCACTCGTGCCCATAAATCACGAAATGCACTCGTGTTCATACGATTTCCTATACATATCTCAACGCACGGACGCTAACCTGGTCATTAATTATTAGTCTGGCCCCCACACCCACCCTTAATAATGATTTAATTTGGGTCCGCAACGATTTGTACTGCGCATGATAATTTAGTCCCCTGCCTATTTTATGAGGACTACTACTTATTAAATCATAAACGAGAGGTATGTCAGTAAAATTTGGATAACAATGGCTGCAACCAACCGCTGATGACCTGTCTTGGCATATTTGTACAAGCCATATAGTTCAGGATAACTGTCGTTATTATATTATGGGCTAAACAAAACAATAGACCACTATTCTCACCGGTCTCACCTGTCCTATTTGAGTTATGGGCAATCTGCCGGAAGCCTTCGACCAATAATGCGAAATAGAAACAGTCTAGAGAAAAGGGAAAAGGGGGGGGGGGGGGGGGGGAGGGAAAGGTAAAAGCAGGTCGAAGGCGACCGAGAGAGGAGGATAGGAAAAACCGGTAAGAACGAAATACAAACGGGAGAACTATAGAAACGGCATTCACCCTCGACAATTTTAGTCAAACTGGCAACATGCTAATTTACTCACTCTTTTTTATAGGCGCTTGGGTGAATCGAAACCGCTGAGAATAGTATTCTATCCTCACCGGTCTCACCTGTCCTATTTGAGTTATGGGCAATCTGCCTAGCTACGCCGAGAATCAATGCAAACAGCCACATGAACAGACCAAAAGGCACGCACACCAAGAAAAATACCCAACACTCAAACATAAAAAGGAAGAACCCCAACACCAAAGCCAAAAACCGGCCCAAAAAGGAGAAAAGGAAAATTTAATTTGAGGGTCAGACGAGACAGGGCGTTTTAAAAGGGGGTGATTACGTGGGGGAAAGGCTAAAACAATTTTTTTTTAAGTGGTTGTAGTCCCTGTAAATCTTGGAGGACTCGACACCGGGAAGAGAAACACTGGAAAGCGTGTCTGCCGGTGCACCCGCACGGAGGACATCAGCTACCTTCATGTAATAGGAGGCTGTAGCGGACCTCTTCCAGCCCACGTGGCACATGATGTCCGCGAGGGGGGAGCCCGTAAAGGCTAGGGTCAAGGCACAACCGCTCCTGAAGCTGTGCAGAGTCTCTCCTTCGTCGATTTTAGCGGCAATAGAATCATTAATAAATTCCACGAATGCCCGACAGGAAGGGCTAGGGTTATTAGAAAAAAAAAACCTAGCTGGGGGAACTTGAGAATCGAAAGACTCCCCTTTAAACTGCCCCTTAAATCGTTGAAAAAAGTCGAAAATATTAACAAAGTTCTTTATCCAGTCCAGCACAGTATTGGCCAAGTCGCACGGGGCAAAACGAGCAAAGTGATCCCAATGTTCAAAAGAGTGATGGAGGTTTCCCGCGGAGAAAGCGTCGAGGTCTCTGAAGGCCAACATAGAGACGTCAGCTAACGTGGTGCCATCCAAGACTGAATTCACAAAATCATCAGAAATATGTGTATTCTGAGGCGCCATCCCTCGAGCCGCGGATAAAGGCGCACCGTCGGAGTGAACCCAGCGGGTAGAAGTCCGTGGTAGAGGATAATTAAGCGAAAGTTTAGCACGCTTAGTAGGGGTCTGAAAAAGAGAAAGAGAGAAAAGGGCAAGCATGACAGAAGGTGCGATAAGAAAAAACAAAACAAAAAAAGGCGGCTTAAGGGATGGCAGTTTTAAGCCTCAGTAATCCGAGAGGGAATTAGACTCCCTTTTAAAACTGCCAACCCAGGGCGGGAAAGAAAGGGGAACAAAAACTGGGTTGGGAGAAAGAGAAAAAAGAAAGCGCGCGCGCAAAGCTAAAACAGCAAAAATAAACGAAGAAAGAAAATACAAGGGAAAAATGCTTTTATTATTCTGAACATGGGCTACAAAATATTTAAGGTATATGTAACATCAAAAAGGCAACTTGTAACACAGCAAAAAAGCGAAGCAGAAACTATTGGGAGCTAGCATTGTCCCTGGTGCGAGGGGAACGCTGGTACAGGAGGAACCTTCCCCTGGAGGGCCTCCGTCGCCTCTTAAAACAGAACGGGGAGGTGTGGCCGGGGGCTCCACAAAAATTACAAACGAGACGAGAGCTCTTGTCATTGGAACGTGACGCTGGGGAAGTGGCGGTTGATATGGGCCAGCAGCACGAAGAGACGTATCCACCTTAGCGATTGAATCTAAGACTTTAGAGTAATCTTTGTCTGAAAATAGCGCCATGAAGTAAGCCTGAAATTGCTCCCGGGACTTGTCGAGACGGTCTCTCAACGCCCTGGTGGCGGCGGAGAGGAAGTTTGCCTTTTCACGCTTTGCATTCTGGGCTGCCGCTACCAAATCTTCCGCCAAGGCCAAAGCGTTGTATTTATCGAAGTCATGTTTACGGCGCAGGCCGTAAGCAGCGAGGTTAGACAAACCACTTTCTACATCAGATTGTTGACGACTCTCAAGGGCTTGGATACGTCTCAGTAGATTGGCAACCTGATAAAACGAGGGGAAGACGACCAAACCGCGTAAAGAAACGCGAGAAACAAGCTCCCATGTGAAAAATAAACATAATCAAAACAAAATACGAAACGGCAGATGAACAAAAGCCGGAAAATAAAGGGCACAAAACAAAATAAAAGGGGCGACGCCACAAAACAAACACCATGAGGCAAAATAAGGCCAATTAGCTCATGGGAGAGCAATAAACCTTTTGAGTTCTCCTCAGATGCACAAAAAAGGCGTACGCCACAAAACAAAACACCATGAGACAAAATACAGCCAATTAGCTCATGAAGGAGCATGAAACCTTTTGGGTTTTGCTCAGACAAACAAAAGGGCGTAGGCCAAAGACAAACACCATGAGACAAAATAAGGCCAATTAGCTCATGGGAGAGCGAGAAACCTTTTGGGTTTTGCTCAAACAAACAAAAGGGCGTACGCCAAAAAACAAACACCATGAGACAAAATATAGCCAATTAGCTCATAGGAGAGCAATAAGCCTTTTGGGTTTGCTCAAATACACAAAAAAGGCGTATGCCACAAAACAAACACCATGAGACAAATAAAGCCAATTAGCTCATGGGAGAGCATGAAACCTTTTGGGTTTTGCTCGAACAAACAAAAGGGCGTACGCCAAAAGCAAACACAATGAGACAAAATAAGGCCAATTAGCTCATGGGAGAGCATGAAAACCTTTTGGGTTTTGCTCAAACAAACCAAAATGTACGCAAACAAAACGCCATGAGACGACATATAGCCAATTAGCTCATGGGAGAGCATAAAACCTTTGGGTTTTGCTCAAACGAACAAAAAGGGGCGTACGCAACAAAGGACAAACCATAAGATAAAATAAAAAGAGATACGCTTATGGCGAGAGCAAAAATGTTATGGATTTTGCTAACACGAAATAAATGGGCGGGCTGAAGCAGACACACACAAACCTAGAGATAAAACAAATCCGGTAAAAAACTGATAAAGAAAGCGAAAATGTGAGGGATTCGCTGCCAACAAACCAACAAACCAACAAACAAACAACATGAAAACCTAAAACGCCACGCGGCAAAAAAGGAAAATAATATACGAAACGCGCAAATGGCAAGCAAAAGCAGAAAACACTAATGTGGCTAGCTTAAAATGTACCGGAGAGAATGTACAAAAAGGGCGCAACGTGGAAACTAGCGAAGGGAAATGAACGGGAAGCGAAGCGATAACGAGACAAAACGTGAAACTAGGATACCAAGAAGGGATGAAGCAAAGAGGGAAGCAATAAAAGTACCTCGAGATTATCCGCATTAACTGCATTCTCCGCCACAGGGGGAGGAGCCACTGGAGTTTCAGCCACTGGATTCTGTGGAATTATCGCGTCAGCGACAGGGTTTTCCGGAGCATGTGGAACCTGTTCAGGAACTTGAGCCATGAGTCGGAGCAGAAAAACGGCGAAAAGAACTCTAGACAATTTTTGTCAAACTGGCAACATGCTAATTTACTCACTCTCTTTTATAGGCGCTTGGGTGAGACCGTTGAGAATAGGGGACATTAGGGAGCTTAAGATCCAGGACGCGACGGCTTTTACACCCGATTCGCGTATAATTAACCGCATATAAGCGGGTTTAATTAACATCAAATTACCGCATGCAAGCGGTTAAAGTAGGCCCTATTTACCTACTGAGAAATATTCTTTATATTACTGACTTACACGAGAACAGAACCCCAGAAATAAGAGAAAAGAGCTCCAGTTTAGCACTGATCTGCAGTGTTTAGGGCTAAGCACTGATTTGAAAACGGTTAGCTTTCATATATGGTTATGGGTAACTCCATAAATATGTTAAAAATTACAGCTCCTGTCAGCTAGCCCTCGTTGGTGTAGTGGATATGGATATTAGTTATGAAGCAAACGACTCGGGTTCGAGGCATACACCCTTCTGATGTTTTTCTTTCTTTTACTCCAAAAAAGTAGTTTTACTTTATGTAAAATGTTCAAATGAAAGACAAAAGCCAGTTTCAGATCAGCTCTATTTTCGTTATTTCTCAGTAGGTAAATAGGGCCTACTTTAACCGCTTACATGCGGTAATTTGATGTTAATTAGATTCGCTTATATGCGGTTAATTATGCGCGAATCGGCTGGCTTTTAGAACGCGGTGACCGAGCTAAAGCCTGGAACGAGAACGCCGTTCTAAGCTCGGGAAAAATAAACTTTTAAGTTTTGCGATGCGACGCGGTTATTCAAGATTTTTGTTTTGACAAAAGAAAACACAAGATATAAAATGAGCTCATTCAAAGAAGTCCAATAAATGTTGTTATTGTGCTTGGCAGAAGAAATCATTGATGATGAAGAATTTGCCGTGTTGTACGAGGCATACACACCGCAGAATCCTCCATTTGCTCACTCGTCGTACGAGAAATTTTCTCTTGTAAATGAAGACCCGTCTAAAATGTAAAGCAAATTTTCGCGTGGAAAAAGGAGATATCTCTTTACTTGTTGAAACCTTAAGAGTTCCTCCTATCCAAAGCATTCTCTAATTCGGAGGGCTCGTCTGGCGTTATTCCCGCACTTTTTCTTCATCCCTCAGTTTTTTCTTGTACCAAATAACAAGAATTCCCACATGGTCGCGAACCGACCGCTTATCAACGCTAAATTTAGGAACTGAACATGTATTCAAAGTCGGCAATTTTTTCCCACAGGCTTCTTCTCTGTGTGGACTTGGCAACTTCCCTACACAGGATTATGCCGTGGTCGTTTGTCCAAGACATCACCGAACTAAAAGAAAAAATAAAACAACAACATCTTTAAAACCGAGTTAAATTTTGAGCTCAGACTGAGTTGAAAATAATTTTGTGCTTAATTCCACGAAACATCACTTCTTGCATGTTCTTAGCAAATTAACCGCGCTTAATTTTGCTAAATACAAGGGCAAAAACAGGGGGAAAAAAGAGGAAGCTTGGAGGCACAACTTACTTCGAAGATTTTGTCGAAGCCATTCTTCGCTAACCTAAGTCAACCTGTAAATAAAGTTTAAAAAAGTCAGAGCTTTCCCATTTTTGCGGCGTAAATTTCGCTAGAAAGTTTCAATATGAATCAAGGTTTCGATTTATGTTTAGACTTGGCACTTTATACACCGTTTTCTTCAAAACAAGAACATTTAATACTCACGTTTTCTACACAACGCCAAATCCTTCGGACTCGAGTTCTCTACGCGACGGCGACGCTGCGAGCCAGCACTCCGAGGCAAGCGGACTGCTGCTTTTCTGTGAAAAATTACTTCCGGCCGCGTCTCAAAACCGTCGCGTCCTGGATCTTAAGCTCCCTAATAAGCCAAATTAAAACAAATGACAATGAAAACGTCACCTCCGATAAACAAATTTTAATTGAATGCGAAATATTTTATAAGAACCTTTATACATCAAAACATAAAACAATTAAGGAACGATTATGATACAACTTTTTTTTTGAACATGAAAATGATACAGTCCCCCATGATTATGAACAGAATGCGTGTGAAGGTGTGCTTACAGAAAAAGAGTGCCTCGAGGCTCTACAAAACATGGAAGCTGAAAAAACTCCTGGAACTAACGGGCTGCCAGCCGAATTTTATAAGGTTTTTTGGAAAGATATATCGGGCACTCTAATCAATGCTTTAAATTATACCTATGAAAAGTGACAACTTTCAGTAACCCAGAGAAGAGGAATTATCAAACTTATACCTAAGAAAGATACAGAACCCTATTTTCTTAAAAACTGGAAAACCCTTATTAACCCTATTCGGCCTGGGGGGCGGGGGGGCACAAAGCGCTAACTTTGAACGTTCATAACTTCTTTAATATGTATTCAAACGCTATCAAACTTTGTGACTTTTCCTAAAATTTATCTGGCAACAATTTTGTATGACAATTTTTTGATCACGTTACTTGATGTTTCCATGGCAACAAGATTTTGACAGCCATGTTTTTGGAAATTTGCATATTTGTACCTTTGAATTAAGAAAAACAATGTTTATTGGTATAACTTTTATATTTTTACGTCATTTAGCGTTTATTTATTGGTTTTGATTAATTTTGAGTGAATTTGGACGGTTTTTAAGAGGTTTTAAAAAATTTCAGAAATCCAAGATGGCGGATCCAAGATGGCGGCCGTATAACTAATTACCTAATAACTACGTCATATGACGTCATCGTTCCATTATGCGGACCGCAAAGGAGACAGTCTCGGACGTACTATATACCCTCTAGGTTTCATTGTCGTAGCCTTAATGTTCTTGAAGTTACCCCCCAGGCTCAGGAACTCAAAAAGAGCCCAGGCCGAATAGGGTTAACTCTACTAAATTGCGATTATAAAATAGCGGCAAAATCGATTGCTAACCGCTTAAAAAATTTTATCCCTAAACTTATTAATAACATGTGACCAGACGGGCTTCATCAGAGATAGATTTATTGGAGAAAATATACGATTCATAGACAGTGTTATTTGCTATGCCAAAGAAAAAATTTACCTGGACTACTCCTATTTTTGGATTGTGAAAAAGCTTTTGATACAATAGAATGGCCTTTTATTAGAAAAACTTTAGAATATTTTGGTTTCGGAACCAGCATCACTAGGTGGCTAAACCTTTTTTTATTACCACCCAGAAAGCTGTATTTTAAACAATGGTTGGGCGACCAATATTTTTAAAATCCAATATTTTTAAAGACCAATATTTAAAGACCAATATTTTTAAAATCCATTTTTAAAAATTGCCCTCTCTCGCCTTACCTTTTTATTTTATCAGCAGAGGTTTTGGCCAAGGCAATTCGTAAAAATAAAAATATTAACGGCATCCGCGTAAAGAACAAAGAAATTAAGCTAAGTCAGTATGCAGACGACACGACGGTAATATTAGACGGGTCTAGAGAACCTCTATTGGCCTCACTTCAACTTTTAGATGGTTTCTATGAGGCCTCCGGCTTAAAGCTCAATGAGAAAAAAAAAACAGAAGCTCTTTGGATAGGAGCAAACAGCAGAAATCAAGAAATACTACCCACTGGGCAAAATCTTAAATGGCTAAAATACAAAGTTAAAACGTTAGGAGTTTGGCTCTCAGTTGATCCGGAAGCCACCTCAACCCTAAATTATAACGACAAACTAGATAAAGTACGGAACATTTTAAGCTGCTGGGAATATCGCAGGCTCACTATGATAGGTAAAATAGCAGTTCCTGAAAACGTTTAGTAGTTTCTCAACTCGTTTATGTGCTGTCTCCATTACGCACAAATGCGAAGGCTGTCAAAGAAGTAAACAAACTATTCTATTCTTTTCTCTGGAATGAAAAAGGAGACAAAAAGTCATTTATGCTCCATGTCATTGCATAAACCTGAGATTCATTTACTACACAATGCAGTGGCTGCGCGAAGTTTGCTGGGAAGAACTGACTAAACATAATGTGCCATTTGTTGGCCACAGAAGTGGCCGTTTATTTTTTATAACAATTAACTTTTTACTCCGAAAAACATTAAACAATCAAAATAATTCCCAGCAAAGGTGGGGGAGTACCCGCCAAAGCCATGAAAGGGCCCCCCACACAAAGCCACAGCATTGCATCAAGTAATGTTGATTGACATGCTTTGGATTCAAATGCCACAAAACGTTGCATGGCCACCTGGGCCTCTGGTTAACGATTAAAAGTTCTGCACTCTAAATGAGTGTCCAATGTTCAAAGTTGAACTATTAACAACATCCAGCCCCACACTCTGCTCCTGCTAGAGTGTGGGTAAAATATAGTATGAAAGTAACATCACAATCCCGTAATTGTCAGAATCAATAGTGCTTGAACCTTTGGCCCCTGCGCATAAGGTCCACTCTAAATTACTTAAAACATTAACTAAATGACCACAGCTAACTTCTGTGAGCTTTAACCTTGGCCCTTGCTCAAAGGTTAAACTCTGACATAACTTATTGCTTGAACCTTTGGCCCCTGCTCAAAAGGTCCAACTAATTAACCTAAAACATTAAATAAATGCTACAGCTAGCCATACATGCTTGGAACTGCGAGTCCTACCCGAAGGTCTTATAAACTGGGGCCTGCTGCCCGTCAGGAAAAACCCCCTGTTTTAGGGGGAAACCTGATCCCTCCCGAATGCAGAGCCAGGCACATGACACCCTGAGGGAGAAGGGTGGTCAAAAAGACTTAAAGAAACTCTTGAACCTTTGGCCCCTGCTCAAAAGGTCAAAAGATTAAGTAATAGAACCGTTCACTAAATAGCTGACTCGTGCAATAAATACATTGAACCCTTGGCCCCTGCTCAAAGGGGGGAAAATCCACCTTACTGTAAGCTTTAATTAGACTTCCTTTAAGGCTATAGCTTCAACTCCAATTTCCTTACATCCTTAATCAATTATCTGTTCCTGCTACTTCCTACATAGATAAAGGTTTCCGCACACTTGGCCCCTGCTCAAAATGTGTTGAACCCTTAACTTAAGTCAAACAGTTACTATAAGATGTGAGACCACCAGGCATAATGGCTATCCTTGTTAAGTCATGACTATGTCCTTAAGGTTAGTATGTCCTGCTCGTTTCTAGTTTTGCTGGCAGCGGGTTTCTTCCAAGTTTTCCCACCAGGCGGCGTTTACTCTTAGCTCCCCTTGTGGTGGTGGGTGATTCGACCCTGTTGAACTCTGTGGAGTGTCTGCTCCAGCTGAATGGACAGTTAACTGACTCAGGTGAGGATATTTTCCTCCCCCGTCTTCTTTGGGCCACTCGGGCTGCATAACTGGCTTTCCTTTTTGGTGGCATACTGTTAACAGATGTTGACAATGTTTAATGTAGCATCATGGTGTTCTGATATCCACCCTGCCAAAGCCTGTTCAGGCCTTGGTTATACATGTATTATCCCCAGAAGCTGGGAAACCCCTGTCCCAGAGGTATCTACTGTCAGTCTACTGTTGACTTTTCAAGTCACCTAGCAGCACTGTAATTGCATGATTGGCTCGAGGCAAACAGCCACTGCCAAAAAGTTATCATGCCAGACACCGTGCACTTGTACTATGTATGTAAATTAATCTTCTATAATTTAAAAATATAACTAACTATTAAAGAAAAGTAAACTAAAATAAAGCCTGTTTTACATGAATGCCGTTTCGGAATTCATTAAGAATTCATTAAGAATTCATTAAGAACCCAGCGGCACTGCAATTGCATGATTGGCTCGAGGCAAAAAGCCACTGCCGAAAAGTTATCATGCCAGACACCGCGCACTTGTACATTAAATTGGGGGCATAGCACCCACCTGAGCCCTCCCCCAACCATTGGTATCCCAATGAACAATAACATTTTGGGACACAGTCTCACAGTACCCAGTACCACAGGAGATTAAGGGTAACACAGGGCAATGAAAAAATAACATTCTGAGACGCAGTCTCACGGTACACAGTACCACGGGAGATAAAGGGTAACATAGTACCCTAAAAACAATAACATTCTGAGACACAGTCTCACGGTACACAGTACCACGGGAGATAAAGGGTAACATAGTACCCTAAAAACAATAACATTCTGAGACACAGTCTCACGGTACACAGTACCACGGGAGATAAAGGGTAACATAGTACCCTAAAAAACAATAACATTCTGAGACACAGTCTCACGGTACACAGTACCACGGGAGATAAAGGGCAACATAATACCCTAAAAACAATAACATTCTGAGACACAGTCTCACGGTACACAGTACCACGGGAAATAAAATGGGGGGGGGGGGGGAGGGGTTGGGAAGGGGGGGGGGAAGGGGGTGTAACACAGATCATCTTTATTTAAAAAACACGGTAAATACATCAGGCATTAACAATTTAATATAAACTACAACTTAATAAAAAACTATGTATGTAAATTAATCTTCTATAATTTAAAAATATAACTAACTATTTAAGAAAAGTAAACTAAAATAAAGCCTGTTTTACATGAATGCCGTTTCGGAATTAGTTAAAAATTCATTAAGAATTCATTAAGAACCCAGCGGCACTGCAATTGCATGATTGGCTCGAGGCAAAAAGCCACTGCCGAAAAGTTATCATGCCAGACACCGCGCACTTGTACATTAAATTGGGGGCATATCACCCATCAGAGCTCTCCCCTAACCAATGGTACCCTAATGAACGATAACATTCTGAGACACAGTCTCACAGTACCATGGGAGATGAAGACACCGCGCACTTGTACATTAAATTGGGGGCATAGCACTCATCTGAGCCCTCCCCCAACCATTGGTGCCCTAATGAGAGAGAGATAAAAGGGGGGGGGGGGGGGGGGGAGGGGGGTAGCAACCGTACCCTAAATAAGCAATAACATTCTGGGACAATAAACATTGCCCCTAAGACATGGTAATACAACACTGTAATAGCAATAATAATCTTAATAACACTAATCATCTTTCCCTATAACAAAAAGGGGGTGGGGATCTTTATACTATACAGTAAGCCTAATTTGGTTTGCACCAACTAAACAGACATTCAAGGTAAGAGCAACAAGAAAAACAACTCTTTGAGTAGTGAAGTCGTGCTTAAGAAGCCCCTTAGGGGCGTGTACTGTAAGCGCCCCCAAGGCACGAGAATTAACTCAACACAGTCATTGCTACAACTTGTTTTACAAGTACATGTACAGTCGCTTTTCCGGTCACTCTAGGTGATCTGCCACGAACATTACTATACTGCACTCCACTAGAAACCCTTTATCAGTCTTTTGCAATCACACATGCATGAAAGGTCAATTCAATACTACCATATCTGTTGCTTGAAAAGAAAGAAAACAACAATGCCAATCGAATGGAACTCTCGCCAAGCAAACCCGGCAATAATGTAATTTCCTTTGACTCGATATGTTTCGCTTCACCATTTTCCTTTTTCTTACGCAGCAAACAAATCCAGTCATCCATGAGCCTAAATCTGCTATATAAAGACATTAAAGGAGATATGAAACACACTTGTCAACTGATAAATAAAATAACAAACATAAATAAACAACAATTAACGAAGGAGAAGGAAGTTAAAGTGGATAGCAAGACAGTAAGTGATAACATTGAAATTGTCAATAGATTTACTGATTACTTTGTTAACGTGGTTCCAAACCTTGCTAAACAGATAAAGTGCGAAATACACTGTAGACAGAACCTTTAAATATTATCTTAAAGGAAGTTGTTTAGAATCCATGATGTTATTTCCGACATGTGCACAAGTAGAAAGGAGCTTAAAATTTTAGATTCTTCAAAAAGTGGTGAGCATGACAATATCACGCCAAGAGTAGTGAAACAACTTTATCACATATTATAAATCTTACTTTTATAACAGGAAAAATACCTGACAGCTTGAAAACCTCAATTATTGTTCCAATCTACAAGGCAGGAGATTCTCAAGAATTTAATAATAATAGACCTATCTCACTGCTACTATGCTTTTCCAAAATACTAGAAAAGATCATGTACAAGAGGTTAATAGACTATGTCAACAAAGCAAAAATTCTAACGGATAATGATAATAATAATAATAATAATAATAATAATAATAATAACAATATTAATAATAATAATAAAAATAATCAACTTTATTTATCGAGGGTAACACTTGACAGTATAAAATACTGATAAACTCGTGGCCCTCTAGACAAACTAAAAATGAACACATACTAAAGAATAATGAAGTAATTAAAAATTAGCCTATAAACAATTAAAATAATTATGATATATCTAAGAATTAATAAAATATTAAGAATATAAAAAGAATAACCTCTGATATGGTAAAATGATGTACATCTTTATAGGACTATAAAAAAATTACTTATATAGAGACTTCTTCAAAATATCTAAACTAATGCTACTCTTAATTTCATTGGGGAGTGAATTCCAAAACGTAATAGTTGATACTTGAAAGGTCCTAGCACCTTCTGATTCTCTTTTATACTTTGGACAAATTAAATTCAAAGACCCATATCTAGTTGTCTTTCACTAGGACATAATTATGTCGATATTTCGTTTGAGTAATTCTAGCATATAATTGTGACACATCCCATTTAAACGCTTGTAATATGGTTTTAGAAAAAATCACTCAACAAATCGTAGACAACATATCTAAATAATTAGATCAGAGAGAAATTACTATTGGGATTTTCCTTGATCCATCTAAGGCTTTTGACACTGTTAATCATCACATATTACTTCAAAAGTTAGAACACTATGGTATTAGAGGAATTGTTTTGGAATGGTTCAAAAACTATATAATAGATAGTAAACAAAGCGTAAGATATGGCCACAGTATTTCAAATCAAAAGGTGATCAAATGTGGAGTTCCACAAGGATCTATATTAGGACCATTACTGTTCCTAATATACATAAACGATATTTGTGTAAGTTCCGAACTGATCTTTTTCATACTATTTGCAGATGACCCAAACTTGTTTATGTCTAACAAAGATTTTAATACCCTAGTAACACAGTTGAATGAGGAACTAGAAAAAAGAATTCTCTGGTTAAAATTGAACACATTATCCCTTAATCTTTCTAAAACACATTTCATACTCTTTAGCTCTACCAAAAACAGATGAAATAGAAAAATATCTTTAAAACTCGAAGAACAGCTGGAGGGTACATATCAATATAGTAGCAAACAAAATTCTAGGCTAATTGGAATTAATGTATGTCTCTAGAACACTAGTTATATCAATTTACTACGCTTTGATATATCCCAGTCTGTTCTCTGGTAACATGGTTTGGGTGAATAGTGCGGCTAATGTCTTTTAAAGACTACAACCACAAATCCAAACCTTTATTTCTTGACATGAATATACTAGATATTTATCAGATAAATAATTTTGTCATTGGATGTTTTACGTATCAATTCTAGCTGCATAATCAGCTCCCTGGAGCTTTATCGGACATTTATAGGAAAAAACAATCAAATACATAATCACAATACACGAACAAGTAACCATTTACATAAACCATCTAGCAAAACAAATGTAAGGAAATTTACTGTTACTAGTAAATGAGTAGACATAAACAATGGCTTGACAGACAACATTAGAGATAGTAGTTCTATGTTTACATTATTTAAGCGAAAATTTTAGAAATATTTGATTCTTGGAAACTAACATAGATACTGTATTCAGCCACTGGAATATACATGTAACTTCATAATCAGCAATGTAATAATTTAGAGAATGAAACTAGCCGATATCCGTCCTGACATTGTAATAATTATGATTGATGTAACCGGACAGGGAGTTTCCTCGATAAGCCTAGCAAGGCTTCCGAAACTTCCTGCTCAACATTAAGTATGCTATTGATCAAAAGTAGAATCTTGTAAACTTGTTGATATTGGGCAAATAAACAACAACAACAACAACAACAGTCAATGATATGACGTCGCTAACACTTCGCCTCCGGCTATAAACCACTTGATAATAGAGTCGGTCGCCTTGGCTCAGAACCAAGGCACGACTAAAAAACTGAAATACTACATGTAGCCCTATAGTAACTGAGCTATGATGATATTTAGTTGTAACACTTAAGGTCAAGCTCATCTCTACCAGTTCAGCGCGATTGTAAATAAAACTTTATCTTTTTGTCCACTGTTCTCTCCCCAATACCGATCGCTTTGATGTGCTATCTACGCTTTGATGTGCTATTTACATGTGCTAACTAAACAGAATGTTTGTGAATAAAGATCGTTCGATGAATTCGACCATTCTTCGGACGAATGAATGACCAAATGGCGGCGGAATGCATGCCATCGAGTCACGTCGAACGCTTTACTGCAAGACAAAATTCATCTCTGTTAAGAACAATGTTTATACTTATCTTGTTTGGCGTCCGTTCGCCGAATTTTGAGGGCTCTCCTTTCCAGAAGTCAAGAGGACAAATTGCGAACTGTGTGGAGAGCACGAGTTTTTGGAAAAGAGGACAGTAACCTGGCCTGATCTGCTTAAATATTGGATTTTCTAAGACCCGGATGACTCCCCAACCATACACTGGGAGACTGGCACTAACAAGCAACATAAAATCATTTATTCCCCCTGTGGGATGAATAAATTTCCTTATTAATGATTACTCAAAGGGCGGACTAAAAATGATAGATGTAGAGTCTTTCAACAAGTCTCTAAAAACCACATGGATAAAAAAATATTTAGATAAAAATAACCAAGGAAAATGGAAATTGTTTTTTGATCTTGATTTAGAGAGATTTGGAGGTATAATATTTCTCACGGGGAACCTTAATATGAATGACATCAATAAGATCTACAAAATTAATAACGGTTTCATAAAAGAGGCTCTCACAATTTGGACGGAAATAAATTTTGAAAACCAAATAATTTCTGAGCATGGCAAGGAAGGAGGGGCACGCGTGCGCAGTGCGTAGCGACACTTAGAAAAAAACACGTAAAAACATGTCAGACGTAAGTAGAGAAGCTTGAGTGAAATAAAATATTGATTTTGACATACCTCTCTAGGCATTCGACTTTTCTACTTTTATCAATCGGATCCTGTTCCTTGACATCGATGGCCATTCTCTGACATAAAAATCACTTTATTTCAAGATTTATTCTCCGCGGTTTTGGCGTTGAAAGTAAACCTTTCTTCTTGAGTAACAACAGTATGGCGTAATGCCATTTCCAGCAGAATCGCCTTCGTAAAATTTAACACGACAACCCAGAGCGGCAACCAATTCCCTGTTATCAATCGAAATTATTGTCTCGAAACAATGTTGTCCTTGACCATGAAATTGGTTTTCCGTAAAAGTTTGTATCCACCACGGTAATTCACATTGAAGTTCGACTTTTTTCAAGGCCACTGAGCAAACATCCCACGGCTAAAATTTACAATCTTCGATCTGCAATATCTCCACCAAAAATCATCCAAAATTACTGCTAAACATCTCGTTCGGAAGACAATTTACTCCGTTTTTCTATCGGTTTTCAAATTCTGTACAGTATTTTAGGTCAGCAGCCTTTACTCAAGCATAAATATCGTTGTGTTTCACCCCTCCATCTGTATCGTGACTATGCGCCCGTGACACAGCGCTCCTAACAGCGGTTTATACCATTATGAAAAGATGTTTATGCAAGCCGCACGAAAAATCATGTCTCTCCTTCCTTGCCATGATCAATTTCTTGACGAAAGCTTATGGCATAATTCACTCATTAGAGTTAATAACCGACCTCTTTTCTTTCCAGAGTGGCATAAAAAAGGAATTATACAAGTGAAACATCTGAAAGATGACTCAAATAATAATTACCTATCTTTAACTGGCCTACAAGAAAAAATACCGTTTGACCGTATGCCCTTTAAAGTATTATGGTCTCTTGTCTGCTCTTAAGAGCAGTTCTCTGTAAGAATCGAGAAAAGTGGGAAATGAAAATTTTTGACCCTCTTCATATTTTGCATACAGATAGGTCTTCAGGGGAGGGGGGGGGGGGGGTATTCAAAAATGACTTTGGTTAAGGTCGTTACTTCTTTGTTGCCATGGTAACACTGGATGTTTGTTGGTGCGACCAAACCCAATTTTTACCTGAGAAACTTCCTTAAAATGTGCAAAATGTAAGACATCGTTTCTCCAGCCCGTTAATACTGTACAAATCAAGACTTTCACCAGATGTAAAACCTTTATTCTAGTTTACATTTATGCATGTGGCATTTTGTTACATCAACTGTACATGAACTTAACGGTCAAACAACTTGATGGGGTTTCAGCCATTTCAGTTGATGAGTAAAACTAGCAATGCCTTTTCTTGAATTTTTCCAAAAGTACGCCGATTCTAGAACTCAAACTACGTGGCTAGTTTAAATAGATACACTAGTTACTAAATCTATAAAAATCTCTGCGGGGCGGGTTAAGTTTGGACTTTGGTTCAGTGAGGAAAAACCTTCAAAAATCATTTGTTGTAAACTTTGGTGAAATTAACATCACGTTCATTCGTCAGAAATCCTTTAAGAAAACTCAATCGGCCTTCAGGCTTAAAGAATGGCATGCACTCTATCAATGTCTGGTCAAATCTGCTGTTAATAGCCGTTATTTTTTAAACAATCTCAATCCAAATAAAGCTTACTTTACTGTTTTCTGCAGTTCTGAACTTGCGAAGAACGAGTCGGTTCTTTCTGCACAGCATTCATTTTCTGCACAAAATTCGGATATCTAAACCATCTCTTGTGGCTGATCATGCTGTTTGTCTTTAGTGGATGTCCATTAACCCATCAAAGTGCAAATAACAACAGCTTTTGTAGTACCGGAAGGTCATCGAAGCAAGCCATCGTCGGAAGCCTTGTTCGTCCACGAACATTTCTAATCTGGATTTACGGTATATTTCTCCTTCACATGTCATCATTCGCTCCAAAAGGCGATAAAACGGTTTTCTGATTAATACTTTAACAATCAATAACATTTAGCTAAACATTTTCCGTCTTTCTTTCGCCTTTCTTTCGTAGTTCAGGTCACCGACAGGTCACCAGTTCAGGCAAAAACATCTCTGGTCAGCGGTATAACTAGACTTGACTTGACTTGACTTGACTTCATAAAATGCCAACATGGCGTCCGCATCATGTTGAGGTGCCAAAAAGTATTGGAATTAGAATGCAAGAACTCTTCTTTTGTTAGATTTTCTTTCTTTTTACATGTAGATTACATTTCCTATACTTTTCTTTGCTGATAAAACGAAAACGTGAACAAAAGGTGAACGACTGGATGCTTTCTTCTGATATTATGACTCTTGCTCTCTTCTGTTACTGACTTTCGTACAATATTTTCGGTTTAGGTAAATGCCTGTTCTGTGACTCGTTGAGGCGGTTGAGCTGCTTCTTTTATTTATTTATTTATTTATTTATTTATTTTTTTATTTTTGCTGCAAAGCAAGGAGAGTACGAGCAGATTTGTCGTTTCCTTAGGAATGCTTCAACTGTAAACAACTGAATTTTTGCGTCATTAACTCTTCTTGGCATTTTCTTCGTTAACGCTTCGATCGCTCGTCCTCATTTAGTTGATTTCTCTCTTTGCAAAAACTTGCTTTCAAGAAAGAACTTTTGATTTTCGCTGAATCTACTTTCATTTGGTTTTGACTTTAATGGCCACCCGACCACCAAAACAAATTAGGGTTAGCGCGCTAGCCGCTCTAAGCTGCAGCTGTTGCGTTCCGTTTATCTTTCTCAGTTACATATTCTTGCCACGACTAACTTTCCGTCACTAACGTAAGTGCCGTAGATACAGTGTTTCTGAAGTGCATAGTATCCTACAAAATAAATTTGTACACACTTTCTAGAGGAAGGAGAATATATATTTGAAGTATTAAAATTAGTTGCGCTTTCACTAGAAGATAAGAACCGTAAATCCTCTGTTAAATCCCCCCCGGGTGGGGGGCGTTTTTATTTCATGAGCGTTTGAGGAGGCTTAATACTTAATAGAGTAAGAGGGAGAGAGAGATTGGGGGGTTATTGTAGCTAAACGCAAAAAGTTCACCACTCTTTTTTTTATTCATAAAATTACAATAGGTTCCCACAACTTAACTTGTATGATGCGGATGTCACTCAGATCTCAATGTCGGGCAGTCATTGCACTCGTTTAAAACAGGAAGAAAAGTACACTCTAGTCTGTTTTTTCCCAGTTTTTTGCTATACCAAATCGCAACCATCAGAGCGATTCTCATACATGAATTCGTACTCTTATTGGTACGGTAAAAAAATGAATCGGTACCGATAAGATAAACGGGAGACCCATAAAACAGACGAACTTGATGGGAACTTTTGAACCTCTGACTGAAAAAGTAAACTTTGGTCATGCAGTTAAAATGAGGAATATCGTATTTGAAGGTGGTTTTCGCATTTTCTAATTAATGCAAAGCTCAATAGAATACAGTCTGCGGCTATTATTTCGTTTTCCGACGTCATTTGATGATCACTTTTGCGCTGAAATTTTGCTTCTTCCATTGAAAAATAGCTGTCAAACGACAAAGAACGCTCGCCATACGGCAAACTTGTATTCAAACTCTTTAACTGATATATACCCATTTTCTTGCCGGTAGTTGCTCTTGAGCTAATTCTCTCCTAATACTTAAGATAGTTTTATGCGTCGCCGTATGTTTCTTCAGCAGACACGTAATTCCTCGAATTTTAATTGCGTCGACTTCTAAGTTACCGCCGATTTCACTGTAATGTGTAGACCTGGATTTTTCAGACATGATTCACCGGCTATGATTCGCTTATCAGGAATCGCTCATCGTGATCAGACAGCTGTGAATGAAATTCACCCATAAACGGAGTTCACAGAGTAAATACTGACTTCATGAAATAGTCCATCGCATGGATACCGCCAAAAATAAAACTAAAGGCAATACCCATGCCTAATGATTGATATTTTATTTTGTTTACGTGTCTACGTATCAGAAAACAAAAGAATGGGAATATGTACCCTTAGGCTGCTCAACCTTGCTAACAACAGAACAGAATCGACAATTAGTGACAACGTAATAGGATGAGGACGCTACGTTAAACACTTTACGAAGGAACATTGTATTTTAGACTCTACCGCTGACCACCAGGGCTTTGCCTGAACTGGTGGACTGGACTTCGAAAGACGTAGGAAAGGCAAAAGAAATGCGGTAAAATGCATCGCTTAATGTGATTGACTGTAAAAGTATTAATCAGAAAACCGTTAATCTTCTTTTGGAGCGAATGATGACATGTGACGGAGAAATATGCGGTAAATCCAGAGCAGATGTGCATGGACGAACAAAGTTTCCGACGATGGCTTGCTTCGGTGACCTTCCGGGTACTACAAAAGCTGTTGTTATTTGCACTGTGATGGGTTAATGGACCTCTCCTGAAAATAAACAGCATGATCAGCCACAAAAGATGATTTCGACATCCGAATTTTGTACAGAAAATGTATGCTGTGCAGAAAGGACGGACCGTTTCTTCGCAAAATGAGAACAGCAGAAAACAGTAAAGTAAGCTTAATTTGGATTGAAAATTGTTCAAAAAAAAGCCGATATCAACAGTAGATTTGACCAGACATTGATAGAGTACATGCTATTCTTTAAACCTGAAGACCGATTGAGTTTTCTTAAAGGATTTCTGTCGAATGAATGTAATGTTAATTACACCAAAGTTTACAACAAATGATTTTTGAAGGTTTTTCCTCAGTGAACCAAAGTCCAAAATTAACCCGCCCCGCAGAGATTTTTATAGATTTAGCAACTAGAGTATCTATTTAAACTAGCCATGTAGTTTGAGTTCTAGAATCTGCGTACTTTTGGAAAAATTCAAGAAAAGGTATTGCTAGTTTTACTCGTCAACTGAAATGGCTGAAACACCATCAAGTTGTTTGACCGTTAAGTTCATGTACAGTTGATGTAACAAAATGCCACATGCATAAATGTAAACTAGAATAAAGGTTTTACATCTGGTAAAAGTCTTGGTTTGTACAGTATTAACGGGCTGGAGAAACGATGTCTTACATTTTGCACTTTTTAAGGAAGTTTCTGAGGTAAAAATTGGGTTTGGTGGCACCAACAAACATCCAGTGTTACCATGGCAACAAAGAAGTAACGACCTTAACAAAGGTCATATTTGAACATCCCCCCCGAAGACCTATCTGCATGCAAAATATGAAGAGGGGTCAAAAATTTTCATTTCCCACTTTTCTCGATTCTTACAGAGAACTGCTCTTAAATGCCTCTGAAATATGCATAAAAATAAATGTGCGACAAACAACTCTGAATATGTTTTCCACAAGATTGATGCGAGCCAATAAAACACACAAAGTCAACAGAAATGGAAAAGCGATTGCAATATAAACGATGATAAATGTATCAACTGGTGCGAGGCATACCTACTGGCCTCCAAATGCACAAAAAGCACGAGACTTATTGAACTCCAATTCAAGTTTTTACATAGACGAATACCAACTAATGAATTTTTACATAAAATAGGAATAAAAAAACGATCCAAAATGTTCCTTTTGTGAAAAAGAACCAGATAAACTTGAACACCTTTTTTGGTCTTGACCTAAAGTTGTTTCTTTTTGGAATTTTTTAATGGCGCGGTTAACTCTATCCCAAATTATTTCAGAAAATTATATAATGAGTACATCTGTTGCTTTTGGACTGATGCCGGATGCTTCAAAAAACCATCTACAATTAAATTTCTGCTATTTGCTAGCAAGACACTACATCTGGATTTGTAAATGCAAAGAAACAGCACCTACAATCGAATGCTTCCTGCGATACCCTAAAACAATTTATGAAATCGAAGTCAAAGCGGGGGCACTCTCCCCAAAAAATGGGAACTCCTAGACACTCTATGGTAAGAGATCCCCCTGTCCGTTTCCCTCCTCCCCCTCCTCCCCCTCCTCCTGCAGCAATATCCTTTAGTAGAAGTTGGCGAAAATGCCCTGTAATGACTGGCACAATGTTTGTAAACCCCTTTTTCTCACCATTGTTATTAACTGTGTAAATGAGTAATGTGAGTAGTCAGATGTAAGTATTTTTTGTAAATAATGTACTTAATATAGCAAGTGATGTAAATACTGTTAGTATAATGATGTAATTCGTGAATCAATGTAAGTAGGCTTTGTAAAGTTTAATAAAAGTTTTTTTGTGTGTCAAAAAAAAAAAAAGAAACCTGCCTTTTATTTTTGTAAGAGCCGTTTGCACGTTTCTATTTATTTATTTATTTATTTATTTATTTTTAATTTGGCATTTGCACAACCCTCCCCTCCCCTTGTGATTTTCACAACCCTCCCCTCCCCTTGTGATTTTCAAGACACTTCACAAAATTAGCGTTCCAAGTCATGCTATATAAATAAAGCTGTCACGCGATACCTCACCATAAAAGGAACTGCCAAACGCTTGACGGGTTACTTCCTGGCTCTTTGTAGTCCGTCTTCGCTTGTTGTTCTAGATCAGACCGCTTGAACCATAAGCGATAGAAGACGTCAAGAATATTGCAATTCGCTTACCCATTTCCAGCGGACTTAGTCATAGGCAAAATCCCAAAAGGACAGACTTGTGAGCGAAATAATCTTGATCGGTAAGTCAGCTAATCGAACCTAATCGAACTCAATCGCTTGATTGGGTTCGATTGGGTTCGGTAATCGAACTTAATCGAACTCACCGAAAAATTTTGCCAATCGAACGCAATCGAACGTTCGGTAATCGAACGCTTCAACAATCGAACGTAATCGAACTCATCGAACATAATCGAACACTTCAACAATCGGAAATATAAAACTAGTTTAATCTGGTCTGAAACAAAGCATTGCGGTCAAGTAAGTTATTTTTTGGCTTCTATTTCAAACACGAGTACAAGATGTCGGACAGGGCAACAGACGTCAAACTTACCATTCTGGAAGCGGTGGTAAAGGGCTACCACGAGTGCTCTTTCTTTGCAGCAGCTTCTGCAAACATCACTTGCAGTTTTAATAGAAATCTACTTTGAGGTAATGAGAACACTTTTAGCGTTAGTGGTAACTATTCTGTACACACTGTACACCGTTGCGTGCGTCCAGATCCAGTTGCAGTGGTCGTTTTTTGGTAATCTATCCGAAACTTTAGTGACGACGGTATAAACATTTTAATGTTATCCCCGTTCGGTGTTATTCCGAGCGATATGAAGTACTGAGCTGTTCATGTTATATTGTGAATTAATCAATTTCGAATCACCGTAACAATAAAGATTTTAGTTAATTGAAATGTGTTAATATCTCTCACAATTGCTCCGCTAGTAAAGGAACAGTTAAAGGGTGAAATTCTTCCACCGAACAAAATCGAACCAATCGCCTCGATTGGGTTCGATTGGATTCGGTAATCGAACTTAAGAGCCAGTCCACGAATGAGTCAAGGATTTTTGGAAATGGCCAGAAACAACCCTACCTCAAACTTGGTGTGGTGAAAGGAAGTCATGAGCAAGTAATCAAATCGATATTATTTTGTCTTTTAAATCTCATATGATCACGTGACAGCTAATTAAATTTTGACCCCCAGGGAGCCGGTTTTGACCATTGAATTTTCTAAAATTAACCAACTTTGCAGGTCCCTGATCATAACAAAAGCAGCAGAATGTTTAAATGTAATAACATTTCTTTGCTAGGCAACCCTTCTGCTTTTAAAATATAAGGGACCGGTCATTATTTCCTGGGGGGGGGGGGAGGGCCACTATATTTGGGGGGAGGGTCACTATTTTTTGAGCTCCACTTTGGGGAGGGCCATTTTTTAAAACAATTGATTGAGGGGAGGGCTACGAGTTTTTGAGATTATAAGTATTTACCACCAGTCTCTGAACTCAGAGTTCTCTTGATTTGGGTCACTCTACTCCGTGGATTTTAATTTGTCACTGGTTGCGGCATAAAAAGTGAAATACGGGACTATATATTAAATAAAGGTACATGTATTATAAATACAAAAGGTCTTTATTAAATGCATAACTGTTCAAAGAAACACTTAATATTTGTGTCGGTTTCTTACATGAATCATTTGTTGTACGAAGTTTGTACAAATTTAAAAATACAACTCATGAGATGTCATGATCAATAACAGCTAAAAACTGCAAAAGTTCCATGTCTGACTTGCGCACATGCACCACACATTGATTATAACTGATGATACCAAATAATATGCTCTACTTTTTTGAACAGAAACAATATTTTCTTCAAGAATAAAAGTA
>JAJGOT010000103.1:1380000-1655000 GCA_022457155.1 Cladopsammia gracilis | reverse complement strand
AAGATTAAGTTTAGTAAAAACGACATCGTAATAAACAACACAGTTTTACTCGCAAACAGCATAAATTACTGCGCCTTTCAATAACATGCGGAATTTGAAATTCAAATCTCCATCAACGGTTGCGTTATTCCCTGCCGTCAATCATAATTAATACGAAAGCCAACGGACCATGTAAAAAAGAAACAAACAAAATGGATCGAAATCTACCAATCATAATGCACGGACGTGACCTTTTGACCTCATTGAAGTGAAGATCTGTTTCCTGAGAGGTAAGCTAAGATGATTGACGGCAGCGTAAAACGCAATCGTTGGTGGAAATTTGAATTTCAAATTCCGCATGTTATTGAAAGGCGCAGTAACATTCCAACGTGATAACACCAACACTGTTCCAATCTGATATTAAATTAGATTGTTGCTCGTGGCAAAACATATCTTCATAAGAAGCTTGCCCGGAAGAAGGAACGAATCTGCTTTCCAAACTTATTTGTTACCAGTTTTATAACCAGTCATAATTTAAGATAAACTAGCATAACTTCAATTTTGCAAAATATTGAAACGCTGATCGAATATATTCTGAAAAAAATTTGCGGTTAAATAAACAAAACAAGCTTACCTCATCTGGATTAGCGAGCATCCTCTTCTTCGAGAAAATCGGGTAGATACCTTTGCAAATTCACAAGTCGAGAAAATAGTCAATGAGAAGTAAAGCATTTCCGCATTGTTTCCGCAACTGTACGTTACTGTACAGCACTGCATGAACTTTGCCAATATGATAGTACAACGACTACAAAGACTTCCACGTCAAACATCCCCTTTCAATGTTGAAATCTAACTCGGAATATTTCATTTAGAAGTGAAACATTTTACTCTCATTGGAGAATTCTTGGATGAAAGTGAAGCTTCCAATTGTTTATAAAGCGTCGCCGCTTGTTGATTGCATGTATATGCTTTATCCGCTGACCATTATTTGGTATCGAGGGCAATAAGGAATTAATGAAAATATTTGAAACCAATAACTTTATAGAGATTTACCGTTAGTAAGTCATCTTTCGACAAAAAATATGGCTTTAAGTTGTAGTTTTAACCAAATTATTCAGTCGTTTGCTGTGTTCAAGTATTCCTCAAAGAAAAGCAAATGTGCAAAAGGGACATTCAGGGTCACAAGAAGTTTATTCAACTAAGCCACTCAAAAGTAACAACAGAAGCCGAACTAATTCTGGCTAGGGCAAGTCAGTTTCTATGGATTAGTTGCTTTCCTTTTTCACCATTTTCAGGTTTAAATTATAAGTCAACTGTGCAAGTAATTTACAACAATGGAAATCATTTGACTTAAAGGAATGTTTGACCTTGCACTGGAAGCTTTGAGTACATCTTTGTGTGTGCGCGTCACCGGCATTTGTTGGGCATCGGCTGGATGGGAAGAAGCAAGTACTGTCACAATCACGAGGGAAAGCCGCCCATCGGTGACCGAACAATCGACAAAGGACATTCTCGTCAAATCCATTTCATGTCTTCAAAGCTAGTTCCTGTTGGAGCAGATGTGTTACTTGCCCTTTTCGCGTGCAAGACAGGAAAAGGGGAACCTTTAAAAGGCCGGTACACACTAGGGGACATGTTGCGGGGATATGAAGCAGGGACATGTTGCAGCGACAGTTTTTCTCGTGGTTTCCCCGTTTTTGTGAAAAAGTTCTGTTGCGGGGACAAAATTGTGTCCCCGCAACATGTTGCATGAAATTCAGCTGGTTTGAATTCGTGTATCATGAAGCGGGAACAAAATGACCCCCATTTCGATGTCGCATCGTGCGCACCGCTCTTGCAAACTGTCCCCGCCACAAAATAGAAGTGAACCAATAAAAACGCGCCATTGATTATCCCATGAGCCTTCAGTAGCAAGCGCCCTCAGTGACTTTTGTGATTTTATACCTCAATCCGCTTTGTGTGCACCAGCTTTTCCTTCTGTTCCTGTACACTGCGCCTATGCTGTGCACACGAAGAGGCCTGTTCCCGCTTTATGTTCCCGCAACATGTCCCCTAGTGTGTGCAGTAATGTAATGGAATAATCAATGGCGCGTTTTTATTGGTTCAGTTCTATTCTCTAGCGGGAAGTCCGGGGACAGTTTGCAAGAGCAGTGCACACGATGCGACATCGAAATGGGGGTCATTTTGTCTCCGCTTCATGACGCACGAATTCAAATCAGCTGAATTTCATGCAACATGCTGCGGAGACAAAATTGTGTCCTCACAACAGAACGTTTTCGCAAAACAGGGATGTCACACGAGGAAAACTGTCGCTGCAACATGTCCCCGCTTCATGTCCCCTCAATATGTCCCCTAATGTGTGCCACTGGTGTGCCGGCCTTAATAGTAGTTAGTGATTTTTAGGGATCAGCGAGAGTCCATTCTTCTGTCGCTGAAGTAAACGTTCAGTTGCTTTAACCCTCGGACTTACACGCAAACGTATACCCCCACCGTGGTACGGGGGGGGGGGGTTGTTGCACCCCCCTTGGGTTTTTGCGATGTTGCAATATTTCGGAAATATTTTACATCTAATAGATAGCCCGCGATGTGCTCTACAAGAAAAGGTAAATATTATGGGTTATGACGCTGCTGGGGTCCGCGACGTCATCCAAAATGGCCGCCAAGACGGCCGCCATCTTGGATTTTACTAAAAATTCAAATTTATCGGGAAAACGTGGAAATTGCAAATATTGTTTGCTAGAGATTCAAAATAACATACAATTAAACATTTTAATGCGTTTGGTAGCATTTTATATGTTTTCTCACTGAAAAAAGGTGGAAAATACGAATTTTTGTTCAAAAACGGCTTGACCACATGTTACTTATGACGCCATATCTCGTCCCCCCCCCCCCCCCCCCCCCCCCGCCAAGGGATGGACCATTAGAAAAGTGATAGGTGGGGGGGGGGGGGTGGGAACTTTGGGAGAGGCAAGAAATTTTTTTTTGTCCACCTAAGGTGGAAATCTTTTTTTTTCACTCGATGGCTGGAATATTTTTTTTTAATAGTTTATTTTTTAATTGTCCTTGGGCAGACTTTTTTTTTGCGATAATGCGTGGGAATTTTTTTTTCCTTAATAATTTACTGGGAATTTTTTTTTTTTTTTTTTTTGCTTTTGCCCCACCCCACCATCACTTTTCTAATGGTCCATCCCTAAATAAATGTTACGGAAATTTTCGACTGGGCTAACTGGTACTGGATTATTGTTGATCACTGCTTTTGCAATAAGGAAGTAGAGTAGTATTATAAGTCACGCTAACATTGACGCGCATATTATTTAATTATTATTATTAATATAATTATTATTATTATTTATTATTTAATTATTTTTTGCCCATATATATTTTGATTCTAGCAATCTGAACGTCCTTGACAAACAATCACAGGCTTCATTCTTTTGTCGAAATTAAACGTCTGATTTCATCATCTTTTTTAAGCTTATATACTATTCTATTTTCGACAGATCAAGGCAAAGTAAAGATTCGTTCTTTTTTCCCGGCAATCTGCTTATTAAGAGATGCTTTCTAGTTAAAATTTTGCCACGAGCTTGCAACAATCTCATAATCAGAATGAAACAGTGTTATCAAGTTGGAATGTTAATTTATGCTGTTTGCGAGAAAAACTGTGTTGTTTATTACGATGTCGTTTCACGAAACTTAATCTTGAGTTAAACTCGACAATCTAACAAGAACCGGGCAACATATAGCACTGAGTTAGACAATTAAAAAGACGTATTTAAAATAAAGTATTGTTTGGTTTTCCCCGTTTCAAATAGAAAATTTTAGATTTAAATTTCCTGTGGATAACTGAAAATATTCAGCAAAAGCCCGTGCGTCGGCGTCACGCCATGGTCACGCAGTTTCTTAGTCTATTTCTACCGGTTCACCTTCACTGTTTTCAGTCCAAGATAATAATTAGTCGTTTTAATTTCTTGTCTTTCACTTGTGGATTAAAAAAAAAACGAAATCGGTAAAATGAGTGTAAGATTATAATCTATAGTGTTGAACTTTTTCCTTCTCATAAGAATAGAATCGCGTATAATTCGTCGGGGAAGGAATGGGAAAAGGGTACCGGCTGCTCTTTAAAAACCAATTTCAGCAAAATTCAAAGCTGGAAATTATTTCTAGCCATATAAATGTACTTTTCTAACCTTAATGGTATTTTTATACAGTAATAATTTGAGTTTCCAGTTTCAAAGCTGATTTTATGTGACCCATTTGTCGGTGAGCAAATATGGCCATTTCAGTAAATTGTCAATTTTTGACAATCTCGAACAAAACTTAAAAGTGATTTGCCCGCAGAAGTTTTTCGATATTTTAAAAATACAATAACCTGACTATATTTAGGAATATAAAAGGTTAAAAAATTTTGACCACTTTGGCCGAAAACATCAATTGAAATTGGATAATTTTGGTAATTTTTCAGCACCACCAAACCACCCTCTTTGTTCAAAACTATTTCTCAGCTGTTAAGCAAAATCTGAGAATAATGTTGTTATGTTGTAAAAGGAGAAGGGTTGCCTAGCAAAGAAATGTTATTACATTTAAACATTCTGCTGCTTTTGTTATGATCAGGGACCTGCAAAGTTGGTTAATTTTAGAAAATTCAATGGTCAAAACCGGCTCCCTGGGGGTCAAAATTTAATTAGCTGTCACGTGATCATATGAGATTTAAACGACAAAATAATATCGATTTGATTACTTGCTCATGACTACCTTTCACCACACCAAGTTTGAGGTAGGGTTGTTTCTGGCCATTTCCAAAAATCCTTGACTCATTCGTGGACTGGCTCTTAATCGAACTCACCCAAAAGTTCCAGTTCGATTATGTTCGATTGCCGAACCAATCGAACTCCAATCGATTGGGTTCGATTGGTTTTTGGTTCGGATTCGTTCGATTAGCTACGCCGGGGCTAGTTGACATTTACATACAATGTTCAAGTCGTTTGTCTTTAGACTCAAAGGCCGGAAGAATGCCCAGAATGGCAACCAGGACGTAAATAATCGAGCACAATCGAACATTCTTCGATCAATCGAATTATATCGAATAGTCGCGTGATCGAATTTGATTGTGTTCGTTTTGGTAAACGAAGACAATCGAATATCCGCCAAATCTAGTTCTTCAATTAGACAATCGTCTGGCATTTGCTCAAGCAGGAATTAATTCGCACGCTTCCCAGCTGGAATCAAGCACTTTAACGTTGACTGGGTTTCGATCGAAAGATGCGATGAGTGCCCGCCAAAGTATTCGGTTTTATACCTTAACGCCTGTCTAGCTACAATTTTCAACAACGTCAGTTGTGTTCTTTCGTGGAAAATTCAAATAGTTTCAATTCACCAAAACACGGTAATTAATTACCCACAATGTGACTTTATATATTTGAATTTAAGATTGATCAAGAAAGGATTCAAACTAGAATTCTAGATATATAAGCCATTGTGGCATTTATGCTGTTTATCGCGTGCATATATATGCGGTATATACGTAATCTTATATTTTGTTGCCTGTTATGATCAAATTTTATGATCGAGCGACTATGCTCCGTCACACGTGACCAGTATTTTTGAAAATTTGAATGGAGTTTTCAAGTTTACGCGTCGGTTTTGTAAATTCATTCCGAGATTCGGAATTCCCGTGAGAATTTTACCGCATTTTCGGAAACAAAGAGCAACAAAAGATCATTTTATTTGAAATGTTACATATTCGAACAATAACAGGTTTTTTTATGCGTGTAGCGAAGTTATTTTTCCGTTAATGTATAAATTGAAAAATAAAGTATAAATTGAAAAATCGAAATGTACCTGATCATTTGGCTCAAATTTTTAATAGTACAAACTCTATGTATTCTTACAATCTAAGAACTTAACATATAATTTTTTTGTACCAAGACCGTATACTGAGGCTGGAAAAAATAGCTTCCACTATAGAGGGGCAGTTCTCTGGAATAGTCTATCAAATACTACTAAAGGGCAGACAAGCCTGAAATCGTTTTTATCATATTTGTAATTTAGTATAGTTTTAATGACCATTTTTATTTTTTATTGCATGATTATATTATTGCATGGCTCTCTGGAAGAGCATTTTAATGATGAAATTCCGTGAAAAAATAAAGATGATTGATTGATTGATTGTTAACTCCTGATTAAGCTTCTGGTTATTCAATTTGCTAAGAAGTTGTCACAGCCATATTTGAAAAATCAAGATAAAAATATTAACCAATCAATTCGCTAGAACAACTTGCTTCTAATCTCCCTGGACCGTGGGGTTTCCAAATATGGTACTAAGCAAAAACTTGAATATTCGGAAGCTGTGAATGCGCGTTACACGTTTCAACCCACTTATGGGTTTCTGGTATGACTGAATAACTTAATGAAAACATTTCTATTGGTCAGTAGCTCGAACAAAAGTTCGACATCAATTAATGCCGAAAAAAATCGAACAAAGACATTTTTCAGGTTTCATAACCATTCATCATCACTGACCTGTATTTACTATGTTCGATCGATCTCACTGTAATGCAGTACGCAAATCAAAAGATGGCGAGCATATGGTGCTGATGACTTCTGTTGCGATCTTTTTTGTCGCGGTCGGGGAGAGGGGGACGACATGGAAATTGGAAACAAAAAAAAAACAATGAAATAAAGGGTACTAATATATGTAACAGCGGGTTGGGACGAGAATTTTTGTAGAGTGTGTGAAATTCACGATTTCGGGACTTTTTGGGTAGGAAAGGTTTGGCAATTATTTTTTTGGTAGTTTCCCTTTGCACTGAGTTTTTTTTTTTTGTTTTCGTAAGCAAATCAATAAAGATCATAAACAAAGCACAAGTTTCGCATAACAAGAAAGAAAGATTGAAAAGAATACAAGCTATAGGTTAGGAGTCAATTATAAAATCACAAACCAAACTGAATTCATCAGTATAGCTTTTATGAGCATCGATCAGTGGGATAAGAACTCTAAGCGAGTTTAACAGCTAACATGAAATCCTTATCAGCATGAAATCCTTATTATTATTATTATTATTATTATTATTATTATTATTATTATTATTATTATTATTATTGTTGTTATTGTTTTCATGCTTAAATTAAATGACTATTGAACACTGTGACACTGTGACTAAGATTATAAACTTCGGAGTTAACCAGAATGAGTTAGAAATAAACTGAATTTCACACTTAATGATTCATGCATGTGTTATATCGGTCAGTGTAAAACGCAGACTGCAGACTGGGGGTAAAATGCAGACTGAGGCACAGGCTTCCCAAGCTACATACGTGGTGTATGCGACAGCTTGTGCATACAGAGAAATGTATGGGAAAATCACGGATTCTCTAAAATTGGGTAAATAACTATCTATTTTGAAATAAAGTTTACCCACCTCAAATGTGTTGTTTACTTGCGTCTTGTACCGAATTTGAAGCCATTCCGACGCCATTTAGCGAAGTTATTCGAAGTCGTTGTCTCCCCTTCTAAAAAGAAGGAAAGGCAGACCACTGCATCGATCGCTGGCCAGAGGTCACTCCACAAATCGCTCTCTCCTCAAAAGGAAAAGTCCCGAATCGCAATAAAACCAACAGTTCCATAGAGCCCAATAAATTTCACCCCACATACGCGCGCTTCGGTGGTCGAAAGACTCGTAAAGAACGAGATATTTTGCTTTAAATTCGCCTATTCGGCTTTCCAGATATGCTTGTGACCGACCTGGCGACAACGGTCGTTGCGCAACGACACGTATCTAGTTTCATCCTCAACTCTGATTGGTCCATTTGAACCAAGTCACGCGCTGACAACACGACCCTCCACCGGAGGGAAAGGTACATTTTGTCACGAATCAAGTGTCACACTAGGACTCCGAATGTTCAACTATTCTTCTGATGGCCGTTGTCGATTCGTACTTAAACTGGTAATGAGAAATCAGCCAAAGCTTCCATTTCGCATAAAGTGCATCATCTTTTTCAGACACAGGCGACCCTCTTTTTCTGTTTACGTTTTTACGTTTAGCGCGTGACTTGGTTCAAATGGACCAATCAGAGTTGAGGATGAAACCAGATACGTGTCGTTGCGCAACGACCGTTGTCGCCAGGTCGGTCACAAGCATATCTGGAAAGCCGAATAGGCGAATTTAAAGCAAAATATCTCGTTCTTTACGAGTCTTTCGACCGCCGAAGCGCACGTATGTGGAGTGAAATTTATTGGGCTCTATGGAACTGTTGGTTTTATTGCGATTCGGGACTTTTCCTTTTGAGGAGAGAGCGATTTGAGGAGTGACCTCTGGCCAGCGATCGATGCAGTGGTCTGCCTTTCCTTCTTTTTAGAAGGGGAGACAACGACTTCGAATAACTTCGCTAAATGGCGTCGGAATGGCTTCAAATTCGGTACAAGACGCAAGTAAACAACACATTTGAGGTAGGTAAACTTTATTTCAAAATAGATAGTTATTTACCCAATTTTAGAGAATCCGTGATTTTCCCATACATTTCTCTGTATACACAAGCTGTCGCATACACCACGTATGTAGCTTGGGAAGCCTGTGACTGAGGGTGAAATGCGGACTGCAGACTGAGGGTAAAATAAAATATTAATAACCCTAACCCTAACCCTAACCCTAGTCTGCAGTCTGCATTTTACCCTCAGTCTGCATTTTATCCCCGGTCTGCAGTCTGCGTTATTATGACAAACAAGAAGCTGTACACAGCTTAAACTCGTGGCGTCTTTATCTTATTGCAGTATTGATTCCCGAGTGTTTGGAGTGTTTTTTACGCAAAACAATAACCTTAAAATATGTCTAAAAAGTACTACACATTCAATAGCCGACACTTCAAAACTCAATCGCTAATCAAATGGCAAGTTATATAAAACACAGAACTTGCCGGAATAAAAATCCCACAGAAATAAGCGGCGAACACAATAACAAGCGGTCCTATCCATCCATGAACGCCTTGCGTTGTCTTGAAAACGTGCAATTGTACCTTGTAACTCTTCCTTCTGCTTCTCAAGTCAACACACGAATATATTTTGTGGTATGTATTTCATGGCTGAAAGCCATATAGTCGTCGGCATTAACTAAATATGCGTGCATAATAAATTTGCATGCGCCACGAGTAATGACAAATACAACTGGGAGGATCATTTCCTCACTTTACACTGTCTGTCCGCAGTTCATATACCTCATTTGTCAATGGTACTTTTATCGATTGGTGCCACGTCCTCCATTGCAGCGAGTAGCTGAATTACGGAGGACCAGAGAGGTGAGATTGGACGCCAGCATCAGTAAGGCGCAAATTGCAGCCGCTTCAGTCCATGTATGATTTCACCCCACCCACCCAGACCAATGAAGGCAAAGTCAGATAAGGTCATGACATCGGGAACTCCGTGCCCTACTCTTATCGAACAATGTCATGGGTTCTTTTACGTCCCCTCCAATTGACAAAGAAGGATGAAGCCCTGGCTTCATAGTGGAGGGTTGTCCAATACTCAGACAAATTTATGCATAGCATTGTATTGTATTTCATAACCATAACAATGCAGCACAATGTATTACAGTACAATGCTATGAATAAATTTGTCATAGGATTGGACAAGTATGACATAGTATTACAAAGTGCTTTGCTTTGGGGGTTCGTTTACTTAGAGGTAGAGTGAAAGTCAGATGATGCATTTCTATTACGCCGTGAGAACGGCTTTTCTCGTGGCTTTGCATCTCATTGATCGGCCTTCTTTCGACCACCACGAAACGGTGCCGCAGGAAACACCTCTCTTACCCATGGTTAACATAGGGGTCATCTAATTCTGACCCCCTTAAATGAAACAACTTCATTATCAAAGTTAAATAATGTCAGTGTTAAAGGCCGCGGAGTTCCCAAACCACTGTTCCCGGTTTAATACATAGTAAACGAGGGAAAAAAAACAATTATGAGCATTCACCACAGGAAATTATGAGCTTGAAATATCTGATTTCTTTATTTGTGAAAAACATCATGATAATGAATCATTAAACACACAAAGAAAAACACGCGTCCTGTAGGTCGTCTCGTTAACCTCCTTGTTGCTGATATCGCACGCTGTTTTAGTCTAGGAAAAAACAAAAAAATATAATACGAAAATAAATACGGTTTCCGGAAAATCACATCCAAAGAAGACGTCCGACAAATTACCCCGTTTTGTCTTTTTCAAGTGCAAACGGCAGGCTAAAATTGCACATACACTACCTTGCGCACCAGCGGTTTTATCGCGGCACGCTTTCTTGAGATGTCGTGGACGGCCAACGGTCGATCCACCGACCAGCCGGAGGCCAATAACGAGCGGGGAAGCCGCGAGTAAAAATATAACAGACATGAGAGGCGTATAATATGAGATATATGAGAGAGCGAGAAAAGACTCTGGTACCCAGGATACAGATACACCATTTCTTTTCAAAAGTCCACCGGTCAAAGTTTAAGTAAGGACAAAAACGATTAGAAAACTAAGGGAGTTTTTACGCTACTCGGACAATTTAGGGCCCGTTCTTCTCTTATTCTGGCCCTTTCAAAGCGCGCTGGCATTCAAATTTACCGCCTCGGTGATCATGAATAATAATCATGATGCCCATGCATTCTGCGCGGTGGGGCGATATCCTAATATGCCCCGGATGAGGTGGGAAGGAGTACAGGGGATGGTAGCTTAGAAAACATATGCGGTGCACGCTACGTACCAAGATTATTGCGTGATCATGGTCACACATCGGTGTTGCTCTCAACTTCCTTTACTTGAACGTCCGTTTTTGAACATTAGTTTCATGAATGATATCACTAAAGCCGTTTTAGGGTCAAACCTACTTATTTAGAAAAAAAATACACTACGGCTATTTAGGTATATATTCTGATTCGCGGAAATTAGTTCCCGCGAAAGGGATAGTAAATTATTTTATAACTGCTCCGGCTCGTATTAAGAGAAAATAAGCTAAAAGAACAGATCCTCCATATGTGCCTCATCCAATGAAAATTAACGAGGTTCGGTGTCATGCTGTCAGTTTGAATGACGTCATGTAATTTTAACGTTGACGGGTTTGTTGATTTTCACAGCCTCTCGCACAACACGCCATTTCCCTTCGCTGTATATACAAAAAAAAGTACCTGGAGCAATGATGAGAGTTTTGTGATATATGATATTTGATCCCTGTGGAATAGAGACCGAACAGTCATGGGAGCGAGAATGCAAATGACATTCACTGCATGGGCGCAAGCAAATATTAGATTAAAAATGATTAACATGGCGCACGGGGTTCTGTTCCCTGAGATCACTGATTTTCTCTTTCTTGTATTTAAACGAAAGAATTGTAAATCATTTGCAGACCATACCTCAAACTTGGATCTCTGCTTTACAGCCCGTTTCGTCGCACATTGCGATGACACACTGTTTACTGGTCTTACACCAATCTTTCACCCTAATATATCCTTCTTTCGACTTGCACCCACGGATTACAGTTTTATCGCTGTATCCAAAGATACACACTGGATCCTGGATTCTGCTGCAACTCTCTTCTTTTGCGTATTTTTCACACTGTTTTACTACATCATCTCCACTTGCTCTATTTACGGAACATGCTGGACAAAACTCAACTGTCAATGGAGTAAAATGGAAAAGGTAGGTATATTTAAGTCTGGGCTATGTGTACAAAAATACAGAAGCGGACATCTGCTTCTTAATAGTGTTTTAATGTATCGCAATATATACGGTGTAGAGCATGTATAGGAATGAAAAGACAAACAGTAACAATAGTGTGTGTGCGCTGTCGTGACCCTTGAATTACCGTCGGTCATGTTGGAGGACTACTTTGATGTGTTTTCCCTGTGTTTACCTCACGGAACTCGCGTTTCCCTTAACGTTGTGAATTAAAATCGAAAAGGTAGCTAATTTAAAGTTCTCTTTTGTCCGTTGGGCCATAGTAAATCGAGGGACTTGTTGCGAAACCTTGCAGACTTCAATGGCGATAACAAGGAGCTACAATTTATGTTGAACCCCCGCGGGGGTACTCCCTATAATGGGCTATACAGGGATGATCCGCCCGAAACAGGTACCTTTTTTAGGCTGGCTCGCCATTGTAAACGCCCATACAGATCTCCCGCTCATATTTTATCTACTACCTAAAACTGATGGGACTGAACAAAAATAAATGTTTAGTCAGTATTGTTTTTTTTTTTTTTAATTGTGCGGTGTTGACTTGAAACTTTTGCCGTGGCGTGATTTAGCTACTTGTGGGCCACCGACAAAATACCTTCTTTGATTATTGGGGCCATATTGGTTTCGATCATTTCCATTTGCCGCACGATATTTTTAACTTCAAAACATTATCACAGAGTTTTTACTTCAGCAATTTCTTATAAAATGAAATCATTTTCATTGATACCTATGAGCGAGTAAGATATCAGGCCGACAAATCGTAGAATCTGTCTTACCGTAAGCGCGTCTGTTTTATATGATACAATTTGTCGCCGCCAGTTTGTGTCTGGTCGCACTAGGGAAATTTTGATCAAATTTGTCGTTGTTTAAGATAAAAATCTGTCATCATATCAAGTTTCCTAATGCGACCGATGTTTCGCAAATTTGAAAAACATTGGAAATTCCAACTAAACTTCAAAGACGCCGTAGTGTATGGCTGGGGCAGGCCAATTTCGACAAAATCAAGGAAAACAAAAGAAACCGCTTCCGGAGGGACACACCTTTTGTGGAATGTTTTTGTTTTTATGTCATTACGCGTATGTTTTCGACAGCATGGAGGGTCATTGCGACCTTAACCCTATTCGGCCTGGGGGGGGGGGGGGGCACAAAGTGCCCGCGCTAACTTCTTTAATATGTATTCAAACGCCATCAAGCTTTGTCACTTTTCCTAAAATTTATCTGGCAACAATTTTATGTAACAATTTTTTGATCACGTGACTTGATGTTTCCATGGCAACAGGATTTTGACAGCCATGTTTTTTTGAAATTTGCATATTTGTACCTTTGAATGAAGAAAAACAATGTTTATTGGTATAACTTTTACATTTTTACGTTATTTAGCGTTTATTTATTGCTCTTGATTAATTTTGAGTCAATTTGGATGGTTTTTAAGAGGTTTTAAAAAATTTCAGAAATCCAAGATGGCGGATCCAAGATGGCGGCCGTATAACTAATTACCTGATAACTACGTCATATGACGGCATTGTTCCATTGTGCGGACCGCAAAGGAGACAGTTTCGGACGTACTATATACCCTCTCGGTTTCATTGTCGTAGCCTTAATGTTCTTGAAGTTACGAAGGGGGGGGGGGGCACAATGTGCCCCCCCCCCCCCCCCCCCCAGGCTCAGGAACTCAAAAAAAGCCCAGGCCGAATAGGGTTAAAATTTTCTCAAATTTTTGGAACTTCCGTTTGCGGTTTCAAGTTTTTGGAAATGTTTGCACGGGCTAATTTTTGTTTTTGACTGTAGTGCGACCAGGCCCTTTGTCAGTTCATTGCTTACACGCTGCAATTTTTCTGCACGCAATTTTGTTTCGAAGTGGTTTCTGTGTACAAAAATTGCCTTGATCTCCGGGTTTTCGGTTGAAAAGCAAATGGTACGGTTGATTTTCTGGGAATTTTGGGTGAAATGGACAAAACCTTCAGCGATTAAACTAGCTTGTGAATTGGTCATTTTGTTTCTGAACTGTTGGTTGTGGAAACGAGTGACAAATGTCCGAACCTAGCATGTTTCGTGCTCCTATTAAAAGTTTTAACAAACGGAAAGGTCGTATAATGGACACTTGCTAGTCTTGCTATGAGAGAGCCACACTCACCAAGGCCAGTCATGCACCCTGAACAATGTGCTGACACGAAACGGTACCTTCCTTATTTCTTATAATCCATAACATTAGTTGCCTGAGTTGCTCTAGTGAATTATTTATTATCTATGAACGCATTCTTCAGTGTTAATCACCCCATACCCGCATGGAGGGCAACTGGAAACAAAGGTTGTTTACCATTTACAAGGGAAAACCGGTTGGTCCACGGTTTGTGTAAATGGTAAGCAAAACTCCAGAAAGGGAAATTCCGTTTGAGATTGGCGTGTACCATTTACCGTTGACACCAGAAACGAGCTGAGTAACCACGCTTACGCATCAAAACTGGCGCAGGGTCTGGAACTGGTAGATAAAAGCAAATGGTACACACATTTCCATTCGGAAATTCCGTTTGGGAATTTTGGACTACCTTTCAAGAAATCCCGTTTTCCCGTGGAAATTTCCGTTCGGGAAGAAAAAATAGTCTTCCCATTTACATTCCATCCGAAATTTCCGGATTTTTTGGGTAAATGGTAAACAACCAAAGCCGCTTAGGGATGGACCATTAGAAAAGTGATGGTGGTGGGGGGGGGGGGGGGGGGGGGACTTTGGGAGAGGCAAGAAATTTTTTTTGGTCCACCTAAGGTGGAATTTTTTTTTTCACTCGATGGCTGGAATATATTTTTTTAATAGTTTATTTTTTAATTGTCCTTGGGCAGATTTTTTCTTTTTGCGATAATGCGTGGGAATTTTTTTTCCTTAATAATTTACTGGGAATTTTTTTTTTTTGCTTTTGCGGTTATTTTAACAACAAACAACAACAACAATGTATTCTTAGTATATGGCAGAGTTGAATGATTAGTTTGCCCTGCAAATAGCTGGAAAGCTAATCGAGGCGGGGCAAAACAAGTACATGAATAATACAGATATCTACAAAATCAAAAAAAAAAAAGAAAAAAACTTATACTATTGAAAAGCCTTGCAGATTCTACATAATAAAGAATAAAAACACAGAAGTTAAGTGATCTAATTGAGTTAAGACAAGGAGTTTCTGACTATAGTAAGTGTATCTATGTATTTACTTTATTAATAATCATGGGGATTTGAATATAGTCATCCTCCTTTTCTAAGATATTGAATAGCAATTTGCGGAGAGCTCTTTTGAAAGCATTCTTAGGAAGATCCGTTATATAGCGTGGTATCTTATTCCATAGCTTTACTCCGAGCCGAGAGAAAGAATTGTTTAGTATTTCTAGTCTGGAACATTTAACATAGAATTTTCCAGATGTAGACGATCGTGTATTGTATGAGTGAATATTAGACGTTTTCTGAAATAAATTGAGCATGTTTGCTGGGGCTTTATCATAATTGATATCATGCATTAAGGTTGATACGGACTCATAATAAAGAAAAGTTATTGGAAGCACGTTAGCTTCGAGAAATAAAGGAATTGCATGATCATGCCAGTCTGCAAAGTACAGTAATCTAAGAGCTCTTTTCTGAAGAATTAGAATTTTATTGAGATAGGTCTTGCATGCCTGACCCCAGGCAGCAAGACCATACGTTAAATAAGGATGAATTAGTGACTTATAGATATTGAGTAGTATTTGTCGAGGTACAGAGTGGCGTAGCTTTGCAATTAGCCCAATATTTTTACTAATTTTTGTAACAATAGAATCAATGTGGTATTTTCAGGAGAGATTCTGATCAATAAGAACGCCCAGGTATTTTATGTAAACTTTAGACTCGAGATGAACAAATTTGTTCTTTTCATTATCAAATATGCAAAGTTTTGGTTGGTAAGCATTGGTAAGCGAAATCGACTTTCGAATCGACTTTGTCGGAGCAAAACTATGACAGAGTGACCGAACAAAGCATCAGGTGTCAGGCGATCGTGTTACTCGTCCTGGTGAATTTTTTTTGAAATTTAAAAAAAAATTGAGGTTAAAACCTCAAGCCGAAATCTGACAGTGGTCGCCTGGAAGCGAACGGACTGGCCAGGCGTGCGTTTTTCAAGACTCCCGAAGACATGGTCAAGCCCAAATCATACCGTCCAGAAGGCCGTCGTTCACCTTATGGACACTCATATAACGGAGTAACTGGTTAGCTTTCAGTTAGGGTTAGGGTAGCAGTTTATATAGTTAAATTTAGGACTAAGCAACCCGAGAAGCTAGGTGGTACAGTGGTACGGTAGGCTATGTAAGCCTAAGCCTAGCTGAGGTCACAGGTTCAATCCTGAGTGGGGATTTTAGATTTTCTTTTTTACACTTAAAAATTTATTGAAAATAAAATTCTTAGTGTCGACATTACGTTATATAAGTATCAATAAGGTGTCCGACGTCCTTCTGGACGGTATGATTTAGGCACAACCCGAAGACATTCCGGGCCCGAAAGCTATTTCTAAAATCTAGTTCTTAGGGCATGGCGTTGAAGTTTTTAGCCAGCAAACCAGTTCAACTTGTGTAATTAACATAAGATTTTATTGCTTAGCTTACAAAGTTAAACGAAAACCGAATCTTTCTCGGTAAACATTCTGCACATACACAGCTTTTCGGGCCCAAAACGTTTTGGTTACTTTCGGGAAACGCACGCCAGGCACGACGTTCGGTCAAGTAAAAATATATGTACTCCTGGCGAAACGCCTACAGTCATTGTAGTTGTATGCGGTTTTTGGCGTTAGGATAAAATTTCACCAGACGCGATGCACGATCAACTGATGTTTTGTTCGGTTACGTTCAAAGTTTTGCTCTGAGAAAATCAAATCGTACGGTGAAAAGAGAAGAAATTACAGTCCCATTTGACTCCACTGCGCCCTGTGTCCCAAAATGCTAAAGTATCAAGAAATTCCATACCTACGAATTTAGCCATGCACCCCGACTCTGTGCATCCTGCCACTTCCATACAACCAAATGACGACCTTCTGCAGTCGGCTCTGCCATTTTCGGATTGTTCTCTACTTTTATCGAACCCAAACTTCGTAACACACATACGTCTGACAACTACTTTCACTTGTTCAGCATCCTCTGTATGTGCATAACTCGTCACCTTGAGTAACGCGCACATCGCTCTTGAACCAGCCCAAGTGCAATCCTTATTCTCAATCTTGTCGTCACAAGCAGCTAATGCCTCTTCTTTCGTGGCTGCTTCAGCTTCGCATTCAGGACAGTGGAAAACTCCTGTTAAAAAAAATCATTATAGTTGTGCGCTTTGCACCCTGGCCTTTGAGTGGAAGTGCCGGAGGCTGATGTTGACATCGTTTTGATACAAACCTTCCAGCTTTTGATATGTAAATCAATCATGTTGAGTAAAACTACGAGCTGGTTAACAGAAGAACGACACGATTTATGAGCTAGATTGAAGAAAGGTTAGTGAAAAAAAAATCACAAAGACAAATAATACCACACAATATAATTATGAGAGCAGGCAAATTACATGTTAAAATTAAATTCCTTCCTTAAAGTTTTTCAGGGGATAATTTTGGAGATTCTTTGTTATAGTAATGGAAAACACTTTTTTTTCCGTTTTCCAGAAAACCTTTTGGATCGTATCGTTCATGGTTGATACTTTTTATACGACAACTTCTTTTTCAATCAGGTGGATATGAGAACAAGAAAGGTTTGTATCAAGATTAACCGCGATCAGACGAGAGAAATTTGCAAAATTTAAGCAAATTACTTAAAAGTTAAGGTTGTCATTTTCACTGTTTAAAGTTTAATATATTGCCAATACACTGTCAATTTACCAAACGTTTTAAAAGTTTACCAAAAAAGTTCTAAGTGTTTAAAAACTGTGAACTGCAGAATTGTCGGCGCCATTTGCCAACATAATTTTGATCAGGCGCAAAGAGTTTTGGTCAGTTTTCAACGGAAGAAAAGCTCATAGTCAATTTGAGAAAAATTAAAAGATAGTAACGTCAACTAATTTTTTATACATCCTTGCCCATATTTTCATTTAATATTGAATAAAACCCCACTAAATAAAACGAAAAACGTCTCGGACGTTTGACAGCGGTGGAGTATCAAGACATGGTAAAATTCAATCTTGCTTTCACTCAAAGCCCAGGTCGATCTATAAGCAGACAACTGTAAATTGGGCTATTGAATTGTGTTTACATGGTAGGTGAGTCATCACCGTAGCCATTAATATGTAACTTATATAGAGAATAATTATGACGGCGACAGCAACAATAATGCCACGAAGCAGTAAGCTAAACCCTCGGACGATGTGCTCTACAAATTAAGGTAAATATTATTGGTTATAACTTTATCAGAAAAAAGCGAAAATTGCAAGTTATTTTTACTAAAGTTGTAAAATATGATACAGTTAAACATTTTTTCTGCTTTTGGTAGCGTTTTATCTTCACTTAATGTCCAACCAGACTCGATTACCGCGAAGGTATTCTGAGTCATCCACATACCGACGCGCACATTGGAATTAATACTAATTTACCTCGACTCTTTTTTAAATAACAATAATAATAATGACGCTGGATGCATCGAAACGTCGATTCACTTTTATTCAAACATTTCATTTATCACTTATGAAAAACGTACAATACTGCTCCTGTTTTGGTTTGAAATTGGACTATAAACAACTATTTCAATTAACGTTGTCAAGTCAAGACCGCAAGGTAGTATGGGATTCTCATGCATAATTTCACCAAAATCGACAATAGGGAGCTTAAAGGGATGGTTTCACGGTTCGGCGCATGTGCACAGATTAAAATGCTTTATTCGCTTTCTTACCAATTTTATCGATTAAAAAAACACACATTTACTTCAAAAATCGCATACTATTATTAGTCCAAACAAAGCGAAGGATGACCAAAATTCGCACAAAATTTCAACGGATTACACCAACAAAGTCAACAATGAATAAAACCTTTGACCCTAAGGATTTATTCTACGCTCTGGTGGCTTTCATGGCGCACATGGGTATGTATAATCGTCTATTCAATCAGCTGACTGACCGCGACATTTTCACAGCCATATTTCCCACCAGAGTTATCTGCTCACTTCTGATTGTTCTAAGCAATGAAATTAAATGGGTTACGTCATAGCTTGCGCACGCGCCGAACCGCGAAATCCTTCCTTTAAGCAACCACGACAACACCACTCCACCAAGGATTCGTTCTATTTTATATTACTTTGCAGTTGTTAGGTTGTCTAACGTAACTGGATTGTCCAGGAGCTTAATTTGTTGGGACGGCTTTCAGCTTTTAGTTCAAATAGAGAAAGGAAAATTAACCGTTGTGTGTTCATGCTCTCCACAGAACCTATAATTTGATTATTTGACGTTGTTGTTTTGCAGTGAACGGCAAAGAAATGTACCAAAATATAAAACATACGTGCAGAGGCATTATTTTTACTCATTAAACCTATTGTTTTCTGCACTGCTCGCCGCCTCCGCCGTCGTGGCTGCTTAAGCTCCCTAATGCTTTTATCTCTCCATACTGTCAAATAAAGGAACGTTTTGAAGGCAATATGATTCGTGTCTGCTTTTGCTTCCCTCCTTTAAAAAAAGAAGGCAAACGTCTTTAATACTGTCGCCCATTTTCTTCCGCGCCCGCACTGACAACCGGAATCTGGGATTGCTATTTACAAATACCCATACTACCTTGCGGTCTTGGCTTTCAGCTTTCATCTGACAACGTTAATTGAAATAGCTGTATACATTAAGAACGTGTCCACCTGAGAACCATGCAGACGAGTCTACACGACCCCCAACCGATTTCGCTCAAATTTGGCTCACCTGTTGCCCACAACGAACCTACAGTCTAGACCAAACAGTTTATCCAGATACTAATTTTTAAGAGAGCTATACGAGTTTAAAGTTTTTGTTAAAAAATGTGCAAAAATCCGTGCCAAAAATGCAGTGAATTCATGATGTACGTGTTTCTCCGAAATCTCAAGCCGACAAAAAATATTTCGCTAAGTGAAAGTAGAAACCTGGATCTCTATGTACAAACATAAAAATATATGATTGTTCTGTTTTTATATTTGTGAGGCATCAATCAAACTTGACAATTTTCACCATTTTGCGAAGTAACGGAAAATACACACAAAAATAGGTGCTGCTCCTATTCTGACAGGTCGTTCTCGCAGGAGAATAACGTTAAATTGCATTTCTTCGAACAAATTGAACATCCCTTGTTGTTATGACGAATTAGCCGCTCCACAAAATCACATAGCACTTCAAAATAGGCGCCAGAAATCGAAATGCGTGAAGAACAGAATAGACCTCGGATGCGCGGTCAGCACTGGGCACCAGAGGAAAATCAAAGCCCAACAAGGAAGGCCAAAAATGACAGGTTGACAAAATTGAACATGCAATAATGACAGGTTGACAAAATTGAACATTAAAATCAAGTATTAAATTGCTTGCAAAACCCAAAATAAACTGTTTGTAGTTGTATAATGAACAAATGAATCATTTGCATTAAAAAAATTTCTTCCTCCCCCCAACCCCCCCCCCCCCCCCCCGCCCCCCTGCCCCCAACTGGTAGTTGTAATCCTGCGAAATTCACGTTGAATGTTGCGTGACTTAATCGTCGATTTCATGCTCCATTAACGCGGTGTCCAAGAAGAAGTTTATCACGGCCGGGAGCACTTTTTCAGGCTTTCTCGATCTCAGAAATTTTTCCGGTATTAGTACATGTACTGAGGAGTATGATTTCAGAATCGGAAATATAACCGAAATGAAATCAAGACAAATATACTATTATATGTCGGAAAAATCTGAGTCCTGTCGGAGTACACAGCACGGCAGGATTTTGCCCGATCCCACGGCGATAGCGTGAATTTGTTTGATGTCGGCCCGACGTTTTTGCCTGCGTGACATATCTCGCGACATAGCCCTTTTAAATGGTAGCTGAATTAATTCATGAAACTGAGGTACTAGGTCAAGACGAGGTGCCACGGGATAAGGAGACGCACTATAATATATGATAACTACTAGTTTTATTTACTATTTGCATTTAGTTTACTTACTGTAATTATTCCGATGCCTACAAAATAAAAGTTCCATGCCAGCGGTAATCCTCTGATAATAATACCCTGATACCTTGGTTATCCTGTGGTACTAATATTGTCAAAATAAAGATGGCGGATGTACAGATCATTCTCGATATGCAAAGCATTTTTTTATTAGCTGAAATATCTTATCTATTTAAACGACTGATCATCCCATCAAGTGGCCAGTGTGAGTCTTGAAGAATCTCTGAGCAGTTTGCAGCCGTAGCCATCATTCTCAAATGTTGCATACGGTCCCCCAGTGTGTGTATAAAGTCAGCGACCGGCCGGTAGTTTCCCATATACACCAGGCTTGGTAAGTGCACTTTTTTTAGCACTCCAAATTCTATTTATTTCATCAGGTACGTGTTATAAACCTAATGTTGTGTATTCAAATATAATACGAGCCCAGAATGTCTTCACCAGAATCAGTAGCATGTTTTACCAGATGTCAACAGATGTCATAGTCCTCTATATTTGTCATTCGCTCGTCATCGTGAGCGAAATACCGATACAAAATATCTGTTTCGCATGGCTATACGTACGTAACTTCACACAGATTTTATCACATCTATCAACTCCTAAACAAATAAACTTTATGGAAATCGAGTAATTTTGAGCAGAAACATGGCCGCATCCGAGATATTTAAGCCATTTTCACTAGAAATTCGAATCATGAAAAATCTCGATTTTTGAAAGTTTTCTTGATGCATTAATATTTTCGAACATATATATCGCATCCTCTTCAAATTTAGTTGACTGGAATAAGTATACTATTCATTTCAAACTGGCAAAGATTCATTATTATATCTGCACCCAATCGTCTCTGAGCAAGTTGTAAACTTCATGGGCGAATTTACCATGGTTTTTTCTTAAAATTGTGTCTCACTTCACTCGAACCACTGTATCTCGTGAACTGTTCGGACTTTCGGAAAAATATTTGGCAGGCTTTTAAGTTGGACTAATACCAGTATGTACACAAAATATTATCAAATTCTGGAGGGTACCATGTAGACTCAAATTTTGATATTGCGTGGATTTCATGTGGACACGTTCTTAATATACTTGGTACAGTCCCGGCCAAGAACATTAATCCTTTAACTCCCAAGAGTGCCAAATGATACCAAAACATCAATTCAAGAAAAAATCCCAAATTTCATTTTGTAACATATTTAAAAACAAATGGTACCATGCAAAAGTACTGCTAAAGAGGTTTCATTTGAATGTTCACACCATAGGATTTCGTCGACAGGCTCACAAGTAGAACTACATACTACACGTCTCCATTACTAACTCTGGGAGTGAAAGGGTTAATCAAATTTCCTATAATAAACTCTTAATGACTGGTCCCGAGGGAAACAGTGAATTTTGTTTTCCGAGAATCTCCATGTTTCCGAGACGAAGTCTGTAGTGTAGCCGACGAAGTCGAGGGAAACATCGAGATCTGAGGGAAACAAAAATCTCTGTTTCCCGAGGGATCAGGCATTAAGTGATTTGTTATACAGCAACACATGGCAGTTTGAAAAACGCGCCGAGCACTCGTGGTAACATCAATCGCATCATAATCATGCCACCTTCTGTCACGGTCTGATCACGTGCGCTGCGGGCAACAGTGCACTGTTACCCTCTGACGTCAAAAATGTTGCCCACATGTGACCAGGAATCCACTAATGAACGCGCGTGTTGTATTGAGATAAACTCCAGCTATATAACAACACAGGTTCTTTTAGAACAGGTTTATCTCGTACAGTTGCTATATTGTCGACAGACGAGATCTCCTGCATCACATAAACAATGATAGATATGTATCTTACCGTTGTTTTAGCTTCACGATTTATTTTGCGAAATACATTAAAATACATGCACGTACCTGCGCCAGCTTGGACCAAGCCAAAAAGTATAAAGGAAAACAGAAAAATTCCTGATGCCAGATTCATTGTCCTTATACCTGTCAATAAAAACGAAATAATCAATCAATTTTTGATATATAAGATGAAACAAACTAAGGATGATAAATTTAACTGCATTTGACAATGTATAGACAGCTAACGTTAACGATTGAGCGCGGTTCAACCTAAGTTTTTAGCGGAGCCCGCGGGCCGAAGGCCCGGCGGAGCACCATACTTATAGAACCTATGCCCGGCCGACGGCCGGCCGTCGCGCAGGACTAGCTCGCTGGCGCGTATCACGTCACAAAACATGCGCGTGTGACGCCACACAACATCCGGGATCTTTGAGGCTTTGTTTTTCGAGCGGCTACACAGCCGTCAGCTCAAACACTTTAGTTGCAGGATTTTTTGCTGTTTTTAGCGTAGAATTAAAGTCGTTATTACCCAACATTGTTTTTTTGCGGTTTGCTACTCAAGACAGGATACTAATTAAGGGATACTCAGAAGCCGCATTAGTGGAAAAAGAAGAGCTTTCAGGGATAAAATCTTGCTTCGAGGAACTATATACGTTTTTAGCAATGCGGAGAGATGGGTTCGTTTTACGGATTTCAGCACCTAAGGAAGAATTTTCAAGTACAGTAGTCGCCGGAGGGACTTAAAGGTAAAACAAATTACATTTTCCGATGGGAATTTTTCTTGATATCAATCTGTGATTGACTTTTTGTTTGCGTTCTCGTTAGTTTTGGAGAATTGTGTATAAACGTGTAGCTTAAATTCAGTTGTATTAATTTCTTGAATTTCATCGAAGACACGGCTCGGCCTCGATGCGATATAAATAGTACGCGTTTTGCCTTTAAGTGTCCCATAAACAGATTGGCATATGTAGGAGCCATCTTCGTCCCCATCGCGGTACCTGTTTGCTGAACAAAATGGTTCCCCTGGAATGTTAGATTATTGCATGTGAGTACTAGATTGATGAATTTCAAAATAGTGCAGATTTTATCCTCATTAAAGCCGTTTCGACGCATATAGTACTCACATGCTCCCATCCCACTAGCATGTGGAATGTTGGTATATAAGGACTTGACATCCCAAGAGACCAGTAATGTTTCAGGTGGTAGTGTCTGGGTGTTGTTAATTTCTACCAGTTTGCGTAAGAGATCGTTGTCGTCCTTTAGATAGGAAGGTAATTTCTTCACCAGTGGTTGGAGTTGGCCATCAACCCATTTAGAGATGTTAGCAGTTGGTGAGTTGATCGTGTTGCAAATTGGACGCGCTGGTGGTGGACGTTGTGGCTTGTGAATTTTCGGTAGAAAGTAGATGTTAACTGGGCGTGCGTTATCAACCACCAAGAAGTTAGCCGTATCATCGTTGATCACACCTTTGGTCAAGGCTTCACGGACTGCAACTTTAACTCTCTGCTGAAAATCGCACGTGGGGTCACTTGGTAGTAGACAGTATACTTCCTCATTGTTCTCGTCTTTGCCATTCAGATGTTTGTAGGCCTCGTTGAGGTAATCACTGCGATTTTGGATCACAACCGCCGCTCCTTTATCAGCTTGAAAAATGACAATACTTTTGTCCTGCTTGAGGGTCTTAATTGCGTTTCTTTCTTCCTTAGTGATGTTAGAGTGTTGGGTGTTGTTGATTTTGTTGGTTTGTAAAATGGAGCTTTCAACAGCATTTAGATAACAGTCCAAGATTAGATCTCTGCCATTATTAGGGGTCCATGACGATGGCTTCTTATAACTACAATCTCCTTCTAATTGTGTGCTATTGTCGTTCCAAAATAATTCTTTTAGTCGCATGCGACGGGACCAGTTTTTAACATCAGCAATTAGTTCTGTTTTGTTAATGTTTGTGGGTGTTGGAACAAACTTAAGTCCTTTACTAAGGATACTCCTTTCATGCTGAGATAAATCACGGTCCGAGAGATTGATCACGGTTTTGTAGTTGTTGCTGCTGCTGGGTTTAGGTTTGCGTCTACGTCTACCACGGTGGTAACGCCGTTTACGTCTAGGGGCCTGGGGTGATGGGCTGGATGCTGGATGTGCCGCACTAGCGGTAGAGTTATTAGTTAGAGTCAAGGAACAATATGTTGGAGAAACCGGGAACTGTATACGTTTGCGTGCAAACCAACACCGTTCGGATATTTCAACCGGTCAGAAGAATATTCCCACAGTCAGACATTTTAGGGCCTGTGTCCTTAAATATTTTAAATTAACTGTGCTAGAGGGGGTACGAAATAGTAACGTTGCAATCAGAAGAGCTAGAGAAAGCTTTTGGATTAACAAATTGAAGCCCGCGATAAATAATTTACTGTAATCATGTTAAGTTCCTAGTAGTTGTGATCTTGTATTATTACCGTGACCTACTCTAAATTTACACGCGCGCGCGCGCACCTTTCATCTATTTGAACTTGTCAAGTTATCGCGCTATTTCGTCATAGTTAACCGTTTATTGTAAGTGCATTATTTGAATTCATATTGACCTAACCGTTACCGTTATTGTCAAACTAGTGTACGCTCCTGAGGAAGGCCGCGACGGCCGAAACGTAGAGCAAATACAGCTAAAGACCTATATGAAGTTGGTTTCTTGACCTTTACAATATATATATATATATATTACGTTTACGCAAGCCACTCTTGTACATTCCGTCATATTTTATTTACGCACGCCAAACCAGTTAAATTGACGTCCATGCGCACGCAATAATTACGCCTTTTTTTTTGTCTTGGTTTGTAGAAAAATAATCCCATTCAGCTGTTTGAAAATGTAGAAATCCGCTAGCCAATCACAACAGACGCTGATAGTCTAAATGAACCAATCAACACTCCAAGCAGTTATAACCATGTAACCGACACTAAGCGAGGGGAACGCATGCGAGCAAGTTACAATTGGTTATAAAATATTATACAATTAACTATTTTGCTGCTTGTGGTAGCGTTTTAAACGTTTTTACACCGAAAGAAGGTGAAAAACATGCATTTTTCATTAAAAAATGGCTTGGCCTGCTACTTATGACGTCATATCTTGTTACCATAGCAACCGAGTGTCTCCAAACTTAATAAAAATGTGTTTCAAGTAATAGATAACAAACGAGTGTGAGTTTTTCATCAGGGGTTCCAAACACCTAGAAAGACTGGAGGTATTTGGAACCCCTGATGAAAAACGAAGAACGAGTTTTTGATATGGCTTCTCAAACGCGCATAAAAATACAATGCAATAAAGCAAATACATTATCTGCGTAATTACCACCGTTTGTTTTAATGAGAAACAGAGAGTGCATTCTATGACATTTTTCACAACTCTCTGCCTGCATACATTTGTAGAGTTTGAAAGTTGTTTGCCTCCGTTAGCGATCATTCATTGTAGTTGATGCAAGATGGTGGAGCGAGTCGTTTTTAATTTGCCGCCTTATCTCTTAACTGGCTCGTGACGTTTGTCATGGAAATAGCTAAAGAGTCGGGTGAAAGGTATCCACCCAGAACTGTGTACGGATAGTATTTGGTCTGAAGCGTCATTTGGAAGACAAAAATGGCGTCGAGGCATTGAATCCACTTGATGCTCAGGATAAAAGTGTCTGGTATTATTTCTTTCGGGAATATTTTAAATTATTATTAAAGTAACATGCTCTTCTTGTTTGATTCATTAGGTTTGGGATCTTTCGACGTGCTTTAGATGCAGAGATGAAGACGCTAATTATTAATTTTCTGTATTATTGTAATTTTTCAGGTTGCTAATTAAAATTCAAGTGTCTTGATCAGTTTTTGAACTAATCGGTGATGTCTTGATCTGTATTTTCATTGGGTATCAAGATACATCCACCTGACCGAAATGGAATACTACGATTGGCTAATAACCTTTTGAATAATTAATGAGTTTGAGAAGGATAAGTAAACAGCTACTGAATACACAGGGAGCCCAGGCTCACAACAGGAATCCCTAACGACAAAAATATAAGGATTTGTATGGGATTTTATCGTGAGTTTGATAAAATATCAAAATTATAAATAAACAGCCATTAAAGTGTTCATACCACATTAAATAATGTCTATATGTTGTTTTTTGGCGGCTGTATAGTTTCAAAACGGCATTTTTTATTATTATTATTATTATTATTATTATTATTATTATTACTATTAACTAATATTTTAATAGGATGCCCTTTCATAACATGATTTTCAAAGAGGTCCTACAAAATATAATCAATTAACTAAACACATAAATTAATAAATATAAATTTAAAGTCGAGGCCAAACGTGTTACGGGGTAAAACAGTTGTTGTAAAAGTTATTTTTAAAAGAAGCGCTAGTAGTACTGTTTCTTGAGGGTCCCAATGGGGAGGTAGCTTTGACGGTTGACGGTTAAATTTTTCCGATTTTGACGGTTATCGAGAGGAAATTTCTTCTATGAATTCAAGTTAATATTAACTTTTTTTTTTAATAATAACTATTGTGTTTTGGAGGTCGTTTTGGTATTTTACTGCTGAAATGAAGTGAAATTTTGACACCTTACTCTATAAAATAATATTTTGAAAATATTTAATTTATACGATGAATTGTAAATAGTATCTAGCGTAATTACGTCAGTAGAGGCCTTACAATGTGTTAGCCTCCGAGTCTCCCGCACTGCTCTGTTAGGCGCAAGGGAGTGGGGCATCTTTGAGATTCTGTTATCTACATGGAATTTAAACGTGCCTTTCCACAGGAGATAGTACTTGGAGTGGCAGCTCCAGGTCAAGTTGCCGCTGTGTTGCTATACATGCAGTAACTTTCAGTTTTTCCATTTAATCAGTTTACCAATCAGTACAGCTTAAGCTTTAATGAGCCGAGACCAAATTTGTTTGGCAAATCTTTTATACCGAGGAAATCGATTAAATGTTGTTAAAACTACCAATGCTTTTTGGGTCCTTACCAATGGAAACTAGCGTCTTTTATCTCTTGATTGTTTTCTCTTCTGCTTTAATTACGATAAAAACTTACCACGGCTTTCAGGACGCTCGATATGATCAGGAATGGAGCGGCTTGGTGTGGTCAGAAACAAGTTATCAATAATATTTTGAAAACGGAAGTATTTCCAGATAGAAGCCTGTTGTGATGTCGGTTTAGGTGCAAATTAGTGGAAAAGAACATAAAGTAGACTGCAAAACAGTCGTATTTTTTGCGTTGGTCATACGAATGCGCGCGGTCTTTGAACGAAAGGTCTGGAACGAGTGTGAATATGGAGAGTGGGACTGGGGAGAGACGCTAAAAAATACACGCCCGTGTGAGGCTTCGCGCGCGGGTATCCACGCTTCAGACGCTTTTGGCGCTTCGCGCATTTGCGAGCGAGCCAGCGGAAAAAAACGACTGTTTTGCAGTCTAAACATAAAGTGAATATATTTGGGAACATGGAAACTGGTGAACCAGTTTAAAGGTTCTTTGAGAGCCAGAAGTCCGTGCGTTTGACGGTAAAATTTTTTTGACGGTTGACGATAAAGATTACCCTTTTTTGACGGTTGACGGTTAAATTTTAGGCCGTTTGACGGCTGACGGTTAACCCCATTGAGACCCTCTTTCTCACATATAAGGCTTGAGAGTACCAGTCTTTAATGGCATGATAAGATGGCCGTTGCTTGCCCCAGTTAGATTTGACGGCAGGCAAACGGAAATCCTGTGCATTTCTGGTGTTGTAACGGTGTACATCGTGTAACGTAACTAATCTAAGGTGTGACGCTAATAAATCGTTTTTACACTTAAAGACGTAAAGACACCTATGATATAGTCTGCGCTTACTTAGGTTAAGCCAATTAAGTGAATGGAGGGCATGGAATGGAGGGCATTTTAGCAAGGTTTGGTATTTCTGGTTTGACTTGACCTAAAAGAAGTAAAGGGAGAACTTGCAATTCCAAGGCACTCCAACGAAAAGCGACACAAATTACCCTCAATCGATTCCAATCGCTCCAAAACTTCGCTCGAGTAAAGAACTAGTCTGTTCCTTTCCATCCATCTCACATTTAGCTCCAAAACCGCAGTAATCGCTTCATAAAGACGATAAATACAACCAGAAAGTTCAATGCTCTCTAAACCTTGGATGTTCGGACATAAAAGAGTGTTACGGGCGGGTTACGGGCGCCCGTTTGCTTGGCTTAGCAGCCAGGCCTTTGCTTCAAGACCCTCTCGTCGGGGAGGGACAGGGGCAAAACAACCGTTGCAAAACCGGATTCGTACGAGTACCCAGGGTACGCCTTGTTAACATAAGAGCCGCCCGCCCGGTTGTTCGAAAAGTTGGCGGGACAACTTCATCTTACTTGTTTCAACTTCAAATTACTTATATAAAGCCGAGAATAACCGCGGTTACAAGAAGCATTTTTACCTAGGTAAATTAATTTACGTGCCTAGGCCTTACAGCTACGGTAACGAGAACGCGAAAAAAAAAAACAACAACAACAATAGGTTTAATTAGCAAAACAACGACTATGCACGTGCGTTACACAGTTTGGTACATTTCTTTGCCGTTCCCTACAAGACAACAACGTCAAATGATCATATTCGAGGTTTCCTTTCTCTGTCTGAACTTGAACTCCTTTCTTTCGAATTTACGGCTCCCAAACATTAGACAAATTACTAAAAGTCCTACAATTTGGAACAATTGCGAGGTGCTTTGAAAGTTTTTAACTGAAGTTTTCCTTGTTGTTGCCGTCGTGGTTGCTTTTAAAAGAACTGATTTGCAGTTCTTTGCAGTAACTGTCTAATGTTTGGGAGTCGTTAATTCGAAAGAACATATTCCAAGTTCAGAAAGAGAAAGGGAACCTCAAATTTGTTCATTTGACTCTGTTGTTTTTCAGAGAACGGCAAAGAAATGTACCAAAGTGCGCAACGCACGCCATAGGAAACCCAAGCGTAATGTTTGCTTATTAATGATATTTGAAAATATGACATTGTATGGAATTTCGAATTCAACGTTTTAAGCAATATATAAAATCAAAATTGCTGAATAAAATCGTTGAAACATTTACTGGTGTTGTATTCTATCTTTATACAGTGTTTCTACGCTATTTGAACGATTTTTAGTCCAATTTTTAAATGAAAGGACCACTCGACAAATTGGAAGTACTGGATCCTTGTGAAGGATCTGATCAGCAGAAATAATTATAAACAAATAAAATGAAAGGCTGATCGTACAGAAAGGAATATATTTTTAACCTTTTTAACCAAGGTTAAAAAGGTTAAAAATATATTCCTTTCTGTACGATCAGCCTTTCATTTTATTTGATTTTTAGTCCATTTATCTTTATATAACTGAAAGGAAGAAGAGTTCGGTAGCTTTCAGCGTTCGACACGTGTCCACAAATGGCTCAAATGCGCGGTCAACACTGGGTACCAGAGTAAAATCAAACCCCACAGGGAAGGGCACGTTCAATTTTGTCAACCTGTCATTTTTGTTGCGCCTACCAACCGGTGAGTACCAAGTTGTCACTCTGCTTATCGTGCTTTCGACATTAAAACGGCCTCTTGAAGAAGAGGAGACAAGGGAGAAAAGACGAAAAAAGTAAAAACGGTAAAATGTCAATAATTGCCGGATATTTTACTGTTTTTACTTTTTTGTGAAAACGTAAACCGTGCAACTGAGGACAAGCAGAGCGACAACTTGGCCCTCACCGGGTGGTAGGCGCAACAAAAATGACAGGTTGTCAAAAATGAACGTGCCCTTCCCTGTGAGTTTTGATTTTACTCTGGTACCCAGTGTTGACCGCGCACCGTGATCTATTCCGTTCTTCACGCCTTTCTGGCGCCTATTTTGCAGTGCTATGTGATTTTGTGGAGCGGCTTATTCGTCATAATCAACAAGGGATGTTCAAGTTGTTCGAAGAAATGCAATTTAACGTTATTCTACTGTGAGAACGACCAGTCAGAATGGGAGCAGCACCCTTTTTGGGCGAAAAATGAGCCATTTGTGGACACGTTTCGAACGCCGAACTCTCCTTCCTTTCCATTATATTATACAAGGTAAGATAAATGGACTAAAAATCGTTCAAATAGCGTAGAAACACTGTATAAAGATAGAATACAACACCAGTAAATGTTTCAACGATTTTATTCAGCAATTTTGATTTTATATATTGCTTAAAACGTTGAATTCGAATTCAAATCTCATTAATATGCAAACATTACGCTTGGGTTTCCTGTGCGCACGCGTTAATTGTTTTGCAAATCAAACCTATTGTTTGTTCTTTTTTCCCCTTCTCGTTGCCGTCGCCGTAAAGCCTAGATAAATCAGTAGATAAAAGTGTTGCGTACAACCGTGGCTATTCTCAACGTTATAGAAGGAATTTGAAGTAGAAATAAGACAAAAGTAGTCCCCTGGGTACTCGTGCGAATCCAGTTTTGCAACGATTGTTTTGCCCCTGTCCCTCCAGGTAGAGTCTACCTTCTATAGCTCAGAAGGAGGTGGGATACTTATTGAGAATTATATAACGTAATGTCGACACTTAGAAGTTTATTTTCAATAAATTTTTAAGTGTAAAAAAGAAAATCTAAAATCCCCACTCAGGATTGAACCTGTGACCTCAGCTAGGCTTAGGCTTACATAGCCTACCATACCACTGTACCGCCTAGCTTCTCGGGTTGCTTAGTCCTAAATTTAACTATATAAACCGCTAACCCTAACCTCAACTGAAAGCTAACCAGTCACTCCGTTATATAAGCCTCAATAAGGTGTCCGACGTCCTTCTGAGCTATGGAATCTAGCAATTTCCGTCCCTCCCCGACGAGAGGGTTTTGAACCAAAGGCCTGGCTGCTAAGCTAAGCCAACGGGCGCCGGTAACCCGCCCGTAACACTCTTGTATGTCCGACCATCCAAGGATTAGAGAACATTGAACTTTCTGGTTGTATTTATCGTCTTTATATGAAGCGATGACTGCGGTTTTGGACCAAAATGTGAGATGGATGGAAAGGAACGGACTCGCGTTTTACTCGAGCGAAGTTTTGAAGCGATTGGAATCGATTGAGGGTAATTTGTGTCGCTTTTCGTTGGAGTGCCTTGGAATAGACCATTTTACAGTTGTCTTCTTAGTGTCCTGGCCTTTGAGTGAAAGCGAGGTTGAAGTTGACCTTGTTATGATACAGAGCTTGGAGCTTTTCAGATGTAAATTTACCTAGTTAGCATGAGAACAGCATTATTAACATATGAAAGGCAGAAAGGTTTGTATCAAAGCAAGGTCACCTCCAGCCTCACTTCCACTCAAAGGCAAGGTCACCAAGCACACAACTGTAAAATGGACTATTGCGAGTTCTCCCTTTACTTCTTTTAGGTCAAGCAAACCAGAAATATCTCGCTAAAATGCCGTTTAGAAGCCATGAAGCCGCCAAGAAACAATAGACAGACATTATTTGATGAGGTATGAACACTTTAATGGCTGTTTATTTATAATTTTGATATTTTATCAAACTCACGATGAAATCCCATACAAATCCTTATATTTTTGTTGATGGGGATTCCTGAAATTCAGGTGCAAAACAACCGCTAGTCTATTACATGGCAAGTCAAAAGAATCCAAAGCATGCAAACAAAAACTCGCTCTCACGCCAATAATGTTCGTGATTCAAGTGAGCACTCTTTTGTCCAACAATTTATGGCGATGGAAAATTCATACTCATGTGTAGATCGCTATTTTGACGAAAGTTCATGAACGAGTTTAGGTTTTTATTTCGGACCGACTTGTTATGCTGTAATCACATCAGCACCGAAACATGTTTAGAGTAAACATGTTTAGAGTAAACATGTTTAGAGTAAACATGTTTAGATTAAACATGTTTAGAGTAAACATGTTTAGAGTAAACATGTTTAGAGTAAACATGTTTCAACGAAACACGTTTTCCGTAAACATGTTTGCAATTCCATTGTTCAGTGTTCACATTAGTTGTTAATTTCAAAACACGCTTCACGCCTGCTTCTATAATTATGCTATGTTAATAAAGCTCGCATAAAATCTTTATAATTACACATGACGGAAAATGAAGCTCAAACTTGCCGTTGCATGATTTGTGGTTTTATTTTTAAGCCCTTCGGGAACGAAGGGCATTGCAGTGTTCAACAAGTAGACGACATTTGCACTAACGTGTTTCGTCTGGCTTAGATCGAAACTACCTCGTGACATAGTTTCAATCATGCTCAGAATAAACGTGTTTCGATCATGATTCGCGCAATGTGCCGCCTGATGTGAACAAATTTCTTAGTGAAACTTGTTTCAGTCGTCATCAGACTAAACATGTTTCGCCCTAGTGTGAACACAGTATAAGAAACTTGAAAATTTGGCAGAGATTTCTTTTTCTGCGGCTCTCTTTTGTCCCAACCCACGTTTGTGCATATAATAACACATTAGCTTAATATACAATGTAAGCTGCTGATTAAATCAGATGAAATATCGGGGGAACGAAGTCTATTTGCTAAATCTTCCGAGTATGGAGTGTTTTCACATGACGTTACGGCGGCCATGTTGGTGTCCTAAAACAATAAAACGGCGGCCATATTGGTGTCTCAAGCTAATCCTGCGGGGATTGAACCCTTTTCTTATGTAAACACTTTGTTTTGTTCAAATAAATTAGCATAGCTGCAGACCACGTGAGTGAAAACACTCTATAGTGTTTTTCCGTTTGCCCCCCTCTCCAAAATCTATCTTGCTCATTCCGAACACGTTTATAGGCTTGGTTTTGACTAAGAGCAAGAGAGTTACTTATTGTGAGAAGGAATGAATGGAATGCTTCTTTTCTTAATTAGGAAAAGAGCCAATTTAGCCGTTTGAAGATCAAGACAACAATTGCTGCCTTTCACATCTTTTCGAACGCATTGTCGTTTAACCTATTAGCGAAAATTATCATATATATTAATCCATTGACGGCCGCGCCGGCCAAAAGCGGCCGTACAATACTCCACTGCTTTAAAAAAATTTCAACTTTCTCAATCGCGAACATTGCCTTAACAATCAGTTGTGAGCATTGACTAGAAAGTCCTTCAAATTGAGATACCCAATAAACACAAAAAAGTTAGCGATTTTTGCAGAATATCGGCGTTTGAATTTGGTCAATTGGTAAATAATATGCCTTTATTTTTTTGGAACTGGCCGTCCCCCATCGGCCATGCAATTCGTAGATAGCATGCATTATTTTGATGGAACAGGAACAGCTCTTCAAGAAGGCTTATTAAGTTAACGAACTGATCGGTCTGGCCAGCCAGTTATGACAAATTTTCAGTTGAACGAGGAAACAAAGTTGCGCCGTTAGAGTTAACAAGCAGGGCAAGTCAGGCAGAGTGATTCACTGCTTTAAGGTGTGTAATACATTTTTTCTTTTCACCCCGCTTTGACCGCTTCTTAATCCTGTATAGTCTTTCGACTGCTAGGATTATTAAATATGTATGCATGTATGTATGTATGTGTATTGATAACATTTTTGCCGCACATTTTATTCTTCGCCCACACCTTGGAGAAACTTTGATAGTTCAAAGAGAAATCCGTCGTTACTTCAACTTTCTTACTTAGAACTTACTTTACGAAAACTAACGGTTTATGTTACACCTTGTTTTTCTTATCTAAGTTTCTTATCTAAGTTCTAAGTATCTCACTCACCTTGACTTCTCGCACACGGTGTTTTGCTTGAAAATTCGTCAGTCGGCTTGGACGCAGAGATGTGAAGTATGAATATTATATTCACAATTCAGTTATCCAATGACAGTCCAGGAGTTTAATCATTTGACAAACAATTTAATCTCTCTAATGATCTCAGTATTTAAAACTGGTCCGTTGGGAGATGAGATTAGTCAGTGCAAGCACAGTTAATAAAGTGCAATGGTTATGAAACCTGAGAAATGTCTTTGTTCGATGTTTTTGTTATCGTTTTTCGGCCTTGACCGTGCACAACACAATAGATGTTGATCTATTGTTCGAGCAACTGACCAATAGAAATGGTGCTATTAAGTTATCCAGTCATAGCGTGTGATCAAAAAACAGAAGTAATAGTACAAACTCTATGTATTCTTACAATCTAAGAAACTCAACATATAATTTATTTGTACCAAGACCGTACACTGAGGCTGGAAAAAATAGCTTCCACTATAGAGGGGCAGTTCTCTGGAATAGTCTATCAAATACTATTAAAGGGCAGACAAGCTTGAAATCGTTTCTATCATATTTGTAATTTAGTATAGTTGTAATGACCATTTTTATTTTTTATTGCATGATTTTTGCACGGCTCTCTGGAAGAGCATTTTTATGAATGAGATTCTGCGAATAAATGAAGATGATTGATTGATTGATTGATTGATTGATTGATTGATTGATTGATTGATTGATTGATTGAGAAGATGTGCACGGTCAAGTACGGTTCAACATGCATTGTAGCAGCTCCTTTGTTATCGCCATTGAAGTCTGCAAGCTTTCATAACCAGTCCCTCGATTAACTATGGTGCAAGAAAGGTCTGAATGGAAAGTACTCAATATATAATATCTTTCGGATCTCGAACACTTCTTTGACGTAATTCTTGAGCATTTTGTGTTCAATCCCGGCAACCCGCAGTTTAGTGACTAAATATATGTCTACTACAGTAACTGCTACTACTAAAGGACCTCGGAAAAAAAAAAAAGAATACTAGTACAAGATTGGATCTCTCTTGTAAGAGGCTATACATAAAAAAAAAAAATAATGAAAAAAGTGTTTCTTACTTTTTTTCTGACCTGGCCTCGGTAAGAATTTTCGTCTGGTTACGGCTCTGGGACGCATGGATACAACTCAACCAGTTGAGAACAAATTCATTTGTTAGAAATTTCCACCTGTACAACAATTTAATGCAATAAAAGCCGCCATGACTACAATGGACCCGAATAGATAACAACAAACACATTCAAGATTAATTTTGCTAAGTACCGCTCCGACGCAAACCAAACTGGTACTTGTTTCACGTACTTTTAAAACTCAGTAATTTCGCTGAATTTTCGCGAAAAGCTCCGTAAAGGGGGTACCACATAAGGACTCAGAGCATCAGAGAAGAGAAAATATCGTCGAAGCGGAGAAGAATGAATTGCAAGTCGTCTCCACTTCATTCTCTTCTGCATACTACTTTTGATAATTTGAACAATAAACTATTGAAGAGAAACGGAGCTGTGGAGCAACCACGATGGATGCGGTAGTGAGAACAGCATAAAACGGCTAAATGAGCGAGAACAATGCCTCTGCACGTGTGTTTTGCATTATTTGGTACATTTCTTTGCCATTCCCTGCAAAACAACAACGCCAAATGATCAGTATATAGGTTTTGTGTAGAACGTGACAGTTAATTTTTCTTTCAAAACTACCTGCAAAGATAAATGGAATACAAGTCAAAACAAACTGGAATGAGAGTGTAAGATTTTCCTTGGCGCAGCCGTCGTGGTTGCTTGTAAAGATAAGCTCTCCATTAAATACCCAACAGGACGGCAGAGGGAAGGGACGGCAAAACGTTCTCATGGTGTATGACCAGCGCGAAAAGTAATTCTATGTACTTATTGACTAAGTGGGAGGGCCGGATGGGAAAATATTTGGCTCGAGGTCATGGCGTACGGATCGAGCGCGGCGAGGTCCGTGCGCCATAACCGAGACCCAAATATTTTCCCATCCGTCCCGACCTAACTTAGTCAATACGTATTTTATCAGATGACCAATTTGGAGACAAAATAACTTGAAATTTTAACGCGCGAGGCCGTCCCCTTTTGTACTAAGGCGGTACGCCTATTTCCGGCTCCGCTCGCGCAAATGCATATGGCCCTCATACGGGACTTTCATCAATGGTTTTGCAAAGGCTGAACGGGTCATATGATAAAATCAATTACTGACATGTTTAATTTTGCCAAATATGCAGTTAATACTGCTGCGCTCTTGCTGTTGACAACATGAACAACGAGACTTCGGCAACGTTCAGTATTTCTTTTTGTCAAACATAAGTACGTAAATGAAAATGCTTTAATTGCCTATCCTAAAATCACCAAAACAAATACAACGCAGTTTTGAGAGTGTTTATTTTTTAGCGGAGCACTTGCCAGGCCGAAGGCCTGGCTGCGCAGCTCCATACTCATAGAACCTACGCCGTGATTTTTCATGGTCATGGCTAGCGGAATGTTTCGCGGGCGCGCGTCCGCCCGCCGGCCGCCCGCCGTGTTGGAACAACATCCGGGATCTTGAAAGCAAGGCTTTGTTTTTCGCGCGGCCACACAGCCGTGAGCTCGGTAAACACTTTAGTTGTTTTCTTGTGCCTAGCGGAGAATTAAACTCGTTATTTTCCTGCATTTTTTCGCGGTTTGCTACTCAAGACAGGGATACTAATTAAGGTATACTCAGAAGCCGCTTTAGTGGAAAAAGACGAGCTTTCAGGGATAAAATCTTGCTTCGAGGAACTTCATGTATTACATTTTTATCAATGCGGGAGATGATTTCAGAACCAGAAGCGGAGATTTGAATTTCCAAGCAAGCGAGGAACTTAAAGGTAAAACAGATTACAGTTTTCGATGACAATTTATGTTGATATCAATCTGTGAGTGACTTGTTATTAGTGTTATTGTAAGTTTTGGCGAATTGATTTTAAAACGTGCCTATCTCTTGAATTTCATCGAAGAAAGCTTGAACTCGATGAGCCATAATTACATGGTACGCGTTTTGCTTTTAAACGTAAACTAATGGAGATTTGAATAAATTTTTTCGAAAGAAGATTGTGTTGTCCATTTTTATGTGTTTGTTCATTCATTAGATAGATTGAAAAGCGATTTTATGTAAACAAAACAAGACTTGATTTTATAGTACAGTTCTATCTTCACTCGCATCGCCTTATGCAAATATGTTTGTGTATTTTTGCAATTTTTGATTTTCAAATCAGTTTCTCGGGCAATTTTTGACAAACATAAACTGTATTTTATTCGGAAACTAGTGGTACTATTTATTCTAGTCAGAGAAAAGTTGTTTTTGTGAACTTTTGTACGGTCTATAAAAATGTACTGTGCAGACGGTCGCGTAATACTGTTTTTGAGAATTGCTAAAATTGAAAATAGCCCCTTCGTCAATCTTAATTCTTGTGCTTCCAACCTTTCACCTTAGTTAAGTTTCACCTTAGTTAAGCTTGTTCAAAGTGCGACGCTGTTAGGCTTGGGCTATCTATATATATTATCTGATTGACATGGTAGCCGCCATCGGGCCAATTCACGAGTGTGAACAGACAGACCCCAACACGGAGGGACCAAACCACCCCTCCAAAGGAGTCATTAAGGGGTGGCACAATTTGGTTATTTTAGCATAACTTTATATTTATTGAGGATTTCGTTACCAAACTCTTCGAGTGAACAGCGGTCGTGCGCCAAATTATTTTGACTCCAAAATTAACAGGAGATATCAAATGATGATGTCACAGTTGATGGCGTCATTTTTAATTTCCAACTTTAATGTCCAACTAGTGTTTTCGAAAAAAGGCATCAGAAGAAGTTAAAAAACTGAAAACCGTTTGTCGATAACAAAAATTTAGATGAGATATGACATTTTGAATTTTGAAGAATGCTTTGCCCAGAAAAGAGTGCCCCCATCCCCTAGTGTAAATATATCATAATTTGAGTTGGTTTTCGATGTCAGTTATTCCAGTTATTTTGCAGATTGATTTTCCTGGATGAATAGAACAAGAGTAATTGAAAAAAATCAGAATATTTATAATAGTTTTTCCCACTATTGTTAACACCAAAAACCTAGTTTTATAAAGTCATAAAAGGTGACGTCACAATTATGTTATGGCTTAAGTTATAGTTTTGGAAGAGAAAATCAAAAATCTAAAATCATACGATTTTTTCAGTACTAAGCACTTTATGTTTACCAAATGCTAAGCTTTGTTTGAATAAAAAAAAAAAGGAAAAAAAAAAAAACAAAAAAACAAAGGAGTTGATTTTTTAGGAAATGTGTGGTTCCGGGGGATCGACAATGAAATTTCTTCAAATTGTTATAACTCGAAAATAACTTGTCAGATATATGAATTCACGACGCTGTTTCGGGGCTGGGAGTGGAGCGGGGAATGAGGTGGGTTAGATCAAACCCTCTATAAATGACTGTAAATAAATACATAACTGACCAAGTTTTAAACCGACAGTGTCGTGACTTTTATTTGAAAAATTAGTGCTACACACAAATAACACAAATTGTGCAGTCCACGCATTGAGGGTCGAGCTTTCCCACGGAAGAAGTTCTGCACCTGACAAAAAAAAAAATTTCTGCTAAAAACTACAGTTTTTCCACATACCATAATGATTCGATTTAGCGTCCTCCTTCCAATAAGCGCTCCTTCCCCCAACCCCCCCCCCCCCCCCCCAAGAGTATTATTTGTAGTGAGGCACTTATTCCAATAATAATAGTCCTCACGACCTGCAGTGCTCCATTCCATTCAGCATGGCCATCACAAGATTAACCGCTGTCTGCATTCAATTTCATTTAACCCTATATTCAAACGCCATCAAACTTTGTGACTTTCCTAAAATTTATCTGGCAACAATTTGATATGACATTTTATCGATCACGTGACTTGATGTTTCCATAGCAACAAGATTTTGACAGCCATGTTTTTGTAATTTGCATATTTTTATCTTTAAATGAATAGAAACAACGCTTATTGGTATAACTTTTACAATTTTACGTCATTTAGCGTTTATTTATGGTTTTGATTAATTTTCAGTCAATTTTGAGTCAAGATGGCCGATCCAAGATGGCGGCAGTACAACTAAAATTACGTCATATGACGTCATCGTTCCATTGTGCGGACCGAAAAGGAGACAGTTTTGGACGTAATATGTACCCTCTAGGTTTCATTGTCATAGCCTTGATATTCTTGAAGTTACGAGGGGGGCACAATATGCCCCCCCCCCCCCCCCCCCACCACCACCACCAGGCTCAGGAACTCAAAAACAGCCCAGACAAAATAGGGTTAAAAGTTTAATAATTAAAACTAAAAGTGACAATATTTGGGGATTTTGATTTGTTTTCTCAAATCGGGCTAATGCTGCATCCAACTTTCTCCGTCACACGCACCTTACACTTCGTTTAACTGGTTGAAAGATCACTTCACTCGCTGCAGCAATGTGAACAATCGTCATTTCCAAACAGGTTGCAATTCGCTAGACAACCGTTACAAACTTCGTCATCATCATCGCAACAAGCATCGTCTTGAGCCATCGATGGCTCTCTCTTTGCTGTTCCGCTGCAGCAATGGGAGCAATCGTCATTTCCAAACAGATTGCAATTCGCTAGACAACCGTTACAAACTTCGTCATCGTCATCGCAACAAGCATCGTCTTGAGCTTGGTAATCAAAAATTTTATCCAGTGGGGCCATTGCTGTAGATAAAAAAATATATATATAGCATATATTTAACCCAGTCCAGGCCCAGTCACTCCCAAGTCCACTAGACAGTGGGACAATGCCCGGGCTGATAAATTGAGTCATCACTGAGGATTATGGCTAGGAGTTAGCGTTAGAGTGATTTTACTTCATCTGTGAAACACTATCTAACAATTAGTGTGTGATAGTCAAAACTAAACAAAAGAAAACAAAGGAATTATAGTCTAAAAGTGCGTACTATCCTACTAACTATTTCACAGATGAAGTAAAATCACTCTAACGGAAGATTTTGTGATACATTTTAGAATAAAAATTAGCGATATTAAAACATGACGTTTTGACGACAACTTGTCGTCATAATCAATGATAATTATTGCAAGACAGATGGCGATATATATATATATATATATATATATATATATATAGGAGGAATGTGTGAAAATACGTTCTTAAACCTTGTAGGTGTGAAAACAAAAGAATGTGCATAATCAAGTAAAACGTTTCGTTGGAATGGGCTCATTCCTCGTGAACCGGTTCACAAGGGAATTCACATTGTATTCCTTTTGTTTATAAGATATTATGTCCGTGCAGTGTATTGTTTAGTCTATTGGTTTTGTCGTTGTGTACCTGTACACCATGACGACAAAACCTTGGAATGGTCTGTTTGAGTGTTCAAAGTCGGTCTCTTTTTCTTTATCGGGAGCATCTCGTAAACAAGGCTCAAACTTGTCTGGTTTCGATTGTTTCTCTTACAGGTGTTTCCCGATTGCAGAGTATTTATGTTCATAGCCTGCTAATTCGCATCGCATGAATTACATTTAAAATTCATAAACGAAGCATTGTTAGTTGACTAAGGAGGGCTTTGTTTCTATAACTTTCAGGTCTTCTTAAATTTTCTTGTTTGTCGGAATAACGATTATAACTCACGGTCGCGATAATTTGTATTCTAAAAAATGCTAGCGTTAAGCTTGTTTTATTTATTATCTTGGAATAGGAAGAATGGCAGTTAATTTGATTTCTTGACCGCCTCTCAAGAAATCAAATTTGATGAACTGTAATCCACTTCTATCCTTACAATCCTGCTCTTAATCCCTAAACTACTGTCTTTTCTTTTGCTCTATGGAATATTTTTATCCAATTAAGTTGCATATTTGGTGGCATGAAAATAACTGCAGCAGAAATCCTACATCACAACTATATGGCTAAATAATTTGAGATAAGGAATAACTGTAGAGATGCTTGGGTGGAAGCTACTAGTTATAGAAAGAAACAAGTCCCCCCCAACCCCCCCCCCCCCCCCACCCCCGCCCCATCCCGCCCCGAAGAAGCAATAAACAACTGCCTCATGATCAGTAATTTTTATTTAAATCGTCAGAGTTTCAACCATGTCAGGACTTAAAGATTGACCCAGCAAAAAAAGAAAAACAACAAGAGATTTTGCACTGTAGACCACGGGTTTGTTATAGCACTGTGGAGTATTGTTACATTGAAGAAACCTCAAACCTTGTAGCTGTCTAGTCAGTTGTGAACGGTTCATACATATTTAGCGGTTATGTATTTTTAAAAGGAGAGCCCGCTTGAATGTAAATCTATAACAGTTGTGCGTAATGAAACCACAAATGCCTTCAGTAGCAAAACTGGAAAACTTCCTAAGTAACTGCAAAAATTAATACAATTTTAGCGGAGAGGACATTGACTGTTACATGAATTTCTCTCGTGCATGTTTTCATTGCAAGCTGCAGTTTCAACTTAACCATTGTATGATCATTTTAACTAGGGGCATAGTTGGTATGCCGACCGTAAGGCATTCTTGGTATTCGGCTTTCTAGGACAGTGAGCGTTTAATTTAAATCATTTTACCTACCTTTACGGTAATGAAAACGTGACACTGCAGAAACGATCAGAAGAGAAAAGGCTAGGAAGCAGACGACTGACTTCATTGTCAACGATGAAATAAACGGCACAACGATCAAGGTGAATCTAAAGGGTAAATTTAGCAAGAAGAATACAATAAGTAACAGAGTACCACCGATGAACCCGTCCGATTCAGGACCGTTTGGACTTTTATTCCATTTAATTGATTTAATTTAAAGTCCTATTTACTTATTATATACGGGCGCGCTTTTCAGTTAATTTGGATCTTAACGGTCATTCCGCAAAATTCGGCAAGTCATGCTTCATGCCATTCCACAAACTCATTCCTCTTTTTGCAGGTTTTACCCTCACCGAAAACAAAGTTGCGTAATTTTTATACATGAATAGAAGTTAAAATCTACAGTTTACAAGCAGAGTAAGTTTGGCAGAGAGTGATTCACTACTAATTGGTGTTCAATGCTTTTGCTTCGAGGGGTGCATGGATTTTGGCGTGCATTTAATTTGGCATGACCAAAGCCTTGTGTACTTACCATGAACTGGCTAGCGAGCGAAACGCGAGCGCGCGTGAAAATCACCCCACGCAAGAAAGGGGTGATTTTCACCCGCGCTTGCGTTTTGCTCGCTCTACTATTCCTGAGGAAAAAGGAGGGACTACTCGTAGTCTATGAACTGGCCGGCTGGGCCCCGTCAATTGGTAAATATATGGAACTGATCATCCCCCATCGATCAATTCGTAGATACAATGCAACATTTTGGTTGACTTGTAGGAACAGCCCTTCAAGAAGGTCTATTTAGTTAACGAACTGATCGGTCTGGACAACCAATTATAAGCCCGTGGTAAGCGTCCTTTTATTTCACATTTTATATCGAAAAGGGAACACGAAGTTGAACGAGGAAACAAAGTTGCGTAAGTTGTTCACATACTGGAAAAACACGCCGTATAATCTACCGTTTATAACAAGCAGAGTAAGTTAGGCAGAGTGATTTACTATTAATTTAATTGGCGTCCAATTCTTTCTTCAACGTGTGTAATGATTAGGCATTTTGTTCTTCGCACGCAAAATGTGATCATTCAAAGATAAATTCGTCGTGACTTTAACTTTTTTACTTACAACGTACTGCTTGAAACCTAATGGTTTATGTTACACCTACTTCTCTTATCTAACTCACCTTGACTTCTCACACACTGTGTTTCCCAACTGCGGACTTGCTTGATCTTGGATGCTAAGATTTGTAAAGAATGAATATTCAGTTATACTTGCAATTTACCCAATGACAGTCCTGGAGTTAGCTGTTTAATCACGTGATAAACATTTTAAACTGTCTAATGATGCCAGTATTCTGGCCGTCCTGAAAAGACCGGAGGTCCGTTGGGAGAGGGGATTACTTGTGTCACTAGAAAGCACCTAATGGAAAGCACTGGACAGATAATGTCCTTCGGATCTCGAATATTTGAATACGAATTCTTGAGCATTTTGTGCCCAATCCCAGTTAGCAGTGTAGCGGCTAACTATATGACTACTATATGGACGCATCAATTCAGCTCTAATTACAGAATACAGGGCCACGTTTGAAGGTCTATGTATTTGATGGATCGTTGGGCTCGTTTGGTACGGCAAGGCAATTATCAAACAAGCCAAATGAGCCAGCTCCTGGTATACGGTAAAAAGTGGCCCTGTATTATGTTGTTTAGCCTCCAGGGAGCAACCATACAATTGCCATCAAATTAAACTGCAATGTTCAACAATGCACCGATGCAATAAACACTGAATAAAAGCCGCCATGACTAAAATAGACCCGAAATAGATTACAACAAACACATTCAAGATTAATTTTGGCTAGTACTGCTCCGACACAAACTAAGTTTATTTAGTATTCGTTTCACGTACTTTCAGAACATTGTAATTCCGCTGAATTTCGTTGACTTTTCGCAAAATGCTCCGTAATCTCATTTCAAATCTACGTAATCTCACTTCAATTACTGCAATCTTGTTTGGGGTAATTGTGGTAAAGGCCTTATTTGAAAGGCTACAGAAGCTTCAGAACCGTGCCGCTCGTGTTTTAACCTTTTCTAGCTATGACGCGGACGCCAACTGCCTAATTAGACAACTTGATTGGAAAGATTTGAGCACACAGTTTCAAATACAGAAAATCATAATGGGTTAGTACAAGTGTTTAAATGGTCTTGTTCCTGTTCCTTGTTCCTTGTACCTGTCCTCTAAATTTGTTATACGAAATGGAATGCGCTATTCCCTGAGGGACTGTGATAACAAACTAGTCGTCCCGTTCCCACGAACTAATTACATGAAAAATAGCTTTAGTTATAGCGGAACAGCCTACCCTGTGATATGAGAGAAATGAAATCTCTAAGTCAATTTAAACGTTCAGCTTATCCGGCTGAATTTTTAATTTAAACTACACACGGCATTCATGAAAAACAGGTTATTTAGATTAATTGTAGTTAGCTTTGTAATTTGTTTAGGCTAGTTAGGTTAGCTAGGTTAGGTTCCTGATGATTTTACCGTGTTTAAATAAAGATTTACAAAAAAAGGGAGCACAGGTTGGCGCTTTGAGCATCGGAGACGCGAAAATTGCGGTGAAGTAATAGATCAAAAACGAGTGAGAGTTTTTCATCAGGAGTTCCAAATACCGAGAAAGAGATGAAAGCATGACGCCGAAGGCGTAGTGCGTTTATTGTTTCGAGGTTTTTAGAACCCTTGATGAAAAACAGCACGCGGTTTTTTATATGGTTTCTCAAACGCGCAAAAAAATACAATACACCTTATTCCAAAATGGCGGCCAATTTATTATTCTTTTATACGACCTTATGCGCCTACTGGCGCGATGAGACATGATGATGATGATGATATGCATGTGAATTAGCCTTCTTGGCCTCACTTTCGCTTGAAAATTCTTTTGTATTTTGCACACGCTGACGAGGCCAAGAGGGCTAATTTACATGGATATAAAAGAATAATAAAATGACCGCCATTTTGGAATAAGGTGTATGCAATAAAGCAAATATATCCTCTGTAATTTTAGTACCGTTTGTTTTAATGAGAAACGGAGAGTGTATTGCATTTTTCACAACTCTCTTCCTGCATACATTTGTAGAGTTTGAAAGTTGTTTGCCTCGTGTTAGCGATCATTCATTGTAGTTGATGCATGATGGCAGAGATCAAGGATGGCGGAGCGAGTCGTTTTTGCCGCCGTATCTCTAAACGACTGGCTCGTGAAGTTTGTTATGGAAGTAGCTAAACAGTCGAGTGAAAGGTATCTACCCAGAACTGTGTACGGGATAGTATGTGGTCTGAAGCGTCATTTGGAGGACAAAAATGGCGTCGAGGCATTGAATCCACTTGATGCTCAGGATAAAAGGTATGGGAAATTAAGCAAAGTTTTGTTTGCTTGCTTGGTATTATTTCTTTCGGGAATATTTTGAATTATTATTAAAGTAACATGCTCTTCTTGTTTGATTCATTAGGTTTGGGATTTTTCGATGTGCTTTAGAGTGAAAATTTTCTGGTTGCTAATTAAAATTCAAGTGTCTTGATCAGTTTTTGTACTAATCGGTGATGTCTTGATCTGCGTTTTCACTGGGTATCAAGATACATGCACCTGACAGAAGTGGATCGAATACTCCGATTGACTAACAACCTTTTCAAAATTAATGAGTTTGAGAAGCTGCGAGGAAAGAATTCCATACTGTTTTTGAGTACGATCAATAAACTATTTTTCAAAAAAAAAACGGAGCTGTGAAAGTAGCGGCTCAGCTGTAAGCAACCACGATGGCGGCGGCAGCGAAAACAGCATAAAACAATTTGTGGTTTTACATTTACCCTCGGACGTAGACGCAAACTTACACCCCCACCGTGGTACAAGGGGGGCGGAGGGAGGGGTGTAAAGCCCCCCCCCCCCCCCCCTCCTTGGGTTTTTGTGATGTGGCAATATTTCGGAAATATTTTACATCTGATAACATACATGAAAAAATTTCTCGATTCTCATTGGCTAAGAGCATTGAAGTTCAAGTGTAACACCAGTGCAAAAAGTGTAAAACCGGTGCAAAAAGTGTAACACCAGTGTAAATTACAAATCGAAAAACAATTGGATCCAAAATTTGTTGTTGTTTTTTTTGCCAAAAAAAAAAAAAAAATTCCCAAAACAAATTTTGCAAAAAAAAAAAAAAAAAAGAATCCAAACAAAAATGGGGGCAAAGTTTTTCATGTATAATTATTAATAAGTAATCATACGGTTTTCTCGTTCAATTCGGGGATTAATTTGCACTTGTGAGCGGCAAATTAATCCCAAATTGAACTTGAAACCGTATGATTACCTATACTAATAGTGCAGGATTACACGGATGAAAGTGGATTACAGTTCATCAAAATTTATTTCGTGACAGGCGATCACAAAATCAATCAAGTCGAAAATTCACTTGATATCTTTATTTTATTGATTTATAAGCATTTAGTGCATGGCAAAGGTACTTAGTGTTTATTTGAGGCCGTTTTGAGCATGATCGACTCCGTAACGTCAAAATCTCCGTGACATAGCTCCTTTAAAGCAAGCCACTGGCTATTAAAAATCGTTAAAACACGAATTTCCGCCGACCGGGACTCTGTCCCTGGGAAGGCGAAAAGAAGCAATTGTCGAGGGTTTTCACTTACGTTATATCAAAATTCCGAAGCATTAAACAACAATTAAATTTCGATTCTAAAATGTTTATAGAATTATAGAGAGTTTAAAACTACACATCTGGGTCAAATTTTGAAGCGCAAGAGCATTTCGTTTAATATAGGCGAACTTCAAAAGCTAATTCTAGACAAGTCAGAGACGACACAAAAGGGCAAACATACTCTGGAAAAATGGAATACATTGGAATTAACTAGAATCAAAATCGATGCTAACCCTGGGTTAGATTAACCTCGCTTTGAACAACTCGGCCCTGGAATCAAAATCGATGCTAACCCTGGGTTAGATTAACCTCGCTTTGAAAAACTCGGCCCTGGAATCAAAATCGATGCTAACCCTGGGTTAGATTAACCTCGCTTTGAACAACTCGGCCCTGGAGTATTTTGTGACGTAAAACAGGATGATAAACGAGAAGGAAACTGGGCCGAGTGAACTTTCGCAACGACTTCTGGGATCGTTACAGGGGACGCTTCTTTTGTCTCTGTCCCCAGTAACACTCCCAGAAGTCGTAACGAAAGTTCACTCGGCCCAGTTTCCTTCTCGTTTCTAAAATGGCGAATGCGGATTCAGATTACCAGAAAACACGGTCAAACCCAAATCATACCGTCCAGAAGGACGTCAGACACTTTATTGAGACTTATTTGACGGAGTAACTAGTTATCTTTCAGATAGTTAAATTGAGGACTAAGCAACCCGAGAAGCTAGGTGGTACAGTGGTACGGTAGGCTATGTAAGCCTAAAGCGAGCTGAGGTCACAGGTTCAATCCTGAGTGGGGATTTTAGATTTTACACTTAAAAATTTATTGAAAATAAAATTCGACATTATATAAGTCTCAATAAGGCGTCCGACGTCCTTCTGGACGGTATGATTTAGGCACAACCAGAAAACACACACGATTGCATATCGCTAGAAAATGATAACCTCCGAAAGCGCCATTTCATTGTGTGTCACGTGACAAAATTATCCACAATTCTTGGAGTATTTTGCCAGCCCTGTCCAAGGGGGTCGGCATTAGGTAACATAGGCCTGAAGTAGGTCAGACACCTTATTGAGACTTATATAACGTAATGTCGACACTTAGAATTTTATTTTCAATAAATTTTTAAGTGTAAAACAGAAAATCTAAAATCCCCACTCAGGATTGAACCTGTGACCTCAGCTAGGCTTAGGCTTACATAGCCTACCGTACCACTGTACCACCTAACTTCTCGGGTTGCTTGTCCTAAATTTAACTATATAAACTGCTGACCCCAACCTCAACGGAAAGCTAACCAGTTACTCCGTTATATAACTCTCAATAAGGTGTCCAATCCGGTCTCAGTCGATGTTATCGAAGGTTGACCGTCCAAGGGTTTCCACACCCGGCCGTCATTTTTAAAGCTGAGTAGGCACTGGGAACGAATTTAAGTATTATTGCCATTTATTGTATTATCCATCGGAGGGAAAAAACAAACAAAAAAACCAGCAATTTTCTTACAAATCAGAGGTTCTATTTAACCCTCCCTTCCCCCTAACGTCCATTTGTCTAAAAAAAAGTGTTTTATCATTCTCCAGTTCGCCAGAAATTAGGAAACTGAGGCACATTTTCAAGCTTTTTTATTACTTAATGTTAACTCATATGTCTATTTACACTGGATAGGCTATTTACTGTACACTACAAATTAATTAAAAGTTCGTATTTTAAAAAAGGGGCGCACAAACACCGCCATACGTTAAAACATGAACCACAGAGAAACATAATGTTCTTCAAGTCCACGAAATGCGCCGACCAATAGCCCTTATGCATGTTTACGTCAGACTAGCTAATTTCTAATTTCTAAGGGGGGATGCTGAAGTTTCGAATTGATCGGCGCGCAAAAGGTCCAGTTATTTAATATGAATCACAGTAACAGAGCTAAAACCTTTCAAAAATTAAATTGTTAAAACAAAGGTATCGCAATTTACGCTGGAAGCACAACAGCCCTACGCTACACATAGTAATTGTTATGTTCCACTAGTCTGTTCAGCTAACGGGGTTATACCCTCCCCATTCGCTTGAGAGCAGACTCACTGTTTAATTAAGAAAAAAACTTAATATAAGTACAAAGTAGTACAAAGCCTGCTGTGGTCTGGACAAAACATCCAAACCCATTGCTATCAATGGCAGTTTTTATACTAGAGACGCATTATCCGTCTGGACGAACTTGCGCAAACATTTGTAGTTTGTCTGGTTATGCGTCTCTAGTATAAAGACGGGCACAAGACGCATTATCCGTCTAGACGAACTATCTTTTGTAGTGCGTCGTTCAAGACGCATTTCGAAAGATAGTTTGTCTAGACGGATAATGCGTCTTGTGCCCGTCTTTATACCAGAGACGCATAACCAGACGAACTACAAATGTTTGCCCAAGTTCGCCCAGACGAATAATGCGTCTCTAGTTGTTCGTCCCGTCTTTATACACTAGACGCATAACATGACAGACGCATTATTCGTCTGGACGGATAATGCGTCTCTAGTATAAAAGCGGCCAATCAAATAGAAACGAAAAGAGCAAAGAAATTTCCCTTAAAGGGGCTATGTCGCCATTTTTAGGACACATTTATATAAGAGTGGGAACCCAAAAAAAATAGTTCAGTTTTGTTTAAAATTACTCTACTAAGTGCTCCAAGAGTAAACACAAGTGTCTTGGGCTGTGAATAGTCAGTATGGAAATTAATTGTAACTTGAAAAAAAAATGGGCTATTTTTTTTTCAGTTTATCGACTTATTAAAACTCTGATTATGATTAATTCTCTTGGGTGTCCTGTGGTTTATCGTCTTCTGCCTTGGAAAACTCATTAAAACTCTGATTATGATATAGTCTCTCTTGGGTGTCCTGTGGTTTATCGTCTTGTCTTGCAAAACTCATTAAAACTCTGATTATGATATATTCTCTCTTCGAAAATTCACTTGATATCTTTCTATTAGTGTTCTATATGCATTCCGTGTCTGACAAAGGTATTACGTTTTCATGTGGGGCAGTTCTGACCGAAGAACTTCAACAGGGTTGCCACCCATTTGGATGAAAAACATTCCCTGACTTATCACTGACTACAAAACAATTTTGACTGACCACCCATGATGAATCCTTTGGCAGTAAAATCGCAAAAATTAGATTATTAACATATATTTCTTAAATGAAATTGCCTCGTCCATGACCGTAGCCCCTTTAATTTGGGAAGAGCTACAGGAAGGAGATCTTGTTAACCAGTGAACGTTTGCAGTGACATCTTGCAAATACGATTGGTTCTATCGTTAATGCATGTTTGCTCACTGATAGACAACAATCGCGCTATGTCCTTGAAAAGTAAATTCGTTTTGACTTTTGGTAAATAGACTAAAATATGTCACTGTTTTCCGATGGCTAAAACAGTACAATCGCCTGCGATTTGTGTGCCAACTCGGCAGTTCTTGGTTGGTTATTCGCTCACAGCTATTCTAGAGCCTCGAATTTAATTTTTAAAATATGCATCCGACTTCAAGTATTTCGTCAAAACGCTTCATTCCAGCAGTGGATGGGCTATGTCACAATTTTTTTAGAGACATAACCTAAAAACAATGGCTCAGTTTTGCTATCAGTTACTATATTAGTTTAGTGACTGTTAACAAGGGTCCTTGTCAACGGATGGCTAGAAAAAATTCCCGTGTCTGAAAAATCTCTAAAAAATGGCAGTGTATTTCTTCCCTTTAATTAACCCTTTCACTCCCAAGAACGCCAAAACTCAAAATAAAAAAAAACCTAATTTCATTTTGCATAATATTGAAAAACAAATGGTACCATGCGAAAGTGCTGCCAAAGAGGTTTCATTTGAATGGTCACACCATAGGATTTCGTTGACAGAGTCAAAAGTTAGAACTGCACTACATGTCTCCATAAAGATGCTTTTATGCGAGTTAAGCTGCCTAATGATAATTTACAGCCTTCAATGCAAGCAACCCTTACACCGAGTCAAGGATTAGAAGGCGAGAGACTGGTAAAAATGACGAAAATTCGACTGACTAGGGAGGGGGCGGGAGGAAAGAAAAAGTGAACTCATTCGTCTCGGCTCCTCACCCCCTCCCCTCCTATTTTTGTTCTTTTGATCCACACTTAGAGTTGCCTGCAGGAGGCTGGAACCTTTATAAAAAATTGATCAGTTTATGGTCGTCATTCCCATAGTCTCCTATGCAGCCGTTATTCGTGTCGTCACGCAACGCTAACAAATAACGGCGGTGCAGAAGACTATCATTCCCAAGATAAAACACTGCCCTGCTATGATCACAAACTTTCTTCATAGTCGAAGCCACAGGAACCTTTTATCCGGATCAGTTCGACTGTCGTAACGAAGCCCTAAGCTGACAAGGGCGTTTCCATGGAAACAAGGATATTTCGGTGCGCTATCTTGTGATTCGACTGAACCGTAGTGAACTGAGTTCTTTCACAATGGCGGCTTTTTCGGCCTCCAAGCTTCCTACATGGTGACGTAGTTCTTCGAGCTGAAAGAAAACAAAAAGACAGATGAAAATAAAGTGAAAAACCTGTATTAAGCGGACACCCTTGGGACCCTCGCTAGTGTAAACTTAATAGAGGGGTCCGCTGGATACAGGTTCGTTTTACAGTAAATATGGAAAGAAAATGTAGGGACACAAGCAGCTGGTGTCCGCTAAATAGAGGATGTCAGCTTAATATGGGGTCCGCTTAATACAGATTTCAAAGAAGTGAGAAATTAAAACGTGAGACAAGAGGGGTTAACGGGTGTGGGATGAAAGGTCGAAAATGGCAGGCTGCAGGATTAAAAGAGAGAGTTATATCTGACATGATGTGCGAATTTGAACCGATACAGAGTATTTCTTGACACGCCGAATGGAGAGGGGCAATAGAGAGGGGAAGAAATTCCTAGAAATCAAGTGACATGCTTGTACAGTAAAAGCTCTCTCAACGGACATTCTCGTATTAAAGCGGACAGTCCTACTTACGGACGTCTTCAGAAACCCCTATTTGAATTCTCGTCTTACGAGAATCATTCCCGTAAGCAGCCAGCTCCAGTTGCGGACAATTCTGCTTCCCGAGGGTGTCCCGAGGGTGTCCGCTAACCGGAGCTACGACGTTACAGCCTCACTTTCACACTAGACCTCATAGATATGATAACAAAGGAAGGTTGGTTTCTTACCTCGTTACGAAATCCATTCTCTTCCTTTCGAGGACTTGGATCGCTCGTTGCAGAGGGAGGCCTGAAATCAAAGGGAGGAAAATTGAAAAAAGGGATATGAGATATGTCACGCAGGCAAAAATGTCGGCCCGACGTCAAACAAATTCACGCTATCGCCGTGGAATCGGGTAAAATCCTTCAATTCTGCCGTGCTTTGACTCCAAAAGGTCTCACATTTTTTCCGACATAAATAGTATATTTGTCTTGATTTCATTTCGGTTTATATTTCTCTGATTCTGAAAAGATACGCCTCAGTACTTGGTGTGATATCCGCAAGGATTTTACCGACTAAATAAATGATATCTCAATGTCTGGAAGTTGCATTCAGCATATGTTTTAACAAGATGGCGCAGATTTGGTACCGACACTTTTTTCGATTCGTTCCGCCTGGCCGACAAGATTAGGAAGCGTCTCCTTCGTCGACGCAAAAACGCGCCGAGTGCATTATTGAGTGATATAAGCACGCGGGAATTTTTAAGAACACTCGAGAAGTGCAGAGAAGCACGAGCCAAAGGTGAGTGCTTCTCTCACTTCTCGAGCGTTCTTAAAAATTCCCAAGTGCTTATATAACTCAACAATGCACGAGGAACAAGTTTTTTTATTTATTTTATAAGAAATAAAAACGGTTATTATGAGCCTTACGTCACGCGCGTGCTTTATCGAGTTATAAATTCCAATTCGATCCGGAAACAGTGGAAGTAAGAACCACCTCGTGGATTACACTGAAATTCCTATTTATTTATTTATTTATTTATTTATTCATAATGAACTCGGTTTAACCAATCATAGCGCGCGCAATTCCTTGAGCATTTTATTAAAGAAATAAAAAACGCGCCGAGTGCATTATTGAGTTTTTAAGCACGCGGGAATTTTTAAGAACACGAGAGGAGTGCAGAGAAGCACGAGCCAAAGGCGAGTGCTTCTCGCACTTCTCGAGTGTTCTTAAAAATTCCCAAGTGCTTTATAACTCAATAATGCATGAGGAACAAGTTTTTTTTATTTCTTTTATAAAATGAAAACGGTTTTAATGAAGCTTACGTCACGCGCGTGCTTTATCGAGTTATAATGAACTCGGTTTGACCAATCATAGCGCGCGCATTTCCTTGAGCATTTTATAAAAAGTTATATACAGAGTCGTCGTTGTTAAGTATGTCGAGGAATCTCTAAAGGTCCGTTTACACATACGATTTTTGTCACGCTCTCCAGTGCAACTTTTGTAGCATGTGTAAACTAGCGGCGATTTCCTGTGCGACATTTGCTGTGATTTCCCAAAACTCGCCGCCAAGTTGCATCAGGTCTCGAACATGCGACATCGTGCGACAAATCGCGCCCAAATCGCCGCCCGTTTACACACGCGATTCGAAGATGCAACTTGCGCGCGACAAAAATTGCACCGAAAAGTGCGACAAAAATCGCACAAAAAATCGCCTGTGTAAACAGGCCTGAAGGAAGTTACAACCACAAATTTGGGAAAAAGCTCCCGCAAAAGTAAGTCTTCTCTGAAATGTTCTGTTCTAAATCTCAAGCTCAAAATTTAGCTCAAAATTCCACCAAACTTACAATCCGTAAATAAAATGCTTTCTCTTTTTACAGCAGGCAAGCAAGGATGGAAAAAAATGTTAATTAAAAGTAATGACACATTATATCTAACCTTTCGGATAAAATTGGCGTCCCCTCCTTCATGTCAACGTCAAAGGACTCTTCCTTCTTCACCTGGCTATTGGGAGTGTGAAGACCTTCCAGCCAGCTTTTGACTTTGAGGGGCGTCGATGTAAAGCTATCATCGCCACCGAAGGAGTTATTACCAGCCGCTTTGTTGTTTTCCACCTCCGTTGTACTATGCCATGATTTACTTTTCAGTCCTGCTTTTTCATCTCTAACAGCTTCACGCTCCGGAGAATTCTCTGTAGATGAATAACTGTGCAACGAGAGCGATGAATTTAATTGGTCATTATGTTGTTTAAAAGTCACGTATTTCTTCTCTAAATTTCTCTTTTCGTGGTGCACATCTTTAAGAATCTTCTCCAGCTCTCGGATTTCTCGCCAGATCATTCGTTTGTTACTCTTCCATGGCTCGTTCTTTTCGCCTTTCTTCTCCATCTGGTACTCAAGCTCGTTTTGGGCGATCTCCAAACTGGATTTCAACAGCTTGTTTTCGCGTCGCAGCGCATCCACCTCTTCCTGATAACTGGAAAGCTTTACTCTGTCAGAAGAGATCTGTCTTTGAGCCTCGTGAAGCTCTAGAAGCACTTTGCTGTGGTCATCATGTGCTTTAACAAGTGATTTCTCCAGCTCTTCTTTCTTGTCTTCAACGCACCGAATCATGGCTTGTTCCGCTTGTGACGCCGCTCTGAGAGCATTATTTTGTCTCTCAGATTCTTCAAGACGCAGTTCCAACATTTCAAATTCCTGATCGGCGACAAATTTATGTTTCGTGCGTCTTACGTGTTCATGCGAATTTTCCTCCATTTGGCCATCGATAGATCCTTCAGAATTAGCAGAAATTTCTTCTTCCAAAATCTTATTCCTGTTTTCTAATTCAAAACACGACTTCTGCAGCTGAAGATTCTCGTTTTGCAAATCCCTAATTTCGTTATCGTACTCAACTCGCAAGTTCACGATGCTTTTCTCAAGAGACTCGACACGTTCCGCGAGAAATTCGCTTTCTCCATTTTTCTTCTCGTATTCGTTCCTAATCGTGGCCATTCCATCGCTGAGGTTGTCGAACTTTTCTTTAAGGTCAAAATACCGGTTCTCGTAATCTTTCAGCAACGCAAGTTGTTGATGTAGTTCAAAATTTTCGCTGGCTACTGAGTCGAGCTCGTTTCGCATGCACTCTAAAATGGCATTTTCCTCTTCGGTCATTTCATCGTCCTGAGATACAAGCGCCTGATATTTTTTCAACACTTCGTCAGACGCTATTTGGGCGATCGTCTCTTGTAACTTCTCCTGGAATTTTAGCGGGATTTCTTCCAAGGGCGTCCCTTCATAAGCGCGTTCCAACTTCTCTTTCAGCGTTTCTAAAGTATCCACTTTAGCCTGCTCGACCTGTAACTTGAACTTCAAAGCTGTTTGCTCGATCGAGTTCAAGTACATCATAAATGGATCGTCCAAATCGCCTTCAGATTTATTATCTGAGTTCGTGTCATAAAGCGCAGTTTCAAACCTGTAGAGCCCATCCGCTGGACTAGACAAGTTCTTAGCGTTGTCACATGGCGTAGGTCTTGGCGTCCGAACTGGCGAATCTAACGTCGCCCAAGTTACAGTCGTCTTCGGGGAAGATTGAAATATCTGTCCGTTGTCACTGGGCTCGGTGCCGGAAGCATCATGTGCTGTATGGCTAGGAGAGATGGAAATATCTAAAGGCTCTTCTACGGCGTTTGACTTTTCGCCAAATACAGTGTCAAGCCCAAGAAATTGAACTTTTTTGTTTGGTGTCGAGGCTGCCGATTCAATTGTGTTAGACACAAGTTCGCCTTCGTTTTCTAGAACATGCATTGGCAATGTTGATTCAACACTAATCAATGATGGGGCATCTGCCACAGACATTGCTTCAGTGTTGACCGGTAATTGTCCATTTTCAACAGACGGTGGTCCAGCGCTGGGTGATGATGGTTCCCCTGCAACATGCAATGTGCCAACGCTGGCCAATGACAGCCTTTCGGCAACGGACATTGGTTCAGTGCCGGTCAACGATGGTGACAGTTGGTCGTCTGCCGCCATTTTTTCCATTTCTTTAGTTTCCACCTCGGTAGGCAACTCGACGTTTGATAACTGCACTGAACCGTTCAAGTCCACTTCTGTAGAATCGCTATTCAACCATGTCTTCGCTGCTGCTAGTTCTGGAGGCATGAATCCCTTCTGTACCGCATCCAACATCAGGTCCAGAAATTGCTGATCGACACTCGTGTAAAGCTCTTCGGTAGTATTACTATCGACTGGCGGGAGAATAAAACGTTCTTCAGAATTAACGGCTAGGTAGTTGTCATTTTGATCAGTTGGGACAACAGCAATTGGAAAGTCTTCAGTCGTATTGTTGGCGACACCTTCGTGAGTCGTAGATGAAGTTGATGACATACCCTCGGTGGGGGCCGGGGCCATATCCTCAATTAACAGGTTTTGCGGAAGTTTCTGAAAATAGTAATAAAAAAAAAACAATATAATTTCCGGTCAATTAATCAATGGCTTGTTAAAGCATTTAACCAGAAATATAAGGATTCAAGTTTAATATTCGACGTTTCGATGTATCCGGCGACATCATTTTCAAGAATAACGTTTGTAGTGTCAAAGTTGTAATTTTACAATCACTGTAGAAAATGATTGGTTCATAGCTATTGTCTATTATACCAGTAAACTACAAGGAAAATGTAGTTATTATATATAAAAGCAATAGACCACACATTTACATGGCTTATCGGTACAATAAACCACTTAGGATGTTGGAATAACACTCGAAAAGCTTGCAAATCATTCCCCCCCCCGAAATTGTGCTGATTCACAACAACAAGCAACGGTGTCATAGACGATGTTCGTATTCTCGGCATTGAACAGGAACTAGCTTGCAGACGAGGCTCATGCGGGGGATTCTTTTCACATGCAAATATTTTTAATGATATTCCCCCGCATGAGCCTCGTCTGCAAGCTAGTTCCAGTTCAATACCGAGAATACGAATATTGTCTATTAAAACGCATTCCTCCACGTTTCCCAAATTATAAAATAACCAAGGGTCACGATTGCAACATTCTGGATTTTGCCATTCATTTCATTTCAAAGAACCTTCTCGTGCAAAGTTAAAAGAAACATTTAGAGCGGAAGCAACTAAGGAAGGAAACATTTTCTCACGGGATGTGTTAAGCTTCAATGGACACGGAGGTTATTAAATATAACCCTTTCACTCCCAGATTCAAATATGGAGACACGTATTAAATGTACTATGTCGTAGTTCTAAATTTTGAGTCTGTCGACAAAATCCTATAGTGTGCCCATTCAAATGAAACCTCTTGGGCAGTTCTTTTGCATGGTGCCATTTGTTCTAAATTTTGAGTCTGTCGACAAAATCCTATAGTGTGACCATTCAAATGAAACCTCTTGGGCAGTTCTTTTGCATCGTGCCATTTGTTCTAAATTTTGAGTCTGTCAACAAAATCCTATAGTGTGACCATTCAAATGAAACCTCTTGGGCAGTTCTTTTGCATGGTGCCATTTGTTCTAAATTTTAAGTCTGTCGACAAAATCCTATGGTGTGTCCATTCAAATGAAACCTCTTGGACAGTTCTTTTGCATGGTGCCATTTGTTCTAAATTTTGAGTCTGTCAACAAAATCCTATGGTGTGACCATTCAAATGAAACCTCTTCAGCAGTACTTTTGCATGGTACCATTTGTTCTAACTTTTGAGTCTGTCGACAAAATCCTATAGTGTGACCATTCAAGTAAAACCTCTTGGGCAGTTCTTTTGCATGATGTCATTTGTTTTTCATTATTTTATATTTTTTTCTTGAATTTCGATTTTTGGCACGCTTGGGAGTTGAAGGGCTTAACAGCGTCCATGGGACGTGCTGTTATGTTGTGCGGGAAAACGTTGTAATGGCCAGTTGATACGTCCGACAGCTTTACTGAACCCTTTCTCTCTTGAAGTCAAAGGTAGTGGTGCAATTTTGTATTGACGTTTTAGTATGTGACCATTAAAATGACAGCTGTTAATCAATTCTTTCCAGTGGTATGTAATATCTATTATGCTGAACTTGGTAGTTTTAACTTTTGAGGCTTTGAATGAAATATTAAACTCAGTGTGAACATTCAAATAAAAGCTGTCAAGGAGTTTCATGTGGTGATGATGCTTGTTTTTCAAACTTTTGCGAAATATTATTTGAGATTTTTTTTTTCAAGTTTAATTTTGGAAGAGAGCCAACTCCATTAGAGTACATTTGAATTGATATTCAAATAAGGGCGGCCAAATCTTTCGATCCTCTTGAAAGTCGAGTACGTCCAAATTTCCTACCTGTCGAGTGCAAACAAATTCATGATCAAAACAAAATCGGAGCAAAAAAAATGTGAACAACTTGAAGAAATTTATACGGTAAATTGAGGAACGTGAAACTCAATATTGTAGCTGGATTTTTAAGTAAGGGAAAGTACTTCTCAATGGCTGCCCATTTAAACCTAATTTAACATTTCCCTTTTTTACATGAAACCTCATCAATCGGCTAATGTGGTCAGAACTTTTTTGAAGTGTGTGCGGATTTGACGAATTCGACACTGAAATCATTCAAGTGATAGGTGTTTAGTTGAAATCCCCTGCGGCTAGGTTAATTTGTTTTCTTTTTTCCCACGGAAAAAAAAAAGGCAAACCTGTACTTTGACACTGTCAGTCCGCGGTTTAAGGGACTAAATTGATTATTTATGTCTGGCACTAACTCTTGAGAAAGATTTTAAAACGGCACACAAGCATCTAAAAAACTAGAAATATTAAACTTTACCTTTTGCAGTCGTGGCGTTGTCGCCTGGTTTGTCAGTCCTTGTATGCGTTCTTGCAAAGCCTTTGAGAAGGAAAGAGATATAATCAGATCGACAAAACACAATCCTTGGTTACAGATAAAATACTGAACACGTAAATGAAGTTATATTGATAACCAAGCCCCCCGTCTTGAATAAAACACAAATCTATCTGATATGGTGTTTCGACGTCTTTGCGTCATGGAACTTTACGTACTTTTCAAATTTGACAAGTCAGATTCAACGATACATGCACTTGCAGTGCACTTGCAGAACGATTCCGTAATTTTCAAGAAACTTCTTTTTGCAAATGTAAAACATGTTGCGTTGAATAAAACGCTTTCTGTTTATACCGAGAACACTTTCATCGCGTGATTAACACTTTTATGATATTGAAATCAAAAGCAAATATCTCGAAAGGTTTTGACCACTGAATTACTCGCCTAATTTGACTTCAGAATGTAACACATGCAAAATATCCAAATTATCATCTCAGTGTGTAAATAAGTTAGAGCTTTCGCGAACTTCCAAACTGAAAACTTGATAAACCTATAAATTGTTTAGAATATAAAGGATACTTTAAAGTATTGATGATCTCTATCCTGCTTTCAAGTTCAATGTTATGATAAATATCAAATTTTACTTTGAAACTGAATCTCTTACTCCAAAACAGACAGCACCGCAGGAAAAATCTTCTCAGAAGCTTTCAATCGAATGGTCACACTTACATATTCCATTCACAGACTTGAAAGTCAGTTGCAAGGAATCATGGACAATACCGCATAAGAAAGTACATTTCAATAGCTTTCACTTAAATGGATACTCATGAAGATTTCATCCACAGACTCGAGAGTTGGAACCACGTTATACAGCATAATAAACAGTAACACAGGAATGAATTGCTTAAGAGCGTTTACGTAAATGGTCACGCTTTAGGATTTTATCAATAGTGTCACCTTGCACAGCATAATAAACAGTAGCACGGGAAAGTTCCGCTCAGTAGCTTTCATTTAAATGGTCATACTTTAGGATTTCACGCACAGATTCAAAAGTTAGAACCACTTTGTAAAGCTTTATAAACATTACCAAAGGAAAATACTTTCCAAAAAGTAACAGGCCGTTAGTAAACAAGGCCAAAAAAAAAAACAACAACAGCGCGAAGAATGTGTGGTCGAAATTTATTGAAATCGCAAAAGGTTTGCAGTGGAGCATTTCGGAGGTGAAACAAAGGAAAGATTTATTCTTTGGAATTAAAGGGTGGGAAATAGAATGTCAATAGCAAGCCAAAAAAATGATTCAAAGCACAAATAATGTATTGCTTCCAAGAGTTACCAGATTCAAAGTTGTCTACGAATCGGTAAATATTATGTACCCCCAAAACGAAACAAACGTGGTCCCTTTAGGATTTCATTAATAGATCCAAAATTGCCACCGCAAAACTCGACTCGAGTTTCGCAAGCAAAAGCCAGCTCTTTAATTTGTCACTGAACATAGTTCGGTAACTAAGGAAATGAAAATATTTCAAACAAGAACAAATTTGACAGAACAACACAAGAATGCTAGAAACAGAGCTTGCGTTTTGCATATGACTTCTAGAGAGAACCTTAGCCTGTGGGGTTTTTAGGCTTTTTTCATCTACAGCCGAGAAGCCACTGGACAGCCAAGCTCGTTCTGTGAGCCACAATAGCATTAAGGGTTTGTATAGAAATTTAAAGAATACATACTTGCAGAGACTAGAAATGGAAAACAGAAATAAAACATCCTCCCTGTTGTACAAAGCGGTTCTTTAGTAACTTTGTAGTGATCAGCACCAAATTTCTCCTTTCAATATCAATGCTTAATCAATCAGAGAGGCCAAGAGAATTAAGGGCATGATCACCCAAGAATTCTCTTGATATTTTAACAACTTTCTCCCCACTACATCTATAAGAAACGTATAAAGACACGAAAGGAGAATTTGGATTTTGATATTGGAGGTTAAGCCCAAAAGTGTGACGATTATTAACTACAATGAAACCTATAATTAGCGGTACTTTCCTGTGGTACTTTTATAATTCAGAAAGTTCTAGCTTTTGAGTCCGAGGATTGATAGATAAAAATCTCTTGAGCAATACTTGTCTGTCATTTAGTATGTAAAATAAGGTGGCTCTCATCTTTGAGTTTGTGAATGAAATCTTTAAGTGTGGCCATTTGTGTCAAATGACAGCTTCCGAGCAGTACTTTCTTGTGGTACTGTTTATTATACTGTACAAGGTGGTTCTAACTTTTGTGTCTGTGGATGAAATCCCACAGTGTGACCATTTAAATGAAAGCTTCTGAGCAGTATTTTCTTGTGGTACTGTTTATTATGCTGTACAAGGCGATTCTAACTATTGAGTCTCTGGATTAAATCCTAAAGTGTTACCATTCAAATGAAAGCTTCTGAGCAGTACTTTCCTGTGTTTTCCGGTGATTATTATGCTGTACAAAGTGGCTCTAACTTTTCAGTCTGTGGATGAAATCCTAAAGTGTGACCATTTAAATGAAAGCTTCCGAGCAGTACTTTCTTGTGGTGCTGTTTATTATGCTGTACAAGGTGGTTCGAACTTTTGAGTCTGTGGATGAAAATCCTAAAGTGTGACCATTCAAATGAAAGCTTCTGAGCAGTACTTTCTTGTGGTGCTGTTTATTATGCTGTACAAGGTGGTTCTAACTTTTGTGTCTGTGGATGAAATCCTAAAGTGTGACCATTCAAATGAAAGCTACTAAGCAGTATACTTTCTTGTGGTACTGTTTATTATGCTGTACAAGGTGGTTCTAACTTTTGTGTCTGTGGATGAAATCCTAAAGTGTGACCATTCAAATGAAAGCTACTGAGCAGTACTTTCTTGTGGTACTGTTTATTATGCTATACAAGGCGATTCTAACTTTTGAGTCTGTGGATGAAATCTTAAAGTGTGACCATTCAAATGAAAGCTACTGAGCAGTACTTTCTTGTGGTACTGTTATTATGCTGTACAAGGCGATTCTAACTTTTGAGTCTGTGGATGAAATCTTAAAGTGTGACCATTCAAATTAAAGCTACTGAGCAGCACTTTCCTGTGGTACTGATTATTATGCTGTACAAGGTGGTTCTAACGTTTGAGTCTGTGGATGAAATCCTAAAGTGTGACCATTCAAATTAAAGCTACTGAGCAGCACTTTCCTGTGGTACGGATTATGTTTTTGTTTTTTCAAGGGAGTCTAAAGGTGAAATCCATTGTTGATTACGCTAAAAAGGATGGTTCTAAGCTTCTAGTGAAGTTATTAACTTGGATTATTTTTTTAACTAAAAAAAAAGGTTAATATAAGCCCCGCAAGCAATTATTTGATGTTTTCTAGTTCTTAACTCTACTCCGTGTGTTTTTAACTCTCAATTTGCTGTCATTGGATACTTATACAAGCCCACTCATACATAGATATCCATTGATAAACACAGTGTGGACGTGGGTTTCCTGTGGCGAGGCGTGCGGTGAGAGCTAAATCTGCTCGCCACAGGATCATGGAAAACACGATCAACCACTTATGAAAACAGTTATTCCTAAGTCTCCCATTGTCATGATTATTTCAGTTCCAAAGTTAACTCACATAGGGGTGGGGATGGAGCAGGCTATCTGGGGGAAAAATGCCTTTGTTAAGGGTGAAAAGTAAAGAAAGTTCACCCCTCCGCTACCACCCTCCACCCCACTCCAAAAGCCCCGGTACTTCTGAAAATTTGGTAGTGAATCAAAACAATATGTCCTGGCGGTCGCAATGAAAGCGTGGGAACTGATGTAATCACGAAATAAATCGACATGCGTGTCTCTCACGATTTTCGTGACAAACGATTTCCTCTGTCATATTCATCACGTTTGCTAAGCGAGAGAAGTCATTTATATGCATATCGGCTAACAATTTAAAATACTGGTGCCCTGATTTACGTCATCTGATCTAGGCTGTTAAGCCTAGTTCACACTCACGACATTATGACATAAGAACATAGACATAGCGACATAAAGAAAACCTCAGTTTTATTCCAATGTCGATATGTTTGTGTCATATTTATTGTTCGCACTCTGGTGACATAAAACATCGAACGGATATAAGTTGTGTGTTTTGAATTTGCGTGACCTTGCCGTCATGTCGTTAGTATGAACCGAACCGGGCTTTATTTCATTCTTGTGAAAAGAATATGAGAGATCTCAAGTGGTAAATAGGCTATTGATCAGTTCATGCTAATGACTTGACATCAAGTGTACTGTATGAAAGAACAAACCGTGCGTCATTTAACTAAACAATAGCGGCCGTCTATTGCGTGTAAGTCTTCTTTGAAATCATACTATTATATTTAAATAATTAATGAAACAATAATTTAACTGGGGCTTGAAGGTGCGCGGCCTGTAATTGATATATTAAAAAAAATAAAAATTAAATATCAGTCAGTTCTTCGATTTAGACTTCCGATAAATCAAATTTTCCTGAGCCCTGTCGTTTATTGTCACTTCTTTACAAAATCACGTGGTAAGTATTCTAGTAAGGCCAATACAAAGCTTTAAGTTCTTTAATTTCCTTTTGTTCTTCGTTTGATTGTAGTTTTGTTTCATTTAAAAAGAACAAAGACACATATGTGGGTCTTTCTTACAAAAAGTGAAAATGTAAAAAAATAGTAAAAACTAATTGACGAAATGACGTCCAAACGTCGTTTCGTCATTCCCAACGAATGACGAAAACAGAATGAACGAACGAACGAACGAACGAACAAACGAATGACGAACTAACGGATGAATTAACGCAGTAAAAAGCAAACAAAAGAACGAACGATTTTGTTCTTTCGTGCTCAGTCCCGTTGATTTCTCAGTTTTTTTTTTAGCTCATTCATGTGCATGCGCAATGAATGAGGTATTGTGAGGTAGCAAATAAATGTCGACGGAAGTTGTGGACCGTAGATGGGGCTGAAAAAAGTGACGTAATCGGGCGGAAGTGAAAATGACCGGAAATGGAAGGGCACGAGGCATTCAATCGAGGCGGCCATATTGGAAAATTGCTGAGGTCTGTTGTTTGCGTTTTTATTGGTAAGTACGTAAAGCATTGCTTTATTGTTGTGCTTTTTCTTTGGAGCTCTTCAACATACAACACACACACATCAATAATAGCGGACAAGATAGTCACACTAGAACATTTTTCGAGTTCCACCACACAGTTTCGATCCAGACTTGAGGCTTGCGCGTACAAAAACTGCTTTACAATCTGCTTTATGACCATCAAGGGTACAATGAAAATTGTCCATTACATGCTAAGGGGCGGACCATTAGAAATCCTGGGAGGGGGGGGGGGGGAGGGGGGGGTGACAATTACCAAAAAAAAAAAAAAATCCTGCAAAGGAAAATTGTCTCAAAAAAAATTCCTGCAAGCAGTTGACCATAAAAATATAAAATCAAAAATATAAAATCCTGCAAGCTAACTGACTATATACATATATATATATATATATATATATATATATATATATATATATATATATATATATATATATATATATATATATATATATATATATATATATATATATATATTTTAAACGACTGGAACATTTAAGAGTATGACATGCTCTCTGGTAGTAAAATTCATCAAAAAGCAACTTCAGGTTTACTCAAATGTTGTCAAAAATTACCTGCGTCAAAGGCCTATCTGGTACATGTACCAATATCTTAATATAACCAAAACCTTGTTTATGTACATGTTTGAAAACACTGTAAACATCATGAAATATGTCACCTGCTCTACTACACGCAAGTATTTTTTAAATACATTACAGATTGTCCAACCGTCCCAATTTCGTCGAGATCAAAACCCCGATTTTGCTTGAAAATGAAATTCTGTCATTTTCGTCAAATTCTCATAATAGTTACCATACAAAAAGACGAAATTGCGTATACTTAACTCTGATCCAGATAAACTAAAGAAACAACAAGAAATATAAAATGAAATCGAGTACTTGTATGTGGAGCCACACACGAAGAGACGCAAAGCGACGAGAAGCTACTTCAATTTGCCAAACATTTTTGACAAAAATTGTTGTCTCAGAGCACCAGAAATGGAGTTTCAGAGCATCAAGTTTTCAAAATTTTCTGGTGGGGCATGCCCCCAGACCCCCCTAGCGGCTCGCGCCTTCGGCGCTCGACCACTCCATCTCAATTCTTATTTCTCCCCATTTTTTATGCAAAGGTTCGACAGTCTGACTTAAATCTACTCTCCAGCGTTTAATACCAAAAATGCATTGGGCCATTAGTATAAAAAATAATTGGAGCTTGCACGCATTTATGAAGAAGATCTCAGAAAAAAAAAAAAACCTGCAGGCTTGCACCTCCTAAAAAAAAAAATCCTGCAGGAAACTCAGGCCGAAAAAAAAATTCATACACTGAAAAATTTTTGACCCCCCTCCCAGGATTTCTAATGGTCCACCCCTAAGAGCCCTTTGATTCTATCTGATTACTTTTGTTATTATTTTTTTTTTTGCGTTGGTATAGTTTCCACCTGAAGGTTTAATAAGACAGCGGTACACATGACTAATTGAATGAAATTTGAAGAGGTTTAAAGAAGGGATAGAAGAAAAAAAAATGACTTTTGGAACACCAAACAACAGATAAGCCATGTTAAAAAGATCTGTTATATTGCAGTGGCACGTCATAAATTCACAATGCAAATAATATTTGCATCCCTCGTGCGTAAAGGTGGTCAGACACGAGGGGTCATGTAGCAGGGACATGTCGCAGCGACATGTAGCAGCGACAAACATTTGTGTAGTACACACTAAGGGACATGTAGCAGAGACGTGCGGCGGGGACATGTAGCAGGGACAAAATCATAGCGCTTGCACACACATGAAAATGTTGCGGGGACAAAAGGTCGCCAAAATTGGTGTTGCACAATTGTGAAAGTATCAGTTCACACGAGGGGACGTGTTGCTGCAACATGTCCCTGAGACATGTCCCCGCAACATTTTCATGTGTGTCGAGCGCTATGATTTTGTCCTTGTTACATGTCCCCGCTGCACGTCCCTGCTACATGTCCCCGCTGCACGTCCCTGCTACATGTCCCTCAGTATGTACTACAAAATTTTGTGCCGCTGCTACATGTCGCTGCGACATGTCCCTGCTACATGACCCCTCGTGTCTGATCACCTTAAAGGGTTTTGTAACAGGGTATTTTAATACAAAAAAATTAAAATTTAAAAAAAATCGCCACGTTAATTTTTGCGGCTACCTTCGTGAGTCCCGCAAAAATAAGTACCAATATGATAGTAGATATTTCCCATCTATTTCCCAGAGCGAAAAAAACTTACTTGTATCGCTGCATGAGACTTGGTGTGTTGGTCAACAAGATTCCTCAATGATTTAGGCGACACTATAAATCGAAAAAAAAATTGAACTTCTGGTAAAAAGGAAAATGTGAAATATGTACACAGCCAATTAAAAACGCGGGAAACTCGTGTCTAGGTGTATGTTTATACTTTAAGTTTCAGTTGGTGTGTATATCTTTGAAGGTGTCACAGATTTTTCGGTCGGACTGGTCGGAAAGCTCCCCGTGGCTCAAGAAAATTAACTTTCAGTAAAGAAAAGCTAGCCTGCACGCAGAGGCCTCCTCATACCTTTGCTTCACGCGCCACGCAAGACGTCTGCGCACAGGCTAAGAATGGCGGGAAAATCGTATATGCGCCCGGCGTGTGTGGCTTATTCTAATTGGCCAAATAAACAGATACTTTCTTGTGATTGGCCAAGGAGTGTTACGAAATTACACTGCTATTTCGAGTCAACTTGGCAACACCGTAGCGCCGAGAAAAAAAAAATACTGAACTGCTTTTATGAAGATGGAAGCCTTTATATTGTTGTTAACATTTTAAAGCACAAGCAATGACTACAAATTAACGGGCAAAGAAACAACTTTACTTACAAGGTGAGTGGGAGATCGAAGTCTTGTTGTGTGGAAATTTGCTGGGAGAATAACTTTGCGACGTGTCTGCATTCGCATGGTTTCTCGGTTTGGAAGGCGACTGTTCTGGTTTGATTCCTCCTTTGATAGGTTCTTCACCTTTCATTGCATAAATCTAAGCAAAAACAAATTAAAGAAGCTTGCATATCCTGCCCGAGACAACTCTCTTTCTTATTCGCAAAACCAAAAATGTGAAACCACTCTTGCCCTCCTTGTAGGTTAAAAAAAAAACTCAAGATGGCATATGTGAAATACACACTCGCCACATCAGTTTGCGAACATGTTGGCAAACTGTTGGCGACAAATGGATTGAACTTGTCTCTACTCTCGCCAACTTTTTCACCAACTTTTTCGTGTTGGTAAACTCATACTTGATGCGACTTGATTTGCCAACACAAGTCTGCCAACTTCAGTCTGTCGTGTGTGTGAAGGCCGCCTAACTCCTTGGAAACAGGTTCTACATGCCGTATTTTACAGTCAAATATGCCAAACGTGAATTGATTTGTACCTTTGAGTAGTTTGTCGAGTGTAATCGTCCGGTTTAGTGTAGTTCTGATAAGAACCATTGTCAATGTCAACAACAACAGTTCTTTTCAGAACTACATGTGTACACTATTAAACACACACAATCACACACGACAGACTAGTGATACTCCTGGGTTCAAACCAGAACTTTACAATTTACTTTTCAGTTATTATCCCAGTAATAAATAGAGGGCGGCACGGTGGTGTAGTGGTTAGCGCGTCGGACTTTCAACCTGAAGGTCGGTGGTTCGAAGCCTGGTCTCTGCCGTCGTGTTGTTTCCTTAGACAAGAAACTTTACTCCACACTGTCTCTCTCCACCCAGGTGTATAAATGGGTACCGGCGACAAAATGCTGGGGCTAACCCTGCGATGGACTAGCATCCCATCCAGGGGGGAGTAGCAATATTCCTAGTCGCTTCATGCTGTAGAAACCGGGTTTAAGCTCCGGCCGGCTCCCCCCCCCCCCCCCCCCCCAAACCAATCGACATGTGCAGCACCACACTTGCACAGTTTCCCAAATTCATTTTTTACTGCTAACCTTCCTTCTTAGCACAGCCATATATATAATCACTGCGTATTCGTCAAATGTGTCATCATCCAAAATTCCAGACGAACTATAAAAAAAATGTTTGACGAGCTGATAAGTAAAATTTTTCCAAGCCCAGAAAGTCTTACACAATACTCAGTGATGCGTATACACATAGATACACGACTTGCAACACACATCTCATCAAAGAAAAAAAATATGGTCCCAAGTGGGAACAGAAACCACGTATATATCGTATACATAGTTTTACAGTTAGTGTGATGCCTATTGGCTTTATGCAGTAGATAAAATACGAGCGGGAGATCTGTATGGGCGTTTACAATGGCGAGCCGAACGTACTTATGAAATGAAACAATGAGTACGTAGAGAACTGTATGAAAAGTTAATGAATACTAATTAGCTGAGCAGGTGTCTGTATCAAAAGTTAGTTCTACTGTTTAATAATTCATCAACTCAGTTGATTTGTTGTTTTTTTTTTTCTTTAACTCAGTTGATTTGTATTGGGGTTTACAGAGGTGTACAATCATGTGTCTCAAATACCACCTATTGATTTGTCATAACTGTTATGAATTATTGATGAATTTTATAATGACCAAATAAAGTTGAAGTTGAAGTATTATATACGTATATTTATAATTCAACACATTGATACACTGCCCAAATATGGTCAAAAAGTTATCGATATACGTTATGTCTACATGACGTATAACCAGCGATGGCGGTAAATGTCGCATTTTGAAGGAAAGTGAAAATGACTGCTGCCAGCGATGTCGTGTTTTTGGGCGAAAAAGTGCGTGAACTATTAGTTTAAAAAGGGAAAAGAAAGAAAAAAAGAGAAGAAAAGAAAAGAGAAAAAATACTGTTCACATGATTGGTCAAAAAAGGCGCGAAATTTTCGCGTTGTCGCGGTCGCTGTGTTTCTTGGCGTAGCTGAATGAAAACTGGTTCAAAGTTTATCCGCTTGACAAGGAGTGAACGAAGGAGCACAATTTTCGGAAAATTCCTTTGGTAATAACCTCTGGAATATGATATAGACTTGATGTTTCCTCAGAAAAGTTTCTGATCTCGTCATTACGGCTGTAGGAGCTAAACGAGCATTCCAAGTTTGTAAACAACATTGATCGACTCGGCTCGTACTTCGATGTTTGAAAATTTGGTGCTTATGGAAGGGACTAAAAAGCCAAATCAACTACAGGTACGATGTTTTAACCGTTTCTTGTATCCTTTAGCTGTGAATTTTTGTAAGACATACTGTCCACGCTGCAGTTCTTTCCGACTTTTCGCCGCTATGTTTAGGTTCGTAGCCGTGTGTTTGTTCAATTTGTTTTGATTGTGAATTGAACTTTTTAAGATACGAAACACTTGTAACTAAGACATTCTATGCCATTTTACTGTGTTTTAATTCTTGTAGTCACTACTCTGTCCCGTTCTTCGAGTAGACGAAAGCTCTTCGTAGAAACTCTGAACTGATTGTGTACGCTAAATTAATTTTAGCTTGGCAAAAGTTTCGGCGTTTGCTGCTTGTTGTTTAAGAAATGTTGCGAGATAAAATATTATTGTTAGCCTTTTTACTTAATGAAAGGTTGTATATCTCAATGAATTTTTTCTCGAAACTGTGATTTGTTATCAATGTGTTGAATTATAAAACAGTTATAGTGTTCAAACTTGCGCAATATTGACAAAGGCACCACTTTCATTCATGAACTGTGTGATGTTGCAAGTTTCGCGCGGTAAAACATATGTAAGCTTTTTTAAAAATAAAAGGCTTGTCGGCGATATTTTTTCTTCAAACTGTGCTTTGTTATCAATGTGTTGAATTATAAAACTATTATAGCGCTCAAGCTTGCGTGATATCGCCTAATTTTAGCCGACTCGGCCTACGGCCTCGTCGGCTAAGTATTAGGCGATATCACGCAAGCTTGAGCGCTATAATAGTTAATTATTTATATATTGGTTAGCTTTGTGTTAGAAACTTAGCTAGGTTAAAAAAAAAACTTTGTGTTATAGTTAGCTTTGTGCTGAGGTTAGGGTTAGCGTACCTAGATTGAATACAGGGTACACATTTAACCTAGATTGAATACTGATCTAACCTGAGACCAGATTTTACCTGCAAAATACCTACGTGTATTAGGCATCACTGAGACATGAGTTGAAGTATCAGTGCTCGACCTTAACTTTTTGGCTTACTAGTCCTTGAGCTAGTGGGGTCTGAAATTCACTAGCCAACAGGCATCATCCGCTCAAATTTTACTAGCCCAAATCCATTTTTTACTAGTCCTGGACTAGTGGACTACGTACGCTAAGGTCGAGCACTGAGTATGTGTTAATCAAGAAAGCAGAATACATTTCTAATAATTCATCTCACTCCCCGCCAACTGAACCCTGTTAATATAGGGTTTACATTATGAATGTACACCTCTAATATGTGGTACCTGAGTATTGCACTCGGAATTCCAAGTTGGTCTTCAGCAGCTCTCAAAACTTTGAGAAGGGAGCTCTTTTCTATTACCTGGAACAAATATTCAGTAATAATTCAATACAAATATTTCTTTATACAAAAAAAATGTATCCTAGGCTTATTGTATTTTATTTGTAAATTCAACAATATACATGTTCTGTATTAGAAGCACTGAGAAAAGCTGAGGCACTTGATCTTCATCATGAAACAAGCCTGGAATAAAGGAAAAATCTAAGTCCCGGACAGAATTCAAACCCATGACGTTCAGTACACCGGTCGGATGTTCTCAGGGCTGTCATTATGAGCCGGGGGCTGGGGATTTCCCCCGGCTTCTATGAGCATGAACCCCGGCTACTTTCATAGGAAACAAAAGAAAAATAAAACCAAAAGAACTTCCTAGCTGTTGAATTCCCTGCCTACTAATTGCATATAACCAGCAACTTGAAATCTTAGTGACAGCCCTGCTGTGTTCTAAACACTGAGCTACGAAAGACTTGTGGTGAGTTACCGGTACACTGACCATATAATAAGTCTTTAAAATATATGAACATCACATCGTCATTTCATTACTGAGCTTAACATACAGTTTGTAAACCATCTTTCTTTCAAGAAGCACTGAGTACAAGAGCACGAAATCAGTATTGAAAAGGCCATTAAGGTACAATTATAATATCAACAACAATAAATTAGAAAAAAAAATCATTAGTTTAATTCATATATTTACCTGTAAGTCACTTGGGTTGATTCCATCAACTGGACAATATTTTGTAATAAGCTTGGTAAGCAGAACACCATCCTGAAGACTTATAACAAAAAAAAACATTCTATCAGTAATTTTAAATTATACATGTTTTGGCTAGTAAACCCAAAGTACATGATTGTATGAAGACCTTTTAAGTCAAACTAAATTAATATAAAAATTCTATGTAAACCTTTCTAGTCATTTTTAGGAGCAATATACCCTATACAGGGCTTTCAGTACTAGCCGGCAACTGGGCTATTATGGCTGGTAACTACAGTAAAGATGACCAGCTTAAGTCAATCTTTGAAAATGACTTAAACAAAACAAGCATGAAACTGATTTTCTTTGTTTATGATCGGCTACATTCCTTGTGAAGCCGGCTTCTTCGAAGCTTATAATCATGACAGCCCTAGCTACGTGTGCATAAATTTGCACATGGCACATCAGAGGTGCCATAAACTTCACGGAATGCCTCGCAGCTGAGTGATACCCAGGACCAATGGTATTAGATGTTCTAAAGAGGTGCACGGCACATGGTGCATCAGAGCAATGCTTGTCTTCGGTTTCTGTAGCATAAAGCAACTCTACCCACTTTTTAAATGGATGGGATGCTTGTCAACCCAAAACAATTTGTTTGTATGTACCCATTGATATACCAGGGTGGGGAGATGCAGAAAAAATAAAAAATTATGTTGTTGATGTGGAGTACAATTTTGTGTCAGTCTAAAAAGTTAAAAACAGTTGCACAAGGGTGGTGAATGGTAAATTTGAGCTTTGCAAGACTACACTGTATAATTATATTGTTTTACTGTGAGCATGACACTCTTCGCCACCCTTTACACAATGGTGGAGGCCTGGCCTCAAAGCACTATATCAGACCTTTGGAACCATAGTGAAAGACACAACACTAGCTTTAAGACCTATGCACTACCCCTCCAGCTTAAAATCTTAACAGTAGTACTTAACTATAATTATGTACTGATTAAAAATATTCTCAACTCACAAGTCCAGGAATGGTCCTCTTGGGTCAATTGCAGTGTTGGGACTTTCCATGCAGCACCATTCTAAAAGAAACCTCTTGCCCAAGTTTACAGTCCTCTGATATGCAGCACGATCTGTTGAATAAGCAACCATAACACTTATATATATAAGTGACATAAGAAAGCACACTTTACTAAAAAGAAATTAATATGTACTATGTACATTGTGATGTTAACAACGTAAGTTGCAAGTGGAGGTAGGGTGCCAAAGAACCCTACATCCTCTAACCCCACTGGGCTGAGGCCACAAAAAGCCCAACTGTGGGAGGCAGACCAACCCAGTGGGCTTCCCTAACTGCACCCCAGTCAAGAACTCCCCCCCCCCCCCCAAAAGTGACATTATTTTCTGTACCTTTTAAGTAATTCATGAAAGTAACAGTCCATTCAAATAAACCATAGTAGATATTCCCTGTACAAATATGTGCAAGAAGAACTGACAGAGTTTAACAATCAATGAAAGAGAAACTGTGTTTTGATCCCTGAAGTTTCATCAGATGCAGATAAAACAGTGTCAAATGCTCGTGTATTTTAGCTGCCCAAAAGTAACGGCTATTAAACAAAAGCAGCAGCCACCCTGAAAGTCGTAACCCCGTAGGTGAGCAAATATCGAAAGTAACAGGGGCTGCTACTTTCGGAGCTCTACAATATTTTTCATTACAATCAAAGCGAAAGAAAAAAATACCTACTTGCACTATGAATTTCAAAATGCAAGATGATAAGCCATAGGATATCCAAAATAAATTTCAGCTTCCCACTTGTGATGTCTGGAGATGGAAAATGAGCAAATTAATTAAGCCAGGGTAAATTAAGCTGAATGAAAAGAAACTGACAGAACAGAACAGAGATATTAAGAATAAATTATTATTAGCCTAGGTTATAACTAGTACTCTATTAAAGAACTCCATAAACTTTGTGCCGGAATTCAGTTTGAAGTAGACGTTAGTATCCCACAGTTCATAACGCATACGAGTGTTCCAAAATTAATAATTGGTCAGCCTCTTATTTAAAAATCCAGGGTGTACTCATCCCTTTTAGGTGGGGGGCCCTCCAGAAACTTTGGGGAGACTGAACACCAGCTTTTGGCACAGATATTTCTGGGATTGTTTGAGTAACCTTTAAGAGCTATGATTGGTTAATGGTTGCCTTTGGAAACCATCAACGTATTGTAACTAACGGCGCTGGTTACTCAACGATCCCAGAAAGCCTAGTGCAAAAATCTGGTGCAGAAGTTTCTGGAGTGGTATTAACTGCAGCCAGCAAAGTCAGCAATTTTATAGATTTGACAACCTTGCATTCCTTGCACAGAATTTAGCAACAAGGACTTTATGACATGACAGTCTTATACCATATGATAACAGGCAACACAAAATACAGCATTTACCAATACCTTCAACTTGACAGGAGACATCAATTCCTTTTCCCTTCATGTAAGCAATAACAAGGTGCACTAACTGGTGTCCCTGTGGTTCATCTTTGACCTGGAGGAGGCAAAGAAAGTTATTCATGCACCAGTCAGCAGTTAGATACCCCCTGCCTGATGCTCATGTCCCATGTTGATGGTAGGGGGTAGGGGGCTAGTAAGCCATGGGCAAATTTTGTGCATAAAAATTAGCACTGCAAATCATGATTCAGGTTTTGGATTTACTTCCAATCTGATTGGTTGAGAAAATATCGCAATATCTAATTTAGCCACTCACACAGTGCAGCAATAATGCAAAATTACAAACAGCTATTTCAATTAACGTTGTCAGATTAAAAGGCGAAAAGCCAAGACCGCAAGGTAGTATAGGATTTTTATGCAATGGCTATTAACCCTAACCCATACTACCTTGCTGTCTTGGTTTTTAGCTATTATCCGACAACGTCAATTGAAATAGCTGTATACTTTCGACACTCAATTGAAAACCGCTCTATATAATAAAACTACATGTTTTACATACCAGTTGAGATTGATCAATCTCATGTCCAGTAGTTGACTTGATCAACTGGCATAACCCAATCCCATCCTTTAAATCCACAGCCAGGTCATTGATCCTTATTTTGCCACCACACTCAGCTAAACAGCAATTGACCCAGGCTTTATACACCTGCAAGTAAGAATTCACAACATGGAGTAAATAAACAGTGCAAACGATCCCTGTCAAGATCACTGAGTAAATCATGAGTTTGGTTGCAATTACACTGTGAGTGCAGAGCTCGAAACTGATTAAACAAGAAATTCTCAATCACAATTTGCGAGTAATTCTTAAAATTTAGTCGCAAGTTAGAAAATTTTAGTCGCAACCGGAAACGAGAAATTTCTGAGAAAGTCTGAAAAAGTGCGCCCATGATATATATAAGTACACTTCTTGGAAACCGCGTCAAACTTAATGGAGCATTAAATCGACGATTACATGTAAGTCACGCAACATATTTTAACATGAATTTCGCAGGAATTTTCGGATACAATTTTACAACTACCAGTTACAAGTAAGACACAAGACCGTTGAATAATAATTCCTTTATTAGCTTGGCTGTAAAACAGTTGCAAAATCACGACTAATAGACAAATTTTAGTCACACATTAAAGTGAAATCTTTAGTCGCAAAGGCGCCCGAATCAAATTCAAGCCCCGGCTGCCCTGGAGTGTTACATATTTTATTGCCCAAGTATCATAAAAATCCTAAATGCTCTGCTGGGTGGGCTTTGGTCCCTAGTATTGGCTCAACCTTGCCGGATAGGGAAGGGGGGATGCCCACTCCACTTCTGACCAATTTGGGTCTTGCTATGAAAGAGGAATTAGTAAATTATTCATACAACTATCTTAGCACATTTTCCTGAGAAATTAGCCGGGACAAGAATTGAAACAGCCAAGGCCCAGTGCCCCTGCTCTAACAAAACCCCTAAAGTATAAGAAATATAAGGCCAGTGAGTCTCAAGAATTCTCCAAATCAAGTGGCAAGAAGAGCATATCAGTACTCAGAAGAACTACTGGAACAAGCTAAAATAAACCGCTGAGTGAGAAAGTGAAGTAGCAAAGATGGAAGCTGATTGGCCACATATATACTACAGCAGGATCACAACAACGACTGCAATAACATACATATAGCAATGACTTGGGCACAAGAGGAAAGAAAAAGAGGAAAATCAAAGACCACCTGGCGAGGTGGGCGGCACGGTGGTGTAGTGGTTAGCGCGTCAGACTTTCAACCTGAAGGTGGGTGGTTCGAAGCCTGGTCTCTGCCATCGTGTTGTTTCCTTAGACAAGAAACTTTACTCCACACTGTCTCTCTCCACCCAGGTGTATAAATGGGTACCGGCGAGAAAATGCTGGGGGTAACCCCGCGATGGACTAGCATCCAATCCAGGGAGGAGTAGCAATATTCCTAGTTGCTTCATGCTATAGAAACCGGGTTTAAGCTCCGGCCGTTATGAGCCTTCTGGCTCGGGTGCGCGACTTTACTTTTACCTGGCGAGGTACAGCTAAGAAGGAGAGAAACAAGGCAGGCTGGAAATCGTGGAACGTTCCAGGTGCGGACTGTGGCTGACAGGGGAAGATGGACCGAGGCGCTCTGTAGCGGTCTTAATGTGCCAATTAACCTAGCATGAAGGAGCCTGTTCCTGAGGTATTCATATAAATCCTTTTTTTCCTGCACTCACATCGCCATTTTCATTTGTGCCACTTCTTCATGCCCTCCCATTATGTGAACGCCTAGAATTAGGCAGCCATGCAGGTGAGTGGAGATGTCGAACCTTGTCTAGCAGTTTACATGTATTGCTATGCTCTAGCAGTGCTTGGTAGACCCAGGTAGACCAAGTCAAGGTGACTTTAACTTTTGTCTTTGGGTGACAAGAAAAACTTTATACTTTTAGCCCTTTAAGCCCTAACATCAAAATTTAAATTCTCATTTCTAGTCCTATACATTTCCTAGAGAAGTAGTGGGGAGTAATTGTTTGGATATCAAAAGAACTCATCTTGTGTGATCATGTCCTTAATTCTCATGACCTTTTCAATTGATGAGGCATTAATATCACAAGGAGAAATTTGATGTTGATCACTCTTAGGGCTTATAAAGGGTTAACACTGGCAGGGCACCCTTATGTTTATAGTCAGGTTATTTTGGACTTCATATGATTATTTTTGGCCTTTAGGGCACAGCCTTCAAATTATGAATATTTATTTTATATCTTTTCAGTTCATCTGCATTCAATTAAGTACTTGTCAATCCATGATAAAAGGGAAGAAGCAAGTTTAAATAAGAGACTTTTAATTATCTTTTAATGCTTTAGCAGTCTGATATAACTGTCCATATCTGTAGTTTATGCTGTTTGATTGAGGATTAGTTTTAGCAGATAAGAGACAGATTTTAAAATTAAGCGACATTAATTATTTACTGATGTACCTTTATTTAATATTCCGACGATTTAAGCTTACATGTTATTAATATTTTATAGCTACTGAAGATGCAGTTAATTTTTCCAGTATTGGAAACCGTATGTAAACATCACAGTCACTGTGAAAATTATTTTGAATATCAAGTGGTTCGAATGGTCAGTCTTTTAGGGATGTTCCCCCGCTTTTCTTTTGTATCAAATTTATACTCTATTTGCGAAAATAAGAAATTGACGTTAACTGATACTGAAATAAGCTTACTAAAAAAAAACAGCTGATAAAACCTAGCCTTTGTTAACAAAACGCCGTGATAAATAATTGATCAGTGGCAAAAACACTATAAACAGCTGAACGACCAAACGCAATAGTTTGAATTCGCATGTGTCCATATGTATAAACGTAATCCAGTTTTAGCTGGCAAATATTTGAAACAGAGACAAGTAAGCTAGGAATTAACTGCCATGATCATAGAACCGCATATCGCCGTTTAAGTAATTCGAATGATTTTAGCTTACAAAATTTATTTTCATACCTCAACTGGTGAACCCGACAACTTGCGATGCAAAGCCATTTACTTTTTCTTCACGCAAAAGACGCAAATATTATCGCCAACGGTTGCTCCAACAGCAAGGATACGATGAAACCACTAAAGTATTTTAAAATCCATGATCGAGCGAAGTCTACATTCCCACAAACCAATTAAAGCAATACAACTTGAAACAGAATTTCACGCCGATGTCGATGATACCATATTTTGATCCTGTGCATTCGAGTGAAGAAATTATCATTCAAGGAAAACAATTCAAAGCCGCTTTCAAAATTCAAATAAGTACACAGTTCGCCAACGTTCTTGAGGCTTCGTTGAGCCGAGCTGTCAATAAATAACCGAGTCGAACAAAGGATCACGGAACAATGGTAAACAAAAGAAAGCGAAAATTTAATTAGGAACAAGACGGATATAAAATATCAACTCCGCGCTACCACAATTGCGAACTGCAGGAGAGAGATAGTTTTGAAGAAGGAAGATATTTATTTATTTTGACGGCGGAGCCGGCGAAGCCGGCGAGAAGAATGGGGCGAGGAATAGCACTCGTGCGCGAAACCCAAATAGTAGAGCCTGCTCGCAGGCTAGATATAATCCGAGTTAGAAATGTTAGTCCTTTTATTTCATTCCCTTTTATAAAACTAGCAGTAATCACAGATCATGGAGACGCGTTCGAAGGAATTTCCGGCGGAAATGAGCCCATGAAAAAAAAAACCAATATGGGGGCCATTTGGAAGACCGTCTACCAAAAAATCTCAAATTTGTCTCCAACACGATATTAGGATTGCGTTCTTCGAACGCGATAACTGTGACGAGACTACGCGCGTTCTGATTAGTCAAAAACCTATGGAATAGTACGCCGGATTTTGTGGTGCACCCTCTCACGAGCTTCGCGAGGTTCTGCGAGACACGTATTTCTAGTTTAATTTAGTACTGGGGTCTACTGAATGCTCTGTTCAGGCACTGCTAATGCAAATGTCTTTTCTATGCTGTACAAATGTCTTGTACGACCAGTCTTGGAATACGCGGTACCTGTCTGGTGCCCTTATCGCGCCAATGCCATTCATGCATTAGACAGCGTAGAAGAGCGTCAAGACTGGCTCTTAATCAACGTAAAGGGGATATGTCGTATGAAGATCCATGTCAACTACTCAAATAGCCTACCCCATCTCCGACCATAGAACTTATTTATCTTTAATTAGTTGAGTGTTATAAGAGTTTGGTTCTTATCATTTCAAATTTGAAAATTTCTCGAATTTGCTACAATTTAGTCCACGAGAGCTAACCATTCGTATAAACGTTACGTAAAATCTGCCAGACTGAACTGTTATAAACATTCATTTTTTATTAGGATAGTTAAGCTATGGGATAATCTACCAAGAGACATAGTGGAAGCTGAAAGCCTTCAGTTATTTAAATCCAAGCTCAAATTGCACCGGAATTAATTTTTAATAATTTTTAATTTTGAACCCTCGGACGTACAGGGGGGGGGGGGGGGGGGGGGGTGTTGCCACCCCCCCTCCCTCCTCCTTGTACCACGGTTGGGGTATACGTTTGCGTGTACGTCCGAGGGTTAATAATTCTTGATTTTTATTTTATTATTTATTTATTTTTGTTTTCAGGGAGTTTTCACATAGGGTTAACCTCTTAACTTCCTTTTTAAGGTACCTTTTTGTGGCTTGTTTATGTTTATATGTTAGATTTAATGTTGTCAATGTTGCATCTTGAATAAAGTATGTATGTATGTATGTATGTATGTATGTATGTATTATTCTATGATGTAATTTATTAATAATATGTCCATAATCTTGAACAATGTGTTATATCATTTTGGGCTGCACTCTTAATCAAGGTCACAAAAAAGGTGTCTTGTCAGGGAAGCGAAATGAACGGATTTTGTCTTAAACAAGATCAGGGTTTGAAGGCCCAAGCGGCACACCCCGCCCAAACTTGTGGCCAAGATCTCGTCCTCCCTAATTCCTTTTTATAAAGAAAACATTGCAAGTCCTAAACTCTTAAGAGTTACTGATGGTTTTGGTTTTGGAGGGGAAGAGTGAGTTTCACTTCTAGAATCAATTATATCACCATAGGCGTACGGGCAATTTTTTTGCCAGGGGGGGGGGGGGTGGGGGGTGGGGAGGGGGTGAACCATTTGCCTAAAAAATTGTCGCAAGTTGCCCAAATTTTTACGAAACAGTCGAAAAGAAACGAGGGTCATACGATGCACTAACATAGGCCTACATATGAAGTGAAAATATTCTTACATATGAATCTATCATATGAGCTCATAAAACGCGTTAAAAGTGTCAATGTTGACTACAGAGTTGGCATATGCCCTTTGATGTTAATAAGTGCGATGTTACTGACACGTTGTTGCCCCATAGTGCTGCGGAGGTATGTTTTCAATCGGAGCAACGTACTGAATGAACGCTCAGCTGACACGATGCAGCAGGTATCCGCTGTAAGGATATGTACCACATTAGAAAACTCTGGAAACATATCAAATAGATCATTCTCGGGCATTGTCTCCAGCATTTCTGAAACAGTCATGTAGCCTAATCCGCACACACGACGAAAACTCGCGTACATTTTCTGCTCGGCTTCCAGAATCTCGCCGTCGATTTTGTAAAATTTAGGAACTAAGGAGAAGCTTTCTTTATCAGGTGTTTCACTATGACAGATATTTCAGCACCTTGTCGATGGACGCCGACTTCAGGTTAAAATAGAAAATATCTATCTCTTTTAAAAAAAAAACATGGAAACATCTTTAAAAGCTGGCTTTGCCCAAATTTCTCTTGCTGCCCAAAAAATCTGAGTTTCCCGTACGCCTAGGATTATCATGAAGAAATGTAATGTACTTCTCACTTTTGAGTCTGTCAATGAAATCCAATAAAAATTGTGACCAATCAAATGAAACCTCTTCGGTAGTACTTTTGTATGGTACAATTTTATTATTATTATTATTATTATTCTGGAATTTTGATTTTTTTTTTCTACTCTTAGGAATTAAACGGTTAAGGAAATAACACTTGCTCCACACATTACGACTTTCCACTCTTATTTTCCTTGTTATCTTGCCAGATAACTTGATTTCTTGATTTCGCGTTGATTTTGAAATCTGATGGATTATAGCAACCAAAAATCACAGTTGAAAAGATATAAACTTTTTACTGGCCTCGTAAATCGATCCATTCTTCATTCTCTTTGTTTTCCATTAAAGCCATTAACAAGATGCACCAAAACAAAACAAAACCAAATACTATTTGCGCGGCTGATCAAACGTACGGATTTCATCTACAGACTTAACATTATGAACCGCCTTTCACATACGTGTATTGTACATCGTTGCAAATAGTCGTCTCTCAATTAACGAGAGAAGTGCGGCCGAGGGGAGCGCGAGGGGCTTTCCTCCTTCCCATCACCCCCTACGGTCGCGGTCGTCTATCCCCCACGCGCGTCTCCCGCGTCTTCCCTAGAGAGACGACTAGGAACGAGTCGGCGTTCCTAGACAGTTTTTAGCATTGCGCACAAAGTCAGAGAGAGATCACGCCAAAGTCGTGATACAAGAGCCTCCAGTACGAGCTTCTAGCGGGTCCGAGGGCAATTTTTGCATCCCTGAGACTGAAAAGCGTTGAAAAGTCTTGAGTTCACATTAATTCTCAACCAGAAAACCAAAATCTATATTGCAGTATTCATTACAATGGAACACGTGTTTGCAGAAAACGTTTCGTTTATTTCTTCACTTTTATAGACATCACATTAAGAAAATATTTTCCGTAAGGCAATATATATTTACTACACTTTAATTCTCTACATGACCAGCGCATTCTTACGTGAGCACGACAAAGAAACATGGTAACGCGTAGAAAACTGACACGACTTTACCCTAAATACTTAGTGCTTAACCCTAAATACTAAAATCAGTGCTTCAACCCTAGATACTGTAATCCGACCCGAAATTACACTGCAATATATCTAAATACATTACAATAAGGGATACATGAAGTACCATACATTATGATCAGGGATACACCAAGTACCCAGGCAAAAGAAGCAAAGCTGTTAAAATAACGGCTCAGCCGTGAGGGATGATTTTCAAGCCGTTTCAAGTGCGACAGGGGTAATTTGCCGAATGCCGAACATTGTTCTCACCCACAACAGTAAATATAAAAGCTAACCAATTTGAATTAGTGCTTAACCCTAAATACTGTAGCCCTGATTTACAGTATTTAGGGTTAAGCACTGATTCCAGTATTTCCAGTGTATCGAAAGGGTTAGTTCTTATATATGGTCTGGGCTGGCAGCATATTATCTTATATCCCTTAAAAATTACAATTTCCGACAGCTAGTTCTCGGTGGTACAGTGGATAGTGTTCATACGGCCCGGGTTCGCTTCCCCATTTTGCTGTTTTTATCTTCTTTTTCTACTGAAATAAAAACTAAGTGTTTAAATACAAAATAATAAGGGATACACCAAGTACATACCTTCTTTTGAATAGTTTATTTTTTTCTGAGGGTCACCAGACCGATGTTGTCTTTTTAGACTTTGCTAAAGCTTTTGATCGAGTTTCTCATCAAATTTTACTACAGAAGCTAAGCAACTTTGGCGTTAGTGGCTCTCTTCGAATTCTTAAGTGGTGCGAGGATTATCTGTCGTTCGTCAACAAAGGGTTGTTATTGATGGTCAGCAGTCTTCCTGGTCTCCTGTTACTTCAGGCATAGGGTTCCATCCCTGGTCCCTTATTCTTTGTTATCTTTATCAGCGATCTTCCTGAAGTTGTTGGCCCTGGTAATACCATCGCCCTTTATGCTAATGACTGCAAATCGTCAAGGATTATCGATAGTTATTGCGACGTGGCCCTATTTCAACGTGATCTTGATAACCTTTGGTATCGGAATCGACGGAATAAGTTGGATTTTAACATCAAGAAATACAAGATTATGAGGTTATCCAGGAAAAAAAACAACCACTCCATTCAGTCTTCTTTATGAACGGAACAGCTCTGGATTCTGTTACCGAATTCAAAGATTTGGACCCACTAGTAACTCACGATCTATCGTGGAACCACCATGTGGATAGCATCACTTCAAAGGCGAATAAGATATATGCTGGGCCTAATCTCGCGCACTTGCAAGGGTCTTTTTGATGTATCAACACTGAAAACAATATATTGTTCCCTTGTAAGATCAAACTTAGAGTACTGTTCAATTGTGTGGTCTCCTCATACTCGACGAAACATTGATTTGATTGAGCGTGTTCAGAGAAGGGCTTCTAAGCTTATTTTAAAGAATTACTCTTGCTATGAAGCCAAAGGAATTGAACTTGAGAACTCTCGAACAAAGACGTTTTATTGCTGACGTTTCTTTTTTATACAAAGCTTTGTTGTTACCTTAATTTAGATGTTACAAAGATTTTAAAATTTTATCTTGAAGATGATCGCTACATTCTCAGAGACTCTGACGGCATAAAATTGAAGAAAAACTTTGCCAAAACTAATGCCTTTAAATTCACTTATTTTAATCGTATCGTTAGTAGCTGGAATAGTTTACCGACCGAAGTTCAGCTTAGTCCTAACTTACGCTCATTCAAAAGGAATCTACTGAATTTTTTAGATTAATACTTTGTTATCATTTAGATTAGATTATATTTAAGTACACGGCATGTCTGAAAAACAGTTTTTTTTTACTGAGCCGTTTTACCGTGTTTAAATAAAGTTAATTGATTGATTGATTGATTGATTTTAATTGTAATTTGTAATTGTAATTTTAGTATAAAATTTTTTTTATTAATCCTTATAATGTGATTTGAACATTGGGACCGCCTAGAATGGGGTCTAGGACTCTTTTGCGGACCTCCCATGGCTATCTCTAGTCTATAATGTTTTTTTATTTTGTATAGTAATTTATTTCTATTTTAGCCATGAATTGTAATAAATAAACTGGGAAAAGGAGAATACAAAAGAGAAGAGAGTGGAGGCGAATTAGAATTCGTTCATCGCAGCTTCGCCGCTATTTTCGCGGTTCCGATGCTCTTAGTCCGGCCTACGTGATTAATTCGCTTCGCTTCTCTCAACTACAGCTAACTACGGTTCATTGTTCTCGTAAATGAAAATTATAATGCAAGAAAACAAGAACGGTGGAGGCGACTTGGCCTTCCTTTACTGTTTTCATAGATCTGTTTCTTTAAATAATTCATTGTTCTTAGCAAAGTTCTGCTTGGAAGAGAGTGGAGGCGAGTCAGAGGCGCCGCAGTTTTGCCGCTATTTTCGCGGCTCCGATGGGACTTCTGAAAGTGCGTAAAACGAATTCTAATTTCGTTTGTGTCGGAGGACAAAACAGAAAAAAAATAACTCAAATGTCTTACCGTTGTGTTCTATTTCGGGTCTATTGTAGTATTGGCGGCTTTTATTGCACGACATTGTCAAACAGTGCAGCTTAATTAGGCCTACTCTGAGACCTTAAGTCGCCGTAACTTTAGGCGACTTTAAGCGATTTAAGGCGATTTAAGGCGACTTAAGGAAAAATTAGTCTAAAATATTGGCGACTTAAGGCGACTTAAGGCGACTTTAGGCGACTTAAGGCGATTTAAGGCGACTTAAGGCAACTTAAGGCGACTTAAGGTGACTGAAGGCAACCTCAGGCAACATAAAAGTGTTTCTAAAAAGTGATGAAACAAAAGTTATTGACAGTCTCTTCATCACTATACCTAAATACCAAGCCACTGGCTCTGGAGAGAAATATGAGACAGGATTCAAGCCAGGTCCGATCGAGTCAGGACTTAAGTCAGTTTGCGACCAAGGACTCCAGTTCAGGTTAGACATAGAGTTAGGGCTACAGCTTGAGTCCTGACATGAATCCTGGCATTCATGATAGTTTGTCTCATATTTCAATAAACAAAATTATCACAATCAGTTCACTTGGTCTCAGATAGACTTAAGTGGCCGTAAATCTCCAGTTTCCAGATTTTAAAGCCCCTTTTAGCTATACTGAGATTCAAATTATTACAATAACAACAACAACATTATATAAATAATATGAATGCTAAATTGTATTATGAACATTAATTAGCCAAACAAGAGGCAGGAACAATATTACTTATCTAGAATGAGAAGAAATTCAGTTAGCTGCTTAAATGTTTTTAAGATATTGCGATACAAACAATAATCGTACAAAAATATAAAGATCATATACACTGCCAAACAAAATCTTGGAAAAAAATTCCAACTTTTTCACTTAAAAATGGATACCTGATCTGAATCAAACTAACATACATTTTCCTTGACTTATTTATACAACAATGAACAAAGGCATCGAATTAGTAAATTAAAAATCACTTCTCGATTTCACATATTACATAAATTTGGTTAATTTATCTGCCACTGTTGTGGCAGTTGCACAGTCAATTTTGGCTCGAAAGCTTGGCAAACGACATCCAAAACTGTTTGGTCAGGCACCCAGCCAATTGGTTGTTCTCCTGCCTTAGTCCAATAGAATATTCCAATATCATATTTGGTACCGTAAGCGAGGGTCCTTCTCAATAGCGCATCTTTCCCATTTTCTCGAACTATTTGTCCGGCTCCTGAAAACTTGGATGTTCCATTGACAGGGAACCGAACCCTCGTAGGAGACTTTCTAGCAGGGTTGATTAGTCCTGCTTTTTGGCCCGGAAATGCTCTCACACTTTTCCACCTGGCAACATTTTAATTTAACCTGTCAAAACAAAACTAAATAGTGTTACTGATGAGGCTGTTGACAGATTTACCGGTGTAGAAGTTAATTATTACCTCAAAAATTTCCAGAAAATAATGGATCACAAACGACTGCACAGCAAATGACAGAGTTGACAATATTTACATTGGCGTCCACCATTTTGATTCTCCCAGAATTCCTTTCCAATCGTAGATGGTTTCCATGCTTCGCGCGTTTCTTTTCCTCCCGCGCGCGACTAGCTCTCGCGCTCGCTTAACCAATAAATTTCGGAAATTTACATCTACCTTACCTTGAATTGAGTTGTCGAAATTAGTTTTCTTTTCGCAATACAAGCAGGAAGCCAGTCAATGGCTACAAGAACGATTTCAAAAATTCCAGGCCAGCTTGATTGACAATCTACGCCACGAAGGTAAAGCACGTGAGTGGTAGCCTAGAGGGAGCCACGAAGCCTAGTCAGGCTGTACTGTAAGGTGGGAATGTGTTTCAATTTCAACAACAGCAACACGTCACTTCAGCTTTGGCTTTGTTTGCCGAATCATTTGAGTGCTAATTTTCTGAACATGAGTGCGCGCGCGCCCGCGCGCGTGGGCATCCATGTTCCAAAAAGAAGTCACGTGGTCAAAACATGTGGCGGCCATGTTTGCTCGAGTGAGGCAAATTCCTGCTGGAAGCTGCTGCAAATCCTTTGCACATTCCTGCTTAATGGTTGATAACAAGAAATCCTTTTGACCTTTGTGACAGAGAGCCATCATAGTAACATAATCAACGCAAATTTTGCAATCTTGAGCGTATAGGTTGATTTAAATTCTTTGCTTCATCAAACTGTCAAGAAGATGACATATACAAGTTGTAAAGAAGCTTCAAGTTTTCAAACGTTCAGTTACGATTGGTTGTAAATAGAATAATGTTGGATGGCTAGAACGCAGCTTAGAGGTTGTATGTGGGAGAAATGGCCCATTTTTCGTTGCTCTTTCACGTTGGGTAAGTAAGCTTTAAAGTTAAGGACATGTACATTTGTATACAGTTACATTGTCTTTGGTGACCTCTTTGGTTAAGCTTATGATCTTTTCAAGCTTACTTGCCCAATGTAAAAGTGATAAGCAATAATTGGGCTTCATCCCAAAATACTTTTCAAATTATTGTGATCTTAGTGATCCAAAACAGCTCTCACTGTTGTTATTATAATACCCTGAAGGTGAAGGAATGCCTGCACCATTACAGTATATCAGTATTGACTGCTGATCAGCAGTGTTTCTTTTTTATGATGTTGCTCATATTAAATGTTGATTATAATATAAGTCACAACTTCATCCTTTCAGCAACACTTTGTCCATGAAATATAAGTAAACCTATAGAAATAGCTGTCAATGTTTTGAAGATGAATGAGTGTACCCTCCTTGGGGATGGACCATTTTATTTTTAGGGGTGGGGGGTTGGGCATTTTGTTTTAGCAAGCATGATTTTTTTTACTACTTGAGGCTGTGCAAGAATTTTTTTGTGATTTTTCCATACTTTTCTATACTTTATCTGTGCGTGATTTTTTTTCTTGGTATTTGCCCCCCCCCCCCCCCCCCCCCCTTCAAAAATAAAATGTTCCATCCTTTATAGGGTTCAGCAAATATAATTGAAGCAACTAGGGCATGGTGCATGACTATTGAAGCATGATCAGGGTATTCATTAGGCATCGGAGATCGGAGAATTCTCCGCCTGCTATGCAGATTTCTCCGGCGAAATTTCGATGGCAATATGTAGCTATCTTCGCTCTTTCATAATATTCTCCTGTTACTTTACACTATTCTCCTGCTACTACAATTCTTAATGAAAACCCTGATGATGTTTTACTGCATGGGGCCATACCCTTGCAGTATATAATCATATATGGCAACTAAAAAGAGATTTGGGGCAAAATTATTATATATTCAAGAAATAGTAAAAGTGAAACCTTTTAGGGCAATTTTAAGGTGTGCAGGCCTTTTTTAAGCCTAACGACTTCAGGCAACCTTAAGCGGCAAAGGGCGACTTAAGGTGACTTTAGGCGACTTAAGGCGACTTTAGGCGACTTAAGGCGACTTTAGGCGACTTTAGGCGACTTAAGGTCCCAGAGTAGGCCTTTAATTTGATGGCAACTGCTCAATGACAGAAGCTTTACGATAAATGGATTTTGCGAGTCTAGATTGCTGCGCCCATTGCACCGGTCATTGAGATTGAGCAAAACAATAATGATCAAGCATTCGTCGAAGAAGTATTCGAGATTAGAAGGACATTATCTATTTAGCTAGACAAGTGCTTTCCATTCAGACCTTTCTTGTGATAAGTCATCCCATTTCCCAACGGACCTCAGGACCGCCCACTTTCATCTTTTCATTAAACAGCAGTACGCAGCTCTTACAAGGTCTTCTCTGATTTGCTGAGAAAACAATAGAACAAACAACACAACAATGGCTAACAATAGACCCTAGAGCTAAAAACAATAGAGCTGCATGATATACAGGTCCAATGAAATTAGAGGTTGTAAAGAGCTGCGTGGTTCATTGGACATGTTAAAATGTTTCTCACATGATTGAACTCCAAGACTGTCATTGGATAAATTGCGAGTGTGTGTCTGAAAATTTCTTCAGAAATATCAGCGTCCAAGACAACTGACTCATTTTCAAGCAAGTCCACAGTTTGGAAACAGCCAAGCGTGTGAGAAGTCGAGGTGAGTGAGATAAGAAAACAATGTGTAACTTAAGCCGTTAGTTTTCGTACAGTAAATTCTAAGTAAGAAAGTTACAATGTAAAGTTGCGTTGCATTTCTCTTTGAAATATCAAGTTTGCGGGCGACGAATAAAATGCGCGCGCGGTAATCAAATGCACACCTCGAGGCACAAGCATTGAACGCCAATTAACAGTAAATCACTCTGCTTAACTTACTCTGCTTGTAAACGGTATATTTTAATTACTTTTTTACTAATTTATCTTATCTGACGCAACTTTGTTTTGTCGTTCAACTTCGTTTTCCCAATTTCGATAGAAAATGATAAAAAAATTGGCTTTGATCGTGCTGAAATGCGCGCCAAAATTAATGCACACCTCCAGTATTGAACGGCAATTTGTAGTGAATCACACTGCCTAGCTAACTCTGCTTGTAAACAATAGATTATAAGTTTTTTTTAATATCTATACACCTTACGCGCCTTAGTTTCGTCGTTTAGCTTCGTTTTTTCTTTTCGATTGAAAGTGTAAAAATGTAGGCCCTGGCCATACTTTGACAACAAAAGAATTGTGGCCTAGAAGAAAAGCCAGCTATCCAAAGAAATGCAAATTATTAAACAAAGAACGGGAGATATACAAAAAATCGTCACAGAAAAAGACATTTCTTGAAGCTTAAGTGAAGTTCTGTTATATTCTTTAATCTCAGAGAAAATGTTTATAGTCAGTGCTCTGGACTGTACGTGTAGCTGCATAAAGAACTAAGAAGCTTCAAGATCAAAATAAATGCCCAAATCCTTTTAGCTGATGGCCTAGATTACTACGAAACAATAAGGCTTTTGCCAAAACGACGCGCCCCTTTTAAGGTGTTCCTTATAAGTCACGTATTTGTATTCTTTTCTTTTTGAAGTTTTCGAAATAAAGGAAAAGCATTCCATTCAATCCTTCTCTTAATAAGTACCAGTAACATAGACAAAAAAATCATGAATTCTCATGAAAGTATATTATCAATGGGTTTCGGAAAAGATAGTTCCGTTGCAATGAACTGTTGAAAACAAAAACGTCAGGTCGTGTTTACATGAGAGTGGACAGATAAGAAATCCAAGAAAATTCACTGTTATTAATTAAGGAGACCAGATGTAATTATTTAAGATGAACAAAAACCAATTATCATGCATAAAAGATTAACAAATCTTTGAACGTACTTCTATTTAAGGCTACTAATGAGTAGCATACTTACATAAATATAATTTTTTAATTTCTGCCTTTCAGAGGAACCCACCTCTCGAATTAATACCCAACTACCCTGCGTTTCTCCAACATATCGTGTAAGACTGTTTTCCGTGGGATGGGTGGATTTTACCGCATGGACGACCCCTTTGTGTGAGAGACTTAATTATTGCTCTATCCGATTGGTTCTTGACATTGTCTTGTGCCAAACAATCCATACAAGGCTTCAATGTGTATTTCTGAATTCGTACGCGCAGAAAAGGAGGCCAAAAATTGGTTTAGCTGGGTGGGACAGGCTTGGTTAGGATGGACAGGATTTAAATTATATTGCTTTATTTCCATCATTTAGTTATATAATGGTGCCAATAGGGTTGCCTGGAACTGATTTGCATTTGTTCAAAGGTCTTTTTCCCGCGGGGTTTATTTTCGATGTTCAACAGCTTATTTAGGATATTTGTTTTCAATATGACTCAGAGACTTAAACAGAAGGGCGTTTGGCATAAGATCGATTTCACACTAACTATAGAGCACTATTTTCGATAGCTAGCTGCGATTTTTTTCGCAGCTATAAAACTTAAGAAGGTGGAAGGGGAGAATTTGGCTCGCGCGAAGCGCGTTAAGGAGTGCGGAGCGGGGATGGCAGATAGCATAAGATCAATTTTGCACTAACCCCTCACTAACTTTTTGAGTTTATTCTAGTTTCGAGGGCTAACTAAGACAGCCGATGCTTAAATTCGATATGATGCAAGTTTCCTGGGAGGGTTTATTGTCGGAGGCGGGCACTAAGATCTGTGATATGGCTTTTCAGGATAAATCACATAAAATATACAAATATAATGTTGATTTTATGCATCTTTTTTAATTACAGGTATAACTATTAACTGAAAGTGACTTACAAAATGTATTTGGGCATTTTTGTGCTTTCATGTATTTCATTTCACCTGATGCACGCTGAAGGTAATATACCAAAAAATGATGATTTACTAAATCAATAGTTGTTAGGATTGATATATATTTATAGCGGAGCACTCACGGGCCGAAGCCGCTCGCGGAGCTCCATACCCACAGAACCTATGTCCGTCATTTTTCATGATCATGGCAATCGGAATGTTTCGCGGGCGGCGTCTGTACATGTGTGTCCGGGCGAGTGTTGGGCAGGGCTATCTCGAGTGCGCGTATGACGTCGCAAAACATGTGCGTATGACGTCGCGTAACATCCGGGGTCTTAGCAATTTTGAAACCAAAGCGAGGTTTTGTTTTTCGCGCGGCGGCACAGCTGCGGATGTCACGTCAGCTCGGTAAACACTTTTGATCACCGTTTGCTGTGTTTAGCGGAGAAAACTGTTTCAAATTAAAGTCGTTATTTCCTTACATTTTTTCGCGGTTTGCTACTCAAGACAGGCATACTCAGAAGCCGCTAAAGTGGAAAAAGAAGAGCTTTCGGGGATAAAATCTTGCTTCGAGGAACTTCATACGTTTTTATCAATGCGGGAGCAATGCGAGATGTTTCTCACTTCGGTTTTCAGAACCGAATTGAAGAAGCGGAGACTTAAAGAAATGTGCGCCATGAAAGTCACCAGAGCGTAGAATAAATCCTTCGGGTCAAAGGTTTTATTCAGTGTTGACTTTGTCGGTGTAATCCATTGAAATTTTCTGTGAATTTTGGTCATCCTTCGCTTTATTTGGACTAATTATAGTAATGTGATTATTGAAGTAAATGTGTGGGTTTTTTTAATCGATAAAATTGGCAAGCCTAAGCGAATAAAGCATTTTAATCTGTGCACATTCGCCGAACCGTGAAACCCTCCCTTTAACATGGTATTATTAACCTAAACAATTAACCGGTGTCGTCATCATGTTGGCTCGTGTTCCAGCGTCCACCGACGCCTGCTCACACCTGCCTGCTATAAAGGTTGCGATAAAGAAACGATTCTCGCAGTGACTATTAGCGCAATAGTCCATTTTACAGTTGTGTGCTTGGTGACCTTGCCTTTGAGTGGAAGCGAGGCTGAAGGTGACCTTGCTTTGATACAAACCTTTCTGCCTTTCATATGTTAATAAGGCTTTTCTCATGCTAACCAACTAACTAAGGTCTTTATCATAACAAGGTCACCTTCAGCCTCGCTTCCACTCAAAGGCAAGGTCACCAAGCACACAACTGTAAAATGGACTATTGTCGCAAATAGGCCATTTTACAGTTGTGTGCTTAGTACCCTGGCCTTTGAGTGAAAGTGATGCTGGAGTCTGCCTTGTTTTGATACAAATCTATCTGCTTTTTATATGTAGGTATTGTTGAACAAAACATTGTTTCATTCTAAGGCCAGGGGCCTACTACGCAGGCAAATGTATATTGAGCCTTTAGAAATAGTGGTTTTAGGCTTCATCGCGATTTGAACCCACGATCCCGCGTTGAGTGTGCAATGCTCTGCATTTTAATAACTGAGCCATAAAACATTGTGTCCTGGGAGCATGACAGTAAAGGTAAAATTTAGTTACCATTGCCAGCCTATAATTTACACTGATGAAAGCATCTCGTTGTTGCTTTTCAGCGTTCACATGCCCCACTTGTAGTAAAGGCGGAACCGATCAAGATGAAGTGTTGGCCGCTTGTGACGGTGCAATCAAGGATGAAGAGTGCAGCCAGAACGAACCAGTATGCGAGATATCTATGCAAGTGTTCAAAACCGGAAGAGTGAGAGTCAACCGTTGGTGTACTGATAAGAGAACTCGCGATGCAAACAAAGAAGCGTGCGAAGGATATGGAGACTGTCCGCAAACGGCATATTGCACGGAATCAGGATGCAAGGCTATTTTGAAGGAAAAAGAAAAAGCTGATGGTATGTATGGTCGTTGATTTATTTTGTTCCAAAAAAACTTGGGTGATTCCAAAATTTTAACTTTGCCGGAATTTTGAAAAAAATGTCCATTTTAAACAAAGTCTATCGCGTGCAAAAATCTTGGAATCTGTCTGCAAACGGCATTTTGCACAGAATCTGGATGGAAGGCAATTTTACATAAAGAAGAAAAAGGCAAAGGTATGGTCGTTGTTCTATTTTTCTTCAAAGAAAAGCTTGGGTGTGATTAGAAAAAAAAAATGTATATTTTAAACAGCACGTTAAACTGCCAAAGTCTATGAACAGTCATTAGCTTTATAATGTTAAAAAAGAAGGTTTATTATTTCTCTGCCAGTTAAAATAATATGACGCGATTCCACATACTATGTGAAATTAACGGAACACAAACATGTGTTGGATGCGTGGCTGAAACAAAATTGGTTATTGCTAGCGCTGTTGCGTTGGAAAGCTGGCTAAACGTTCAAACATTGTTGCACCCAAGAAAATGTTGGGCAAAATTATTGATCGAAAACAAGACATTCGATTTCATCCAACAAAAAATGTTGGTCAAACTTCATCTAACATGGGGTGCTAAACATTCTAACATTGTTGAATACTACTACTTTCCTACATCCATGGATAAAAAGTCAAATCGAAGACAAGATTTAGTGATCTTTACACTCTACTCTTATTGTTTTAACGTGAGTTTCTATTACTTTACCGTATTAATTTTATCAAATCGAATTTATTTTACTGATAATATACATGTTTATCGATAGTTACAGCATGTCCAACATGTTATGGCAAAGGGTATACGTTGCAGAATGCTAACACCAGTTGTGAAAACGAGATCAAAATGGAGGATTGCCGGAAGGATATCGATCTGGATCAAGTGTGCATGATCATTGTCAGAGACAGCACGACCGGTGATCGATATGTAGGCCGTTTCTGTGCGGGAAGAAAGGAGTTCAACGAAATAAAAGCTGATTGTGAGTCTAACAAAGAGTGTGTTGCAGCAATGTGCGAAGAAACTGGCTGCAAAGCAAAGCTTCCAGGTAATATATGGAAAACTGATTGAATATCCATCCATACATTCTATTTGACGCAAACCCTAAAATCTCCGCCATCTTAGCGACAATGGAATTAAGTAGATCTCTTTCAAAAGCGATTTTTCCAACTGTGCATTATTCATCGCAAATGGTAATATGTATTAGAAAAAAGGCAAGTCGAAGTGAACTCTTGGTCACAACGAGTAAATGGGCGGATCCGTAGGCTCAGAATTGCTCATGCGAAATTGTTCTATTGTTGAATACGACGTCATACAGCAAACGGCAACAATTGTTTTTCACTTTGTTGCAAAAAACTGCATGATTTCGATAAAACACGTTGAGACAAATTGAAATCTGAAACATTTTTAAAAAAGCTAACTTAATCCGTTCAAAATATATCGTATTCTGAAATCTGCAAATGTTCTAAAAAATAGTGGACAAAATGGCGGGAAATTCAAACTTTAGATCTTTAGGGACGGACCATTAGAAAAGTGATGGGGGGATGGGAAAAAAAAAAAAATTCGTGCAAGGGAAAATGCCAGGAAAAAAAATTCGTGCAAAGTTCAAGGCAAAGAAAAAAATTCATGCAGAAGGAGAAGTCCTATTGTGGTTGTTATTTAATATATAAAAGCTGCCAAAGTGCCTATTGAAAATAGCGATCTTGGCGTTTTAAAAATTCAAAACATTCTTGGGGCCTTCCTATACTATTATTTATAAATAAAGACATTTGATAGTGTTCATTGAAATGTTTACCTCACACTGCATGAAATGACAACTACAGTCAACTCCCGTTATAGCGGACACCCTCGGGACCGCGATTTGGTGTCCGTAATAGCGAGAGTCCGTAATAGCGGGAGTTTGTTTCAGTCAAACGTCTGTAACTTTCGCCGGGGATTTAGCTGCTGTCCGTAATAGCGGGGTGTCCGTAATAGCGAGGTGTCCGCAAGGCGGGAGTTGACTGTATAAGGTGATATAATGAATTCATATTTTCAATTCAACAGCCGGAAAGCGCAAATTTCAGCTGCCAGTTTATAACCGCAGTGTGTTTTTTTATTTCTGTTAAAGTTTTATTCCACACAATTGTTACAAATGATAGATTTTTTTAGCTGTATTATAGTCCATCCATATTTTGTGAAAGTTGGCATATTAAATTCAGCTGGCTCTGGGGCTGTAAGCTTTATATTAACTTCAATAAACCGTCTATCTATCTACAATAAATATGATAAATAGATGTAATTATTCATAAACAGTTTCAATATTAAATAAATGTTTAACATATTAATATTTGTTTAATTTAAAAAAAAATATTTGTGCCCACAATAAAATTAGAGGGGTTCCCTTGATGAAAAATGCTATAACACAATGAAAAAGTTCATTGATACAAAGTTATAGTGATTGTTAAAAGTTTAACTGTTACCAACATGAACTGATCAACAACAGGTGAACAACATCAACAGCAACACTGCTACTTTAAAAAATAATAGCACAAAGTCTGGTTTTCAATGGCAGCCAGTGTACCTGCAACATACACTGTATACTGCATTACTATCAGTAATGTCATCCAAGAATATGGGAACCAGACTGTTGTAAAACTAGATAGTCACTTACTGACTTACATGCATAATACAAGTTGGTCAGAAACATCACAATGTGATTGAAAAAAATGTGAGAGGAGGTCGATCAAGGGTATTAATGTATTTGACATAAATATAAATATTTGACATCATGTATTTGACATAAATATAATAGAGTGGTATTTAAAGTGTGATCTCACAATTTTTTTTTATCAAGCCTCAAAATTCCATCTTTTGATATGGATTGCTGCTGTATAATCAACCACAAAATTTCAACTTGTTGGCATGAATAGAAAAGATATGGACCTTCAAAGTTTGGTATCGTCCTAATACAAACCTCTCTAATTTTGCACCGGTTCTAAACTGAAGGAACAGACGCAACATTTACTAGAAGGGTTTGTATAGAGAAATTAAAACCAAAGTGCCCACATCTCAGCCACAAATGTTTGGCAAGTGGACATTTTTTGACATGCTTCCTCTGATCAAATTTAATAATTTCGCAAATTGTCTGAAAAAAAATTCGTGCAGAGGGTTTCACCTGCAAAAAAAAATCCTGCAAAAGTAATGGGCGAAAAAAACAATTCGTGCAAGCTGAAAATCCCCCATCCCCCCCATCACTTTTCTAATGGTCCGTCCCTTATACCTCTTGAACGGATTAAGATTTTTAAACAATTTTTTCACATTTCAATTTGTCTCAACGAGTTCTATAGGAATCATGCAGTTATTTTGCAACAAAGGGAAAAACATTTTTTTTCGTCAGCTGTATGACGTACGTCATTTTTCTGCCAAAGACCGTTAAAATCGAAAAACAAAAATCATACGATTGTTTGCAATTAAAATGTCTGTAATGCGGCAAAGTTTGAGCAACGTTGAATGAAACACTCAAAAGTCAGGGGCGGATGCAGGAGTTTCTGAAACGGGGGGGGGGAGGGCGGGGGGGGGGGGAGGGAGGGGGTCCGGGTGCATGCCTGCCCGGAAAATTTTTTCCGATTTTACAATCTGAAACACCATTTCCAGCATTTCTGAAACTCGAAAAGTGTTTGTTAAGTCAAAAAATTGACAAACAGTCAATTGGTGGAAGTGAAACAACGACGTATATATACAACCCTAACCCCCCCCCCCCCCCCCTCCCCCCTCCGCACCTGGATCCGCCGCTGAAAGTAATAGCCCGAGTGCCACTTTGAACGTTATGCTGACTCGGCGTGAACTGTCCGCCATTCATCGCAAATTGTAATTTGTATTTTAAAAAAAAGTAAGTAAAAGTGAAGACTTGGTCACAACTGGGCGGAGATTGCTCGTGCGAAATTTAAGTGAGGGTGGAATGGTTACGTACCAGCCTGTTCTTAATTTACAATGATTTTAGCATCTCGATTGTTACTTTTTCAGCGTTCACATGCTCCACTTGTAGTAAAGGCGGAACCAATCAAGATGAAGTGTTGGCCGCTTGTGACAGTGCAATCAAGGATGAAGAGTGCAGCCAGAAAGAACCAGTATGCGAGATATCTATGAACGTGTTCAAAACCGGAAGAGTGAGAGTCAACCGCTGGTGTACTGATAAGAAAACTCGCGATGCAAACAAAGAAGCGTGCGAAAGATATGGAAACTGTCCGCAAACGGCATATTGCACAGAATCTGGATGCAAGGCTATTTTGCAGGAAAAAGAAAAAGCTGAAGGTATGGTTGTTTTTCTATTTTGTTTCAAAGAAATGCTCGGGGTGACTTTAGAAAAAAAATCCATTATAAACAGCAAGTCTATTACTTTTAATTTTCGGTATGCACAGTCATAATTTATCTGTTTGGAAAGTTAAAATAATATGACGTAATATCCTCATAAATAACTGTAACGAACGATATTTTTTACACTTTCCCTTAGTCTTACCTACCTATGTTTTGAAAAACTGAAGTAACAACTTATAAGTCAGCTTGCTCGCCAAAAGATATGAAAACTTTAATGTCAGTTTCCCTCAATGTTCCCTGCCAAGTAATGTTTCGAACAAAGCAATAAAACATACGAGTCATTCTGCGCGCCAAAATATATGTGAATTAATGAATAATGCGATTGTCTAAAGTTATACTGCTTGTTAGCGTTTATACATTATGCCGGCATAATTTCGAGCACAATAGTATAGTTGGAGCATCGAGCATAATGCCGGCATAATAGTACTGTTTTGCAGGCATAACAGTACTAATTTTAGTATTTTGCGAAATAACATTTAATTTATTTCATTTACTGATTAACAACTGTAAAATTTCAATCTATTGCTTTTTGGCTGAATACTATTTATGAATAAATAATATTTGTTTCACAGAATCACGGGAGGGGGGTGGGGGGTATTTTTTTTGTGTCAATGTTATTTATTTTTTCACCTTAGAGTTTGCGTTTCTTTTGAATTTTTATGAAAAATTGTTTGTTTTGTGGAGGGGGCGGGGGGGGGGGGGAGCACCCTGGATCCAGAGGTCCGTTCTCTGAATATCATGAGTAAAATTAACCGAATAAACGGTTAGAAGAAGCCGCGAGACGGACCTCTGGTCACTCGAATATACAACCTCATTTCCATGCGAGGATCTAGTTCAGAATCTGAACTAGGTCGCTGATTGGTTACTCCTACTTGTTTCCAGACTCTACCGGGAGTTAATGATGCAACAGCAACTTCGATTGGCTGGACCAAAACAATTCGCCACGGGCGCATGAAAAACCGGTTTCCCAAAGTGAAGCCACACAAACAACAATGACGGACGTAGATAGAGATTGCGGCTTTTTGCGATCTTTAAGAAACGCTGTGGATTACTCTGTAGTATCCAAATTTTCAAATATCAGAGAACTCAAGCCAGTTCAGAAAGAAGCGCTGTTGAAATCTATTCAGCGCAAAGATGTCTTGAAAAGAGGTGTTGACAGGCCAGACACGACTTATTAATTCGTGTTATCGTGGCGTGTGACCTTTAGAGTTTTGTTTGAACGAGGAAAATTGTTATCTCTATTTTATTTTTATCTCTAGCACGGTGGCGTGCTTTGGAGCTGCAGGTATTCTCGCAGAACGATTTCGCTGACCACCGGTAGGTGACAGGAAGAGAAATAAGTGTACTGGATTAATTGCGTGCGGATATCAAGGATTCTTTGTTTGTTAAATCTCTCGCCTTTGAAAACGGTTGTATCCAGAAAGTTTACTTCTTTGTCTGAGATTAATGTTTGTTTGCAAGAACAATAAAATCTTGTCTCCACTTTTTCTCAACACTCTACAGTGAAAAAATGTCATCGATGTATCTTTTCCACTGAGTGGATTTGATTTAATATTTCTGTCTCGACCGCGGAATATTGTCACCAGATTTAATGTAAACAAACAGGCACGCGTTGGTGAGATATCCGATCCACAAATCGCATGGAAATGAGGTTGTGTACTCGAGTGCCCAGAGGTTTTTATTTTTTCTCGGCGCGTTGCGCCTCGTTGTCGCGGCTTCGCCGCTCAAACTCGCCGTTTTCACTAAAAAATAAAAACCTCTGGCACCCAGGGTAGGGGGGGAGCGAAATTTTTTTTGCGGCATAATTACGAGAGGTTTTGCACGGCAGCCATGTTGCATGGCAGGAACAATGAAAATGTTTTGCATTAGAAAGAACACTCTTTCCCATGGGAAAAAAGAATCTATTGTTCCTTCCATGCAACATGGCTGCCGTGCAAAACCTCTATAGCTACAGTCGAGCATAATTTGGAGCAAAATAGTCCGTTTTGGAGGGTGACGCCGAGAAGCACAATACTCAATGTTAGGAGCATGATGTATCAACCTCTACTGCTTGTCCCTATATTATTTACTTTCTCACGTGTTTGTTTAGTCGGTGCATACATAGCCTGCGAATACAGCCGTTTCTCATCGCTCCCGGCCGCTAGGGGCGTTCGCGCGAGAGAGCGTCTGCGATTTACTTTGAGAAATTCCATACTGATGACGAAAATCTGTCCCGCATCAAGACAGGAGCGCTGATTGGCCAACTTGATAATTTTACATAATTATGCTTTAAATTATGCAGTGTTGTAACTCAATCGCCAGTTGCGAGGATAATCTTGTCTGTCGTTAGAAACTGTTCGACTCTGTGTTCAATCTATTTGTCCTATGTTTAATGTTTTGACGTTACAAGCAAATCAGTTTCAGGCTTTTTATAGTTTTATCTGCAGTGAAGAGGTTTTTCTACTTTTGTCAATTTACCAAACGGCGCCACTCGTGCACGGCTGGATGAATGAACATTTATCGGCGATACATGGTAAGAAGAATCCCGTAATTATCATCATCAGTCTGCTTTTAGCGGAAAGACTGCCTTTAGACTCATGGCACCGCAATGGCCGCGGTCGAAAATGGCAGTTTCTTTCGCCAATATTTTCACGGCAAAGATGGAAACAGAAATAATAAACCACTAGTACTGCACGCAAGGAAATGTTATCCGTTGTAACGCAATACAACCCTGTGTGCCTACATCCTCATGGACAAATGAATCACAATCTTTGCTTAGATGGATCTATAAAAACCTCCCCTTGTTTCATACAAAAAGGGGTAGATCTTTAAAAGACATACTGATCAGGGCTAAACTGTAAAAATCAAACTACAATTAAAACACAGTGAACATAGGTCATAACAAACACGCCAGGCGCTAGTTGGATTCGTGATGGGCCTGTCAACACCTTTCATTTCATTTGGTTTCACCGCATGCACATTATTATAATTATACGAGATTAGCGACGGTTGATTTACGTCATCAGTATGGAATTTCTCAAAGTAAATCGCAGACGCTCTCTCGCGCGAACGCCCCTAGCGGCCGGGAGCGATGAGAGGCGGCTGTATTCGCAGGCTAGTGCATACAATTACGCGCCAATTTTATAACTTAATTAAAAGCGTAATTTAATAATCAAATCACGTGGATGAACTTTGTACCTGGTAATCTACAGTCATTGTGATCAGTCGCAGAGGTCGTACACTGTCGAAACAATGCCGATTATCGCTTAATTTTTAATGATAATGATTTTAAGTCGTCGCCGTGATCTTTTATTTTTTAAAGAATACTACCGGTATATGAAGAGTAGTAATTTTCCCAGAGTTTCGTTAGTACAACAAATGGAGACTTGAGTATTTTTGTACTCTGAACATGTCTGAACAGTTATAGTGCGAAATCGAGCGCAATATCGCCGGATACTTAGCCAACGTGGCCGTTGGCCGAGTTGACTAAAATAATAATTCAATACATTGATAACTAATCAAAGTTTCGAGAAAAGTTCATTGAGATATAAAACCTTTTTTCAATAACAAGGCTTGCTACAATATTTTACCTCGCGCCATTTCTTACACAACCGAAGCAACGAATGAAAATGTTTGCGAGCTAAAATTAATTTTCCGTACTACGAAAAGAACTTAGGTACAGAGAAGTCCTACACTGATTAAAAGACGGCAAAAGAGCATAGAATTCTAAAGTGACAAGTGTTTCGTGCCTTAAAAAGTTCAATTCAGAATCAAAACAAATTGAACAAACACACGCCATCTAAGCAGAGCGGCGAAAAGTCCGCTGAAAGAACTGCAGCGAGAACAGTATGGACGCAGCACACGATTAAAACATCGTAACCTGTAGTTGATGTTGTTTTCAGTCCCTTTCATCAGCACCAAATTTTCAAACATCGAAGTACAAGCTGACAAGCTGAATCTATCGCTGTTGTTTACAAACTTGCTCATTTTAGTTCCTACAGCCGTAATGTCAAGATCTAACTTCAATCTGCTTAAAATAAAGATGAGAAACTTTCGATTAAGTATCAAGTCTTTATCACATTATAGCGGTGATTACTATAAGGAATTTTCCGAAAATTGTGCTCCTCCTTTCTCTCCGTGTTGAGCGGTTAAAACTTTGAATCAGCTTTGTCAACTTTCATTCAGCTTCGCCAAGAAACACTGGGACACAACGCAAACATTTCCGGCACCTTTTTTGTCCAATCATGTTATCAATAATTTTTCTCTTTTCTTCTCTTATTTCTTTCTTTTCCCTTTTTTGTCTAATAGTTCACGCATTTTTTCTCCCAAAGATACGAAATTGCAGGCAGCGGTCATTTTCACTTTCCTTCAAAATGCAATCGTATACCGTCATCGCTGGATATACGTTATCATCTAGACCTACGCTGGATATCGTGAGCTTTATGACCATAGTTGGGCAGTGTATCAGTGTATTGAATTATAATACATGTTATACGATATCTCTTGCGTTCTATTTGGAAACTTCTGCGACAAAATTATATACAACATATATATATATATATATATATATATATATATATATATATATATATATATATATATATATATATATATATATATATATATAATCAGTAAATGACTTCGTTTCAATGACACCAGTACGCGTGTGTAAATTGCCGGCTGATCAAGAAGTGGATTCAGCGATCATGGCGATGTAAGCTGCTTGCATGTTTCTTCTCGTGCTATGCTATTGACAAAATTGTCAAAGATATTTTATCCACCGTACCTGTCAACTTTGGTATAAAGTTTTCAGAAGATTTTTGTTATGAGTGTACAATGCTATGCAATTAACTGAGCCCTAGAGCATAAATGTGTCCTGGGAGCGTGTCAGTAAAGGTGAAATATAGCTACAATTTCCAGCATATAATGAGTAATTTACACTGATGTAAGCATCTCGTTGTTGCTTTCCAGCGTTCATGTGCCCCTCTTGTCTTGTATTCGGAAGACGTGACAAAAATGAAGCGTTCGCTGCTTGTGACAAAGCAATCAGGGATGAAGAGTGCATGCAGACTGAAGAACCGATATGCGCGGTATTTTTGCAGTTGTTGAAAAGCGGAAGAGTGAATGTGATGCGCTATTGTACTGATAAGAAAACTCGCGATGAAAGAAAAAAAATAAAAGGGTGCGAAAGATATGGAAACTGTCCGCAAATGGCATATTGCACAGAATCTGGATGCAAGGCTATTTTGCAGAGAAAAGAAAAAGGTATGGTTGTTGTTCTATTTTGTTTCAAAGGAAAGCTTGGGGTGACTTTAAAAAACTGAAATAATGTCCATTATTTGGGTGGATTATTATTATTAAATAAAACACGAGCCGGAGAGTGTTTCATAATAGATGGCACACATGTTGATCATAAGGAAATGTGTGCTTTGCCATTTAAGTAACAATGCGTGTAAGACGTAGGCAATCCTCTATTGTTCTGCGGCATTTCGCTTTCCCCACATACGATTGTTGAGATTATCTTACTGAGAATGCATCAACCTATGGACAACACGTTTTTGAAATAAAATGTACTGAAACTTTATTTTAAAGTGATATTTCTTTTCTGTTACAAGATTTTATCCAATCATGAGACTCCAAAACAATGGCCAAGAAAGGCTTCTAATTTTCCATGTTTCCCACATAGAAATTTTGCTGCATTAAAACTCAGAATATTTCACTAATATAAAGGGAATCAATAAGTAAACTAGAGAGAAATAAATGCGCTACCTGATGAAATGATACTAGATTTACATGTTTTAGCCAATGAGGTGGACCGTTTCAACAATATCACAATTAACACTTTTATGCATTCCTTGCCGTTGGGTTGCCTTGTTCTTACTAGGACCATTAGTCAAACAACAAGCCAGGTTTATCATTGCTATGTTTGGAAAGTTGAAACAATGAGTGTTTACTATTTACATACGAAAACCGGTTGGTCCACGGTTTGTATAAATGGTAAGCAAAACTCCAGAATGGAAAATTTCGCGGCGAGATTGGCCTGTATACCATTTGCCATTGACCACCAGAAACGAGCTGAGCAGCCACGCTTACGGATCAAAACTAGGGCAGGGCCTGGAACTGGTAGATAAAAGCAAATGCAAATGGTACACGCATTTCCGTTCGGATATTCCGGTTGGTAATTCTGGACTACCCCTCAAGACGTTACGTTTATTTTAGAAATTTTCCAAAAGGGCAAACAAAAATAACCTCGATCCTCACTCGTTGAAAACTCGGCTTCGAAGTCTAATTGAGTGTTCAATATTTTTATCAAGTTCCAGATCCCGTTGCCTTTTTTCCTCTTAATTCCACGTATGGCACCAGGGAAATCAACAACCGAGTAGCCCAAGGGGTCCCTAGTGGAGTTACTCTGGCCCCAGGACCCGACGGATCAGCTGACAGCTCTTACGAATTTTCCGGAACTTCGAACAGCTATATCGAGTTTCCTAACAACAAAGGGGGACCGTTGGATGTACGTTACTCGATGACAATGCTATGCTGGGTGTACGAAAATGGCCAGAACGGACCTCTCTTCAACTACAAGACTAGTGGAAGCTGGGGAGTGCATCTATGGATGGTGAATGGGCAAATTCTTGCCCGCTTTATCAGAAGAGACTATTCGTTTACACCCCCCTTGTTAAGCACTCGTCTAGCGGGTGGATGGAAGTTTGTTGGCGCGTCGTACGATCGAAAGTCCGGTGAAGCCACGTTGTGGGTCGATGGAGCCGTGGTTCAGACTTTGAACATTGGAGCATCACTGGAACTAGCCACACAAGACCCTATCAGAATGGGAGTGAAGATTGGTGACCGGAGGTACTTCAAAGGCAGGATCGCTCAGATGCAGGTGTACAACGATGCTTTGAGTTACGAGCAAATACAGGCGCTAAAACAAAAGGCCTCGGTGCCATAAGGTGAGAATGTGATTCCTTCTGTTGAATATGACAAATCAACTTTTTTGTAAAATCCCAGAAATTCCCACTTCAGAGAAATTTGAAAAACAAACAGTAGCACAGGAAACTGCTGCTCAATAGCTTTCATTTGAATGGTCACATTTCATCCACAGCCTCAAAAGTTAGAACCACGTTGTACAGCACAATAAACAGTACCACAGGACACCACTGCTCAATAGCTTTCATTTGAATGGTCACACTTTAGGATTTCATTCACAGACTCAAGAGTTAGAACCACCTTGTACAGCATAATAAACAGCACCACGGGAAAGTACTGCTCAATAGCTTTCATTTGAATGGTCACACTTTAGGATTTTATCCACAGACTGAAAAGTTAGAACCACCTTGTACAGCATAATAAACAGTACCACAGGAAAGTACTGCTCAGTAGCTTTCATTTGAATGGTCACACTTTAGGATTTTATCCACAGACTCAAAAGTTAGAACCACCTTGTACAGCATAATAAACAGCACAGGAAAGTACAATTCAGACTTCAATGGCTTCCATCCTGATAAACTCACAACTATCAATCAGCCGTATACAGCACAATAAAGACCACCACAACATCTAGCAAGATTTTTGCTTAAACTTATATCGTGCATAAATAAAGGATGTTGTTGTTGTTGTTGTTATCTAAAAGAACCGCTCGATTGGTTTGAGTCAGGCGGTGGGGGAAGAAAAAGACCTGCCGGTTGAAAATAGTGTGAGGTGAATGAAAACTCCTGTTATTTTTCATGCTGTTCTTACAAAACCTTTCAGGGGACATTAAAAATAAAGAACTAAAATTAAGACTTTCGATAAAGGTTGCCAAGTGAATTTCCGTTTAAAAACCAGAAAGGAAATAACAAACATGACAAAAAATATTCGATGTCTTTACCCGAATTCGAATGCGGGCTAGCGATTCCCGGTAGCGCTGGTTGAGAAACAACGCCCCAAACCACGCGACGACCGAAATACAGGTTATTAGAACGGTTAAATTTTAATATCTAACCCTTGTTTATGTTGAAAAATCAATTCGAAGTCTTTAGATTGGTTTAAATTTTCCGTCAAAGGAGTCCAAACGCGAAACGCGAAACATCAGTACATCGCCATAATAATGTCCTTTGTTTCGGCGGTCGAGTTCGAGTTCTTTGCATTTGTAACGGGTAAAAGACCGCACTGGCGGAATTACCAATAAAAGTTTACAGCCCGGCCATGGAACGAAGGAAGGAAGGAAGGAAGGAGGGAGGGAGGGAAGGAGTGAAAATTTGCATGTTTGTCCCCGTCTGCTATAACTCGTTCATTACGCTTCGCGTATACAACAGGCGCTTTTGGAGGTGCTCAAGGGTGTTTTGGGGCGTGAGCGCGAGGCACGAGCAACGAGCGCAGAGCGCGTGACACGCGAGGAGAGGAAAACGTATCTCGCGTGTCTCGCGTTCCGTGTCCGTTGCTCGCGCCCCAATAAAAAACCCGTTAAAGTACCGGCAAAAGCGCCTGTTCTGCAGTTAGAACTAAAAACTGCAAAAGACCGCGAACGATAATGCTGTAAACGATACGTAGGATCTACGGAAGACGTAATCAGCCAAAAAAATGAACAAACATAACCGACAAACTGCAAGGCTGATCTGACTACGTAATAAAGTAGACTTTGCGAGACACCAATACGACAGAAACCGATAAAGCAGGGTGGCAACCGCGGACAGCTGAACCAGTCATTGTGCAATCTATTTGTGACTGCATTCTTGTAGTCGTTTTTAGTTTGATACAAGCTGCACCGCGCTGACGAGCTCCAACAGAGCGAAACAGCTGTCCGCGGTTGCCACCCTGCTTTATCGGTTTCTGTCGTATTGGTGTCTCGCAAAGTCTACTTTTTTACGTAGTCAGAGCAGCCTTGCAGTTTGTCGGTTATGTATGTTCTACAGTCTAGCTTTGGTTAGGTGCTTCATAATCATGGATTCGGTACTTTTCTATTTTGTTCACTACAGAATGAGGATCATTTGGAACCAAGCATTTGCTGAGAAAATCCACGTAATTTTTCGTGTGGTCACAACTTGAGAATTTGTTGTCTCCTTGAATTGTTTGTGTTCGGCCGGGTGTTAACAGTTTACTTTCAAGTTTGCAGTTTAGAAAAAGAAAAAGGCAAACCTTACAACTTGTCTGAATTATTCTGCTGGTGTTGGAATGAAGTTCCACTCTATCATGAAAACAAGCGCGCGGGCGTGGGAAGGGGGGGGGGGGGGGTGGGGGGGGGGGGGGGGTGGGTGGGGGGTGCACTCTCGTCAATTTAGGATAGGTGTGTGCCTCGAAGGTTCTTAAACCCTGACCCTATTTAAGGGCAGAAAATCGAAAATTGACACCCTATTTAAGGGAAAAAAACGATAATCCAGAATTGTGTGAACAGGTTGTTTCTATTTGTTTCTGTACATTTTTTCTTTCTGTTTCCCTCTAAACCTCGCAGGGGAAGTGTGAAGTATTAGAACGGAAGCTCCTTTTCCCACGCAAGAGTAGCGGGCACGTGTGGCTCCCGCGCGGTGTTACGGGGATTTTCGCCTTTTTGGTCAAAACCGTGCTATGATACCTTAACTATATACAAATTAACACTAAAACACGGAGAAAAAGAAATCAACCAATTCTTGAAAGAGGATCGAACACATCATGGTCTGTTCTAGTCCAAATTAAAAATGTAAATCTGAGACACTGAAAAAAGTTAGGCTTACTTTTTTCAATTTGCAATTCATTTGTGACCCAGTCCGTCTATGACAAGAGACACTCGTCGATAGTTTTGGTACACTAGGGTGGTAATTTATCACAAAACTCTATTTTGATTTCTGTTAATACAAAAACATTTTTTGGCTTTCGAAATGACACCAATTCTACTTGATACTGCCCTTTTAAACACGAAGTTCCGGTATAAAAGGAGCCTGGCCCAGAGGAGGTTGGACACGGGCCGAAAAGCATCATGGGATGAATTTTCGTTTTCAGCGACACTCGTTCAGTTTCAAACGAACCTTCGAGCTGTGAGGACCTCGAGGAACTACAAATTTTCAGACTTTTAGCCGCCATGGAAGTACAAATCGGCCTAAATTGAAAGTTATGCGATTACTGTTGTATAGATACCATTTATTTTTACAACTGAATAACTTGAGGTATCATTCTACGCCGATCGAAAGACTTAATCGTGCACGGACTACAAATTTTAGCCACAACAAGCACAAATCGGCCTACATTGAAGTCGATAAGATTCCTCTTGTTACTTAGCAGGGTTTTAAGCCGATTGATCGATCGAAAGACTTATTAAAGCAGGGCTGCACGAGGAATTCGAACCGAGGGATATTTTGTAACGAAAGCTATAAGCTTAAATCACGGAATTACCAAGGTTGGTAACCACAACAATCGATCGTTGCATTTTATCGTCCTCTCGTCCGCTCTTGAGTTTCAATGTTAAAATATTAGATATTTTATACTTTTTTAATATTTTTTATGTGTCCCCAAATAAGTATGGGTTTACCCAGGCTATAAGGTCTTTTGACACTTAAATAAAGTTTCTATCTATCTATATCTATCTATCAATGTTATAATTTTGAAATACACGAAGGCAATTTTGTTGTACGGAATGCTGGATTTGTGATGTTACGAAGTATATTGAGTACATAAATAAATAATAAAACTGTAAAATCGTGTGAAACAACAAATATAATCAATGAAATCAATAATAAGTTTACATCATGTGAAACAACAAATAATCAATGAAATCATAATAAGGTTACACAGATTATTCCTTGTTAAAAAATTCAGGAGGAAAACATGATTTAAAAACCTAATGGAAATAAAGCAGTGACTAACATACATTTTTGTATCTGAATTCAAGAACCATCCTTCTAGAAAGAAATCCAATTCTGGCCATAAAGACCTGGTAGAAAATTGTGACTAAGAGGACCTCAGGCAAAAAGGAATTCAAACTTCTAGGCTTGAAAATGAAAATGCAGATTGTTTTCAGGCACTCTACTCTAATTTGTGGTAAAACAATTCAAGGTACTAAAGGAACCATTTTTTCTTTGGGCCCTCTTACTTGGAATGTAATAATTTAGAGCACAACAATCAGGACTGTACACATGAGAACAACTATATGTTCTTTCACTTGAGCACAAGTCTTAGGTAATTTATAACAAATGTGCAATTGCCTATCTCATAAGCAACCAGAATTTGGAAAGGTGCTTGCTTAGGAAGGATGGTTGCTTAATTATGAAAGTCAAAGTACAACAATAACGAATGGTTGCTGAATGGGAGCAAACTGTAGTTGCTCCAATAATTTTAACAACTTTCCTATCAGACAGATAATTCTTAATGAGGTATTTGTGTACACCATTAAACAATTCCCCCAAAATTTAAATGCCAATTAGTGGTAGAGCAAGGAAAGAAGTGTTGAAATGTTTTTATTTTTAAGCAGAACTATTTTCACCACAAGCTCCCTCATCCTACTTCATGGTTTTATTGAGTAATTAAAAAAGTAAATGAAGCCTTTTGAGAAGTTGGTACAGAAATAGGAAACAGAAACAGAAATTTCACCTGCTGGCTTACAGCCACCCCCCCCCCCCCCCCCCCCCCCACCCTTGCCATCCTTGATAATCATTCAAGGAATACCAAGAGGCATAGCTAGGGGGGTCCTGGGGTGCCCATGACCCCCCCCCCCCCTCTTTGTGAGATAATTTTAGTAAAACACAGCGTGGATGCCGACATGACAATCTGGTAAGTACCCTGGGTGTGACACAGTGTGACACCCTCTTTGATAAAATCCTAGCTACACCCCTGCACACCACAGTTAAATGGAGTTGATCAGGAGCCCATTGATATTATAATAGAAAACAGTTAATAGTAATCAAAATAATTATAGCAATTCATAACTGATACAAAAGCTCCAACAAATATCCAGTGTGCCAAAATTTTCCCCAACTATGAAGGTTATTTGAGATTTTCTTTGTGGGTGTGCCAGGATTTCTGAAGGCGGTCAGACCAAATTCGAAGACAACCCGATCTATTCTGAAGATGTTCCAAAGAATTCAGAAGTTTCCATGGACCTCAGTCCTCCACTTTATAATATCCAGCTGTAATAATATTACATGTATTATTGTAATGTTCAGAATGATAAAAACCTACAAAAAGTGCTAAATTTTCATTAACATAACTATATTTTTTAATTGGATCATGTGATCATTTAAGGCTGATAGCTCAAATCTGTAAGTCAGGAGTGAGAAATTGCTCCATAGGCATGAGTTGGTATGAGATTGGAGTTTTGGACTCGCAGGCATGAGACTTGGCAGGTATGTTCTATGCCACCATGCAGAACTTAAGTATAATAAGGTTTTATTGTCAACTGAAGACAAAAGTAAGCAACCCGAGGCTGCTGTGCATTTCTAGCAGGCTACTGTTAGAGCACAATCCATCAAATATCAGTATAGAAAATAATTAATATTTATCTTAGGAATCAACAAAGAAATACATTTAACAGACTGATTAAATCATTGATGCATTTTGTCTATTACAAGTTTAAAATTTTATTTATATAATAACACCTAATTATATAATATATAATAACACCTTATTATATATAATTATCTGCTAAAATATGAAACAACTGACAATATGGGGGCTTACTCAATGACAATAATTCACAGTTCTCAACCCAATTGTGGATCTCAAGAGCCTTGGATTTTTGCTAAGAGCAGGGCTTATTACAAGACATGATAATGACAGACCAAAACCCTCACTGCCATGCCTCAGCTCAAGCCCCAATATTTTGGGCCAAGCAATAAAAATGTAATTCTTGTTTGGCTGCTATTTTCAGGAAAAAGAGCAGACTGAATGGCTCCACATTTTGCTGTTGAACCTAGAAAAAGAATAGACTTCATTAGGAAGCCACTCCAATAATTATAATATAAAAATAAAACAATAACAAACATATAAGCCTTAAGTTATTAAGGTTATAAAAGCTCATATATAAATTGCAACGTTCAACTATCATGATTAGAGTGTAGATATGAATTAAATATCATGTTTTTTCCTCAGAAGACAGAAACTTTGATCTCAAAAGGTCGAAGCAACCTTAGAAATTACAGTACGCACACCTGTGATAACCTACGAAAATGACTGAACTTTAATCGCAAATAACAGAAAATTGGTAAGAGGTACGATGTGGTACGACGTCCTAAATTAAAAGAATAACGTTTTCTACAAAAGATGGTGCGATTTTCGTGGCTAGAACCCAGACGATATAGCGTCAAGAAACGAACGCGTTGGTTGACTACACAACGTGGGCGAAAGCCGCCATATTGGACCGGCTTGCGAGGAAGCCTAATAATGGCGAATTCTACTACAAAAGTTGTAATATAAACAAGTAAATACAAAAAGTAGCAACACACCTTTCATGAAAACTCCTTTACTGGAAAAAGCGGACTTCATATTTGAAGAAAAACACACTAAAAAACCATGAAATGTTGCGTGGAGAAATTCTCGCAGAAAAGACTGTGAATGAATACGTTGATCTGATCGGTCGACTACTCCTACCAGGATACCTTTCGGCCCGTGTCCAACCTCCTCTGAGCCTGGCCATTCTCACCTCCAGTCGTCAACCACTGAAGCATTAACAACTGACAAACAACATGCGTCATTACAGAGACCATTGCAAACACAATTTGGAAAAACTTTATGAAAGTTATATCAGAAGTCTTTATGAACTTCTATTTCTTTTTTTGCTTAGGTAAAATCTTGGTTATCAGATTTTTGAAGCAAATTATATTTAAATGACACGCAAGTTAACCACGTTTTGTGACTGAAAGACGCCTTAATTTGCATTTCACACCCAAAAGGTGTGAAATGGGGGAGGAGCTAAGCCTTTTATACCGGAACTTCGTGTTTAACGTGGACGGCATTACGTAGCAAAGTATACACACCAAAAACAGCTCAACTTGTCCCGCAGCGAAGCATAACTTCGGGTAGCATGCCCTTGCCTTCCCCCTCGCCTCCTCGGGATCAGACTTGGACATACTTAGATTTTGATTGACAGAAAATAACTTCGCTTGGAGAGGCTTATGAGGTATTGAAAGTGAAAGGAGAATAAATAATCCTTCATGACAACTCATTATTAATGACCGGAAATTATATTAGTTGCCAACAACTCAATCATGGTTGGACCACAAGCCTCGAATTTTCAAATGCAAGTGGTTTTAACATATGGAATGGGACGAAGATAATTCATGCAGAAAGCTACTGCGGACAAACGCCTTGGTCACGAAAATAGCAAAATTCATAAAATCTCTATATTACATACGGACACCAATAATGCGCACCCTTTGCATGGATCCCTTTGGGATCCATATTAAGGAGGTTCAACCGCCAATTCAAATACCACAAAATAAATAGGATTAAAAGATTTTACAGAGCATATCAGAAGCAGTAATTTGGAGAAAAAGTGCAGGATTGCAAAACTGAAAGTGGATTACAGTTCATCAATTTTGAGGTGTGTTTTCTATGGTTGTAGTAACACGCACCAAAAAACGGAGGAACTGAGAAACCGCGACACTGGCATTCTTGTATTGACGTCACAGCGGACTATTTCCAGTCCAGAGGAGGTTGGACACGGGCCGAAAGGCATCATGGGATGAATTTTCGTTTTGAGCGGCACTCATTCAGTTTCAAATGAACCTTCGAGCTGTGAGGACCTCGAGGAACTACAAATTTTCAGACTTTTAGCCGATATGGAAGCACAAATCGGCCTAAATTGAAGGTTATGCGATTCCCCCCTTTCATATACTTCAACTCGTGAAATCACGACCCTTTCATATACCTCCAGCCTCAAAAAGGTACCCCTTTCGGGCGGAGCATCCCCGTATAGCCCATTATAGGGAATACCCCCCCCCCCGGGATGCGATTACGTATACTCTTGTATAGATACCATTTTATTTTTACAACTGAATAACTTGAGGTATCATTCTACGCCGATCGAAAGACTTACTCGTACACCGACTACAAATTTGAGCCACAACAAGCACAAATCGGCCTTCATTGTTGATATGATTCTTCTTGTTACTTAGCAGGGTTTTAAGCCGATTGATCGATCGAAAGACTTATTAAAGCCAGGCTGCACCGACGAGGAATTCCAACCGAGGAATATTTTGTAACGAAAGCTATAAGCTTAAATCACGGAATTACCAAGGTTGGTAACCACAACAATCGATCGTTGCATTTTATAGTCCTCTTGAGTTTTAGAATGTTAAAATTTGAAATACATGAAGGCAATTTTGTTGTATTGTATGCTGGTAGTGCTGGATTTGTGTTGTTGCAAAGTATTAATACATAAATAAATAATAAAACTGTAAAATCATGTAAAACAACAAATAATCAATGAAATCAATAATAAGTTTACAAAAACAGATTTCTGTCCCATTGACCATTTCAAATCTGACAACTGTTGACTTTTTTATATAATATCACAGATTATTCCTTGTTAAAACTTCAGGAGGAAATCATGATTTAAAAACCTAATGTAAATAAAGCAGTGACTAACATACATTTTTGCATCTCAACAAGAACCAACCTTGCAGAAAGAAATCCAATTCAGGCCATAAAGACCTGGTAGAAAATTGTGATTGGGAGGACCTTAGGCAAAAAGGAATTCAAACTTCTGGGTTTGAAAATGCAGACTGTTTTGGCACTCTACTCTGAGTTTGTGGCAAAAACATTTTTTCTTTGGGCCCTCTTACTTGGAATGTAATTAGAGCACAACAATCAGGACTGTGCACATGAGAACAACTAAATATGTTCTTTCACTTGAGCACAAGTCTTAGGTAATTTATAACAAATCTGCAATTGATTATGTCATAAGCAACCAGGAATTGGAAAGGTGGTCGCTTAGGAAGGATGGTTGCTTATGAGAGTCAGAGTACAACAATAGAGAATGGTTGCAGAAAGGAATAAAACTGTAGTTGTTCCAATACTGAATTTTAACTGACAACTTTCCTAACAGACAGATAATTCTTATTGAGGCATTTATGTAAACCATTAAACAATTCCCTCGAAATTTAAATGTCAATTAGTGGTGGAGCAAGGAAAGAAGTATTAAAATGTTTCTATTTTGAAGCAGAACTATTTTCACTAGAAGCTCCCCCATCCTACTTCATGGTTTATAGGGTAAATAAAAAAGTAAATTAAGCCTTTTGAGAAGTCAGTACAGAAATGGGAAACAGAAACGGAAATTTCACCTGCTGGCTTACAGCCCCCCCCCCCCCCCCCCCCCCCCCCCCCCCTCTCTCTCTCCACCCTTACCATCCTTGATAATCAAGGCATACCTAGGGGCATAGGTAGGGGTTCCTGGGGTGCCCGTCAACCCTCCTTTGCGAGATAATTTTAGTAAAACACATCGTGGATGTTAACATGGCAATCTGTTAAGTACCCTGGGTTGGACACAGTATGACACCCCCTTTGAAAAATCCTAGCTATGCCCCTGCATACCATAGTTAAATGGAGTTGGTATTATAATAGAAAACAATTAATAGTAATCAAAATAATTATAGCAATTCATAAGTGATACAAAAGCTCCAACAAATATCCATTGAGCCAAAATTTTCCCCAACTATGAAGGTTATTTGAGATTTTTTTGTGGGTGTGCCAGGATTTCCAAAGGTGACCAGGGGTGCTTACCATTAAGCCAAGAAAACCGGTATTTTCGGTTCGGTGGAAAGCAAAATGGACGGTTGATTTTCCGAGAATTCCGGTTGGAACAAGTGGACAACCTTCAGAGGTTGTCCCGCAATTCCGGTTGGGACGATTCGACTGGAATTTTCCTTACCATTTGAATTTAGAAAAAATTCAAATCGTTAAATCGAATTAACGGTCTGGGTACCAGGATGGAGAAATGGAAAATTTAAATGGTAAGTGCAATCCCGTCGGTTGGTCAGTAAATTTGGAAAATTGCTTACCATTATGTAACGGTCATCCCAACCGGTTTTTTCCTACAAATGGTAAGCACCCCAGACCAAATTTGAAGACAACCCGAACAGAAGTTTCCATGGACCTCAGTCCTCCATTTAAATAATACCCAGCTGTAATCGTAATGTTCAGAATGATAAAAATCTACAAAAGAGTGCTAAATTTTCATTAACATAACTATATTTTTAATTGGATCATGTGATCAGTTAAGGCTGATAGCTCAAATCTGTATGTCAGGAGTGAGAAATTGCTCCATAGGCATGAGTTGGTATGAGATCAGAGTTTTGGACTCGCAGGTGTGAGACTTGGCAGGCAGGTATGTTCTATGCCACCAAGCAAAACTTAAGTAGGAAATAAGTTTTCAGTGTCGACTGAAGACAAAAGTAAGCAACCCGGGGCTGCTGTGCATTTCTAGCAGGCTACTGCTAGAGCACAATCCAACAAATATTGGTATAGACCATTATTATTTATCTTAGGAATCAACAAAGAAATATATTTAACAGACTGATTAAATTATTGAGGCATTTTGTCTATACAAGTTTTTAATTTTATTTATATAATAACAACTCATTGATAATTATCTGCTAAATATGAAACAACTGACAATATGGAGGCATTTACTCAATGACAATAATTCACAGTTCTCAACCCAATTGTGGGTCTCAAAAGCTTTGGATTTTTGCTAAGAGCAGTACTTTACAAGACATGATAATGACAGACCAAAACCCTCACTGCCATGCCTCAAGCCCCAATATGGGTCAAGCAATAAAAATGTAATTATTGTTTGGCTGCTATTTTCAGGAAAAAGAGCAGACTGAAGGGCTCCACATTTTGCTGTTGAACCTAAAAAAAAATAATAATAATAATAGACTTCATTAGGAAGCCACTCCATGAAAGGAAAACAATAACAAACATACTAGTAAAGAAGTATTTTTCGTTTGTCTCACGATGTAGTCACTTCCGATGTGGATCGCGACGTTTCGACTGCATACTGCTAGTCTTCTTCAGGCGATGGGGTCGACTGGTTACGCGTCACCTTATGAAGCACGATGCTCTGCTGTGATTGTGATTCTTGCGCGGTTTTGTAACCCACCGGAAGTGAAATTTCACGTTTTTAGACGGCTAAATCACGGACAAGAAAAATCGATATCGAAAAACATTTTTCGACTTTCTTATCAGAACGCCATCTAGATTCCATCAAGCAAATTAAAAAATATCTGTCATATACACTTTAAAGGCATTGATTGATTGATTGATTGATTGATTGATTGATTGATTGATTGATTGAATATTAGCGCGGGGGGGGGGGGGGGGGCGAGTGAAAGTGAGATTGTAACTGGTGTCGTCAACGGGTGAACCTCGTGGAAACGAGCAATATAACTACAGTCGAACCTCCTTAATACGGACACCAAAGGGACAGACCAAAGTGTCCGTATTATAGAGGTGTCCGTATTATAGAGGTAGGGAATGTATGAATTTTTGTATCTTAGGGACCAAGACAACTGTCCGTAATAGAGAGGTGTCCGTATTAGAGAGGTGTCCGCAAGGAGAGGTTCGACTGTAGCTAGAATATGCCGCCATGTCAAGAAATACGATTATTTTCCAAGCGATAATCAGTTGGTCTGTTATTTTCGGGGTGGTCGTTTCTTTTCGGAGGGTTCCGTTCGAGACTTGTTAACAAGATTCAATTAAGGCGGGACTCAACCTAAATTTGAATGAAATTTTAAGATGTTTAAAGAAGGGATAGGAGAAAGAAAATGATTGTATTCCTGACAATTTAAGAAAGGTGTGTGCCGCCAAGGTTCTCAAACCCTGATCCTATTTAAGGGTAGAAAATCGAGATTTGATACCTTTTTAAGGCCCAAAACCAGGCGTGTAGTACAGTTTAACAGACCATATCTTTTTCGTTTTGCGTGTTGGGGTGGATACTGCAATTTAGTGGCCCTATCTAAGGATCGCAATACCAAAAATACCAAAAAGGATACCCTATTTAAGGAATGAGCACCTCAAAAACCCTACCCTATCGGGCGGCACATACCTATATAGCGTATATTTAACAGTTATAGTGCGAAAGCGAAGCGCTATATCGCCGGATAATTAGCCGAAGAGGCCGTAGGCCGAGTCGGCTAAAATCAGGCGATATTGCTCAAGCTTGACCACTATAACTGTTTTATAATTCGACACATTGATAACAAATCACAGTTTCCAGAAAAACTCATTGAGATATACAACCTTTTATTAAGTAAAAAGGCTTACAACAATATTTTAGACCATTCTTAAACAACAAGCAGCAAATGCCGAAACTTTTGCCAAGCTAAAATTAATTTAGCGCTACACAATCAGTTGAGAGTTTCTACGAAGAGCATTCGTCTACTTAAAGAACGGGACAGAGTAGTGACTACACGAATTAAAACACAGTAAAATGGCATAAAATGTCTCAGTTACAATTGTTTCGTGTCTTAAAATGTTCAATTCAAAATGAAAACAAATTGAACAAATTACACACGGCTACCTACATGACCTAAACATAGCGGAGAAAAGTCAGAAAGAACTGCAGCGTGGGCAGAATGTACAAAAATTCACAGCTAAAGGATACAAGAAACAGTTAAAACATCACACCCGTAGTTGATTTGGCTTTTCAACCCCTTCCATTAGCACCAAATTTTCCAACATCGAAGTACGAGCTGAGTCGTTTTTTTCTAGCTCCTACAGCCGTAATGACGAGATCAGAAAATTTTCTGATGAAGCATTAAGTCTATATCATATTCCAGAGGTGATTACTAAAGGAATTTTCCGAAAATTGTGCTCCTTCACTCACTCCTTGTCGAGCGTTTAAACTTTGAACCAGCTTTCATTCAGCTACGCCAAGAAAAGAAACACTGCGACCGCGACAACGCGAAAATTTCTCGCCTTTTTTGTCCAATCATGTGATCAATATTTTTTCTCTTCTCTTCTCTTTTTTTTTCCTTTCTTTTCACTTTTTTAACATAATAGTTCACGCACTTTCTTGCCCAAAAACACGAAATTGCAGGCATCAGTCATTTTCACTTTCCATCGCTGGTTATACGTCATGTAGACATAACGCATATCAATAACTTTTTGGCCATATTTGGGCAGTGTATCATGCAATGTGTTGAATTATAAAATGGAGTATCCTCCGGTGGTTTTTGTCCAAATAAAAAATGTCAATCTTAGCTAGACATTGGAAAAAGTAAGGCTGCTTTTTTTTTTTAATTTGCAATTCATTTGTGACCCAGTCCGTCTATGACTAGAGACACTCGTCGCTGGCACAATGGGGTGATAAAGTACTGACAAAACTGTATTTTGATTTCTGTTGATACAAAGACATTTATTTGGCTTTCGAAATGACACCAAATCCACTTAATACTGCCCTTTAACATGGGCGGCATAACGTACCAAAGTATACACACCAAAAATAGCTCAAGATGTCCCGCAGCAGAGCATAACTACATAGCTTGCTGTTGCCTTCATCCCTCGGGATCAAACTTGGACCTTGCTTAGATTTTGATTGACAGAAAATAACTTCGCTTGGAGAGGCTTTAATGAGATATTGAAAAGTGAAAGGTGAATGAATAATCCTTCATGACAACTCATTATTAATGACCGGAAATTATATCAGTTGCCAACAACGCAATCATGTCTGGGCCTCGAACTTCGAATTTTCAAATAACAATGAAAGGGAACGACCATAATTGATCCACGATAACTTCTGCGGGCAATATTCTTGGTCACGAAACGAGCTGAAAATTTATACAATCCCTACCTCAATATTATATACCGCGGAAACCTCTATAGTACGAACACTTGGTCATGTTCCTTAGGTATCCGTATATAGGTACAACGCTATATCATGCATGTCGATGTTCTCTCGTTGATCGCCAGCTGCGATCTTCCCATGGGGGGAACCTGAAGGATGAAGGATCATCCTTACCGGGAGACCATAAATGAGTTTTTCAGCAGTTCAAGATTACGTTATCAACAAACTTAATGACACTGAGCAGAACTTGCTTGATGACGATAAGGATATGAATGACAACAGACAAATTCGCAGCATCTGAGAAATCAAATGGGTTATACGGGGATGCTGCGCCAGAGAGGGGTACCTTTTTGAGGCCGGAGGTATAAGAAAGGGTAGGGATTTCACGAGTTGAAGTATATGAAAGGGTAGGGATTTCACAAAGTATAGGAAGGGTAGAAAGCGCCTTTCAAAATATATCAAACAGACGCACATAAAGGCTATATGAAAGAAGTACAATTTTCAATGTACCTTTCCTGTCAAAAACGGTATATCAAAGGGTAAAGAGGTAAGGGTTTGGAACTTAGGGCGGAGCATCCCCGCACAAAACTTTGTTGGAGAAATGGAGGTATTTGATGAATCAAAAATCCGTTTTGATAGCCGGAAGAAAGAAAAAAATCACTTTTAACAGTGATATGTCCAAAATTCCGGTGCAAGAATAGTGAACAGTGCCGCGCGTGGAACCTCTTGATACTACCCCTTTAACGCGATTTTACAAAATTCGCGTTAATTTAATGTATCTTAATTAATGTCGATGTAAATTTAATGCACGCTATTTTACAATATTGTTATTTTGAAGCACCTTTATTTCATTACAAAACCTTATTAGTTCATGACTCCTCTATTGGCTCTTCAGAGTCACATTTCACGGAGGCTTTCTAAGGAGGGGGCATTGGGGGGTTCTGAACACCGCAATACCGCCAAAAAATTTGACAAACTCAAGTAAATTAAGGCATGGGTCTCCTGCCATTTCACACAAAAAGTGAGGGGGTGGTATATCTTTTGAGTATTTATCCATAGCAACGAAAAACTTTGGCAGAATAAACAGGTTGCAAATGTGGTCATTTTCGTACGTAGAAAATATGGAAATTAAATCACGTGACTTGTCAGGGCTATTTTTAGCTGAAAAATCTTATACACAAAATGGGAACACTTTTTACTATTTCCTGGAGTCTGCCATCATCTTTATGATTTTAAGGCCACAAGGTACATCATTTCTGTGCTTGGAAACTTTAACATAATTTAAAAGAAAGGAAGGAAAAAAGAAATAACTGTTATGGGGGACTGGGCACTAGTAAAAAGTACCGTTTATTTTCAAACGTAATGAGATATTCAACAATTTCCAAGCACAGATCTTTTGTTGCTTCTCTTACGACTTATCTGGTAGAAGTGAAGTTTATTTACGGTTGTCATAAAGTGTTCCCATCTTTGATTTTGGTTTTTGTGGCCGTATCAAGTCACGTGACCTAATTTGCATATCTTCTATATCCTAAAATCACTGCATTTGCAAACTCTTTAGTATTCCAAAGTTTTATGTTTTTATGGCTAAAGCCTTCGAAGATAGACCACCCCCTTCCTTTTTTTGAAAATAACTGTTGACCCATGCCTTAATATACCTGAGAATACCGTAATATCGCAAAAAAAAATCGCCAAATACCGCAATACGTCAAAAACCTTGTCCAAAATCGTTAGAATACCGAAACCGCTACTCTGTTCATTAAATTTTCCGCAAATATCTGCTTAGATTTTGTTTTTGGAATGTTAAGGCAAGTTAATGACTTTTAATTGGTTGTAAAACGACCAAAGTGTTATCACCTTTCATGTAATATAAACTGGCGTGACGGATTAGAGGATCTTAGAGCTGTTTCGAAGCGTTTTCAAAACGACAAGTTTGACAAGGACGACAAGAAACTGAAAAAGGGTCGTAAAACACTGGAGGATAATTTTTAAAACCGACCAAAACGCTAAAAAACGGAATCCCGCAGGTTTTGGGAATACCGCAATACCGCAATTTTATATTAGAATTACCGAAATACCGCATGAAAAATTGCCCAATACCGCAATACCCGCAAACCCCAATGTCCCTCTCTCTAAGGCTTCAAAACCAAATTTTCGGCTTTAAAAAAAAAAATAGAAACATCCGTGCACTTGTCTTGGAAGGTTTTATTGACGGAAGCCAAAACGCAGGTTGGCGTTCAGAAATGTAAAGTGCGAGTTTGCAGAATTATAAAAATCGCAGTAAATAAAGCAAGATGCTTATCGAAAAATTCGCGTTAATTTAATGCAAACTTTTGAAAAATTCGCGTTAATTTAGTGTAACGTAAATTTTCTTCGCGTTGTCAACGTGCATTGTTAATTTCCTATAATAAGGTAGGTATCTCAGCTCTTCTCCTCAGATCAGACAGGCTGTTGCAGAGATCAGTGAAGTATTAAACAAGACATGTAACCATTCGTAGCATTACAAGGCAATATATAGAAAACATATTTTTGGCTGATTAGATCTTCTCTAGATCCCAAGTCACCAGCAGCATTTTCGTTCGCGGTAGGACTGTGCAATTAAATGAGAAGTTTGTGGACTGACAAAAGAATCGTGCGTTTTAAGATCAAACGGAATTTTTTGACACGTTTAATGGCCGGAAATTTCAACTGCCAGGCCAAGGAGAAATCATCGCCATTAAACTTGACGTCTATATATGACAGATAAATGAAAAACTGCCAGAATTTTGATGAAAACTGAATCAAATAACTGCCGGAAATTTCAACTGCTGGGGAGATCATCCCCATTAAACCTGTCTTCTTTTTTGACAGGTAAATGAAAAACTGCCAGAATTTTGATGAAAACTGGATATAACTTAATAATTGCCGGAAATTTCAACTGGCAGGGGAGATCATCCCTATTAAACCTGACGTCTTTATATGACAGGTAAATGAAAACCTGCCAGAAATTTGCTAAAAACTGCATACAGTGTAACCCAGCTTAAGTCCCGAACATTTTTCCATATTTACTGTATATCGAACCTGTATTCAGCGGATGTATCCTGTACTTGTATTAAGCGGACGCGGACACTAAAATTAAGCCATTTTGTTACACAAAGCCTGTATTTAGCGGACATTTCAAGTGCTTTTAGAATGCATTTTTTTAGATTGTAGGATTTCAGTCTTTTTCTAAAAGCGCGTTTTTCGGAAAAAAATGTAAATCAACGCGACATAGACAATTGCGAATTAACTTTATGAATTAAAATGCCATGAAATCAGTACGTGTGGGTACAATAAATTTGGAGATGTAAGAAGGTCAATAATTAACTGTTTTATTTGTGCAATGGTATCAGAACCTGTATCAAACGGGCACCCTGTATTAAGCGGACACTTGCAAGAGTCCCTAGAGAGCCCACTTAATACATACAGGTTTGACTGTAATCTCTAATCCGGACAGACAGTGTTGATTACGAAGCTTGTAGGTAAAATACATAACGAAATAAGTGAAATGTCTGCTCTGTATCTTCATATGGCAGGTAAATGAAAAACTGCCAGAATTTTGCTGAACAATGGCGTCGGAAATTTCAACTGCCAGGGGATATCACAACCTCGTTCCCAGGGTCTCTCATCTTCCCGCCCCCTTCTCTTCTCTCGCTCCAGGGGGCGGGAAGATGAGAGACCCTGGGAACAAGGTTGGGGATATCATCCTTATTAAATCTGACGTCCGTACATGACAGGTAAATGAAAACCTGTCAGAATTTTGCTGAAACTGAGTAATGTCTAATCTAGGATGTTTGGAAGGAAACATAGAATGCACGATCACTGCAACAAACCGATGAGAATGGCCGGATCTGGTTTCCAGACCTAGATCAGTATTAATACTTGAAGTGAAGCAAAAAACGGCAAACTGATCCTTACGGCAGGAAAACAGAAGCAGAAGCAGAAGCAAATAAAATAAAATAAAAGTGGAATATAATAGTGCCCAATATTTCGCTTTGCAAAACAAAGCTTCTTCAGGGGCTAGCACTATAAATGATTACAACTGTAAAACCGTTTGGAAGGGACTAGAAAGAGGAGAAAAGAGAGGAGTTTGTACGAAGCGAGTGGAAAGAGCGCAGAGCACAAAGGGAGAGGACTGAAGAAGGGAGGTGGCGCCGCTCTTTCTAAATGTGTTTTGTGCACCAAAGTTCCCACTCCCCCCCCCCCCCCCCCCCCCCCCACCCCCCACATTTTTTGGGTGGGGGTGTGCCGCGGCTGGGACTAGGAGACCCTTAACCTATACTAGACCATTTTAGATGCATTTTGCAACCTTATTCTTGACTAAACAACGAAAAACCCTACCCTATCCTAGACCTATTCCAGACCCACTATTTTGCAGAAACTCGTTCACTATCACAGTTATAAGTTAACAGGGATCAGTAAAAATGCCGTACTGCCCGCCTTCCCGATTTTTAAATGCCACTCCCAGTAAACCTTGTCTAGAATGGATGAAATCAAATAGATTAGCACTTAGTATTTCTAAAACAAACTTTATACTTTTTCATTCTAAAAAAATGAATCCAAACCAAACAATTAATTTAAAACTTGATGGTTCAGATATTAAACAAGTTAATTCTCTAAAATATCTGGGTATTATTTTTGATTCAAATTTAACTTGGAAAACTCATTTTGACGAACTTTGCCTAAAATTGTCGAAAAACTGTTGGTATTTTATCAAAAATGAGATATTATGTTAATACTAATATTCTTGTTATGCTTTATAATTCCCTTGTTTACCCCTTTCTTATTTATGGTGTTCAGGTCTGGGGTCTGACATACCCTAGTTACTTAAAACCAATAATTACAATTCAAAAAAGAACAATTAGAATTATAATTTTTTCTGAACCAAAATCACACTCGGAACCAATTTTTAAATCCCTCAATTTATTGAAATTCAATGATATAATTAATGAATTAATCATGAAATTATATCTTTCGTTTATCAGTGGTTTCACAATATGACCCCTTCCTGCTTTGATGATTACTTTAAAAGCATTTCCTCTATACATTGTTACTTAACCCGACAATCGCTCAATGAAAATATATTTTTAAAATATGTTAACACTACTCAATATGGCATTCGTATCCTTCGCAAAACTGGTTCACGCCTTTGGAATTCACTATCAATTAATACTAAACAAATTCCTTTTCTCTCCTCATTTCGTAAAACTATAAAGAACTCTATGATCAATAATTACGATGACTTTTTGATACATTAAATACTTAAATTAATACTATTAGCTCATGAAGAAATACTTTTTATCTTAATTTATGTAATGTAAATCTTATTTCTCTATAAACTCAGTTTTCCTTTTGGGTCATCCACTTGATTAGCTCTAGCTATTTGGATGCTCCAAACTCACGAATTCTATCTGTTAATTTTTTTCCTTTGGTTTTTCTTTTCTATATCTATAATCTAGTTTTATTTTTAAATTATTTTCTTTTTCCTTTTCTGTAAAGATCGTGTGAGTTGAATAAAAATATTGTAAAAAAAAATATTGTATTGTAGATTGAATTCTACACGCAACTGATCAGCTTTGTGGAAAATGATACACAATTCTAGACCAAAAATCTGTGATTACTATACCCTATCCCAGACTTAACTGCCTGAAAACCATACCCTTCACAGCAGCACATATCTAAATAGCTCATATATGGGAGTACCCCCCCCCCCCCCTCCCCGCTCCCCGTGACTTTCCCCTTTCTAGCGACTGCAAAGCATGCTACAGTGGCACTCAGGCGATAAATGTGTGTAAATAAAGTTGTCAATCAATCATTCAATCAACATAAGTCAGTCAGTCAATCAGTGAATCAATCAATCAATCAATCAATCAATCAATCAATCAATCAATTAATCAACCAATCATTCAATCAACTCCGCGGAGGGTGTACTTTTATATTAAAGTTCTTTTGGTGCCACTCAGATTAAAATAAAACCAAGAAAGAAAAGTGTAATTATAAGAAAAAGGTGCCATGAACTGAAGTCTGACTACAATCCATTAAGTTCCTACCAAAAAGAACGGTCCAGCTTTTCAGAGATGCCGTGCATTTTTTGGCGACCGGAAGTTGTTTCAAGAGCATCTTGAAACAATCTTATCGATAATCTCAGACACCGTTAGTAACACTTCATGAAAAGTCCAGATTTGTTAGTTATAATTAAGCAACGTAGAGCACGTACGGACCATCTCATCTCCCCCTTATGTTGCTCCTCTCTCCCCAGTGTTGCATTCGCATATTCTCATTACTCTGGTATCTTGACTGAACAAGAACATTGAAGGGGAAAGAGGATGAAGAAAGCGGATGTTGTCCACACCGTTACAACAAATGTGACCGATGTTGTAGCCACAGAAAATATTTCTATTGTCCTCAGCTAATGAAAGGAAACTGAAGGAGAGAACAACGATCTCTTGAAGAAACTAGGAAACTGATGCTCGCATCAGTCAACCACGATATCAACTGACCATGCACGCTATTTGGCACAATTTCAAATATCTCGTCTTGATAAGGTTATGCTTATCGCTTACAAAGTCATTCTGGCCGAAACCTCCACCAGTAAGCTGTGACCTCAAAGTTCTCCAGCATAAATAGCTTCGTTAACATAAGTATCTGCATTGCACGAAACATGAAGTTATTTATGGTTCTTTCAGTCATTCTTGCCAGCTTAATGTCCGTGTTGCTGGTAGACTCGTCTGGGCCATACATCACTCCCATCGAGCCGTTCAACAGAAGTAAAAGGTAAGTTTTTGCAATGTATTGTTCTGTCATTTCCCTCTGGTAGGTCAGTGGTGATAGGATAAAGATGCTTTGCTAAATATAGACAATATATGCTGTATAAGTAAAAGCTTTGGTCTCAAAATGGACAAAATGGGTATGTTTTGGCTTCTAGTCTGATATTAAGAATTGATATTTCAAGTTTTGGCGCGAAAGCGAAGAGGCGAGTAAGAGAGGGGTAATTTCGTTTATCTTATTTTGGTCTGAAATTATGCACGAGTTTGAAGCAGCGGCCTATCGCTTCAACCAGAGGTGCCCCCAGTACCCTATTCTTGAACGGAATATCTTTAGATAGATAAGCGTATATATTAAAGAACTTGCTGTGGGACAATTTGTAAATGCCTTATAGATGGCGTCTCAAAAATTCGAGATCTGTTATGAAAGTTAAATATATAGATCCGCCAGACTAGTTTTGTGAGTTGTGCTGCACTTGTCACTATTTTTTTTTTTTACTGAAAATGCATTTTTTGTCCATAGAACTAATGAGACCACCAAAAGTGATGTTGAGCGGCCTCATTCAATAAAGGTATGTGATAACGCCATTGAACGAGCCGCGGGAATGACGCGTTTCATGTATCCCGGCTGTTTTCCCATATTCAGTTTATTGTCTTTATTAAAAGAAGATTATGTAAAAGCTTAATAAATACAATTAGAGCTTTTCGGTTGTTTTAGCTGAATATTTCAACAGTAGAAAAGGAATCTTATTTCCCGAATTTTGAATTTCCTAGCTGACTTTATTTTGTACCCAAAACGACATCAAGAGGCGTTAAATTTTCCAGTTTTACAAAAGTTTGAGGTGGGATTTTACTGAAGAAAAAATTTAGTTTTTAATTTAGGCTAATTCATTACGACTTTTTAAGGTGACTAATACGGCCTTCCGAACAGCTTTTAAACAGAAACAACTCATTGGGTGCTCCACCAGACCTGTTAAATTATTTTTACCAGAGATGTAGCTGCGGGGAGGGTCCTGGGGTGCCAAAGACCCCCACCCCTCCCCTCCCTTTGTGAGATAATTTTAGTAAAACACAGCGTGGATGTCGACGTGACAATCTGGTAAGTACCCTGGGTGTGACACAGTGTGATCCCCCCTTTGAAAAATCCTAGCTATGTCTCTGATTACCAGAGTTTGCATCTCACATGTTGCAACTGGCTATTTGACCGTGATAACCCCATTATCTTTCAAAAAAAAAAATCATTGACCATTTTGCTTTATTTTTCAAATTACAACCCATCTACCCTGATCATCTGCAGCCAAAAGCATCTGACAATAATTGCAGTGCACTAGTGCAGTAGTTGCTAACAAAACTGGACGTTTATCTTTAGGTTTTCATTGATGCAAACGTGCACTCGAAAGTGATACCAAAATGAGGCGACATAGCAACTTTATCTGTTGAATAGAGTATTATATATCCTCCCTTTTCAAAGGCCAAATAATTCACGTGAATGTAATCCCTAGAAAACGGCCAACAGCCAAAGCCAGTCATTTCTTAATTGTACTTTTTTTTTTTTTTTTTCAATTCAGGGGTATTTTCCAGTTTCGAGTGTCATGAAAAATGCAAACAGACGTGCGCTAAAGGAATGCAAAAGACAATTTAAAGACGAGATATGGAACTGTTCAGTGGGAAAGGAATACTTGCAGAAGGAGTTACCCTTCGGTAGGATAATTGTTAAAAGTAACCAGCCTTACTAGCAGCAGTCTACTATGGAGTATAAGCTTAAGCCCCCCGTCGATTTGCTTTCAATTGTGAAGTACTTATCTCCGGGGTGTATTTGACCCATGCTTGTGTATACGGGGTGTCCACAGGTTTTGAAACCCTGACCCTGTTGATAACCAAAATAGTACTTGTGTAGGACAAGACCCCACCTCGTTAAAAGCAACCGCTGGGAACGAGGTTGGGACAAGTCCTCTAATTTATCAGCTAGTGGAAGACAAAGGATATACACCCTCTCCCACCTTCGCAACCCCTCGCCCTCCCCCCGGCTTATCCCATTCACTCCCAAGGGCCCGCAAAATCAAAATATAGTTGCTATCATTTTGTCAACGTGAGTTTTTTTTCCACTTAACGCGGGCTAAATCTACAACAACAACAAACAACAACAACAACAATTTATTTACATTCAAATAATAATAAAACAAATTATATTAGCAACCCGCAAATAACTAAAGTTAATCTACACCAAATTCGAACATATACTTCGCCGACGCAATTGATAGCCGGGTGTCCTTCTTACTCAACAACAACTTCGATTCACCGTTTTCTTGCAGCCACTCGAGAGGCGGCGTTCTTGCGCGCCATTAGTTCCGCAGCCTTCGCACACGAATTCACGCATCAGCTCACACAAAACAAACTACCCGGATGCAAGTGCTTCATGAAGTCACCTAAAAAAAGTGAAAATGTACATGCTTTCGCCGGTTGTGCAGATGATATCGAATTTGGACCGCGCAAGGCTAAGCTTTTCTTTGACCAACTGGAGAAAGGAAACCACGCTTCTCGAAAGGCTGTTAATCTGCACAACAATAAAGTTGGAAGAGAGGTAAGTTTGATTGCAGTCGAACACCGTTTTACGAACCCCCACTTAGCTCAACTTAATACTTGTACATGTTCCGGACTGTTTTCTCGTGCATTGTTGGACTTGTTGAATTATATATAACCACTTAGGAATTAAAATATATATATATATATATATATATATATATATATATATATATATATATATATATATATATATATATATATATATATATATATATATATATATATATATATATATATCGTATTTTTTCCCGTTTAATTGAACGCTAAAAATGGTAGAAACCTGCACACAAGGTGCGGGGAACCGGGAGTATCAAAACAGTTCGGGAAGTGAGAAGTTCAGTGTTCCCTGACACTTCTGTCAACCACACCGCCCATGCCCCCTCCCCCACCCCACTCCAACTTTCACACCTATTATAACTTAGTACATAATTGCATGCAGCTGACTGAAAACTTTGTTATCAGCTAGTTCAGTTGATTTTTTTTCCTTTTTTGTTGACAGGCAGTTCGAGCACTTTCCAAGGAGGTGTGTAAATGCCATTTTACCTTTTACTCACATTGCAGTTATAAAACTTGTTGGATGCAACTGGCACCATTTAAAGACGTCGGAGCAAAGCTGATGCAGAAATACAAGAACGCTATACAAGTGTGGTTCGTGGAAAACAAACTTCAAGAGCGAATTGACGATCAGTTCAGAGCCATCTCCAGAAAAGACAGCAGGCTTGTTTATCTCGATCCTTCCCCAGACTACTGCGTGGGAAACGACACCTTGGGCTACCGTGGAATGCTGGGAATGACATGCAAGAGTTTTGAGGACCATGCAACCAAATGCAAAGCTTTTATCGATAAGTGTAAGGCTTGTAATATGGGATCTCAAACGGTAGAGCATGAGTACGAGCAGGTTAAATGTAAGTGTAAGTTTCATTGGTGCTGCCATGTTAAGTGCGAGAAATGCAGAAAAATGTCTTACATAACAACTTGCAAACTGAAGTCACGCGAACAATGAACATGACATGGAAAAACAAAGAAAAGTTTTGGCTTTCTCAATCTGACCAGTTAAAGTTTATATTAACATAATTTTCATGTAACTTGATTGCCATTTAACGAATTCCAACATGTCGATAAACTTATTTTGTTTTGCTTTTTAATGATTTTTATTGTGTCATGTTAAACAGTAAATACAAGCGATAAAAAGTATTTTCGTGCACATTTATTTCGTCGTGTTTTTACGAAAACGGAACTTCGTTTTTGGTGTTGGAAATAAGATGGAATATAAGACTTATATAACCATTGGACATTGAAAAAGATTGTTCCTCCGCACTTTAAAACCAGCACTTTAAAGAGTATTATGGTATTTTTCATAGTTTCTGGAGTGGGGAATTAAAATCTCTGAAACTTGTAAACATTCACGTATAATTACTTGACTTAATTTATGGAATGTTCTAGCAAATCGCTGTTGATGAAAAACCTTGACACCTACAGCTCGTTTCAACGTTCTGTAATATTTTTCGAACTACATTTTAACGGTAAAACCTGAGAACACTGTTGAGAAATAAAGCAGTCAACAAAAGAAAGCAAGCTTATTTTTTGAAGGCTACCAAGAAAGTCTCAAAAAGTCTTTTTACAGTAGTTTTTTAATTACGCTGTGAACAGGCTCTGCTTTGGGGGTATTGGGTTAAAAGCGCGGACTCGGGAAGGGAGAAGGACCAGTTTTTTCAAACAAACTTTACTGATGGAAATGCAAGGCTGATAGACTGCAAAACAGTCGGGATTTTTTCGCTGGCTTGCTCGCAAAGGCGCAAAACTTCGAACGCGTCTCTTCCCAGCCCCACTCTCCGTTTTCACAATCGCTCCATACCTTTCATTCAAAGAAGGCGCGCATTCGTATGACCAACGCAAAAAATACGATGTTTTGCAGTCTGTGTATAATATAGCTGATTTTATGAAATCGTGGTTGTGGGTGAAAGTTACAGCAATTTATTTCACTACAACTACGCTCAAACAAGGGTTTTACAAGGGTTGGTTTTTATGACCCCGATCAGCCCGAAAATCGCAGCAAAGAGAAAGAAAAGGGAAAGGGAACGAGAGAAAAAGAAAAAAAAAAAGACTAGCAGCAGTCTTTCGTTTTGGACTTTCGTTGTGGACTTTAGAGAAGAAACACGCTCACAGGCGCTTTCTCAGAGCGGTATGGTTTTCAAAAATACAGCTAGATATATATATATATATATATATATATATATATATATATATATATATATATATATATATATTTGTCTAATTTTTTCAAATTCTTTAAGTTCCATTAGCTGTGTTACCCATATGGTATATCAGTCAGCATACAAATGAATCTCGATTTGTCGAACCTCCAAGGGAAAAAAAAAGTGGTTTGAGAATAAATAAATTATTGCTATTACTATTACTACTAAGTAGTAGTAGTAGTAGTAGTAGTAGTAGTAGTAGTAGTAGTAGTAGTAGTAGTAGTAGTAGTAGTAGTAGTGTGTGCAGTAGTAGTAGTATCACATCAACCGTGCAACTAGACACAAGTTCGCATTGCGAACCTATTTTTTACATGAGCCTTGGGTGACCACTCCAGTTGTAGCTGATAGGAGTCCGATAGTTTTGTGATTAGATGATTAGTGTCGTTAGACTGCTGATGTACCCTGGTGATGAAGTAATTATCCTGTGGAAGTTTTCCTTCGAAATGTGGTCTTCAAATTCGGATTTAGGTTGTTTACGACTGAAAAATAATTTATGTTAGTGAAAGGTGTTTACTTCATTTGTCACGAGCCGGTGTGGGGCAAAGAAAAAAGCCGCTGAAAGGAATCAAATCCATGAATTTCTGTATACCAGTCGGATGCTCTTTCACAACAATCGTGCAAATGGCCTAGTCATTTGACTACAGTCGTGCAAATGGCCTATTGTATTAGGGCTGGTTTTCACTAGTGCATAAGCACAAGCATAAGCCAACATAAGCAGACTCAGTAACGTGTTATTCATTAGTTCCAATCGTTCGAACAAAACAGAACAATAGGCACTAATGATCAACGTATTACTGAGTCTTCGTATGTTGGCTTGTGCTTATGCTTATGCGCTAGTGAAAAGCAGCCCTTAACGATGATCGGTGATTCCCAAGTGGCAAATAATCCCAGAATGCGGCAACTTTGAATAATTTACTGAACACGAGTGGTTTTCAAAGCATTTAGAAAATGGAAGACTGAAGTAGCAAACTTGACGACCCAATTTCGCTGAGTTTCGTCGAGACTATACATATGAAACTTGGTAAGGCCGTTTGTACATATGTACTGAATGTTATCATACTTAAAAATACCATAAAACAAATCGGTAGTTTTTTCACGGGTCGAACAAACTTGAATATCTTGAAATTTATAAATTACGCACCATAAACATCTTGTAGTTTCTTTGCTTACAGTTTTTTGCTGGGAGCTTCCGATCTTTTCCGGTTATTCAGCATAGTTTTCGGTTGCATCAAGCTTTCAAGTAATAGGGTGCGATTGTAGCCTTATTTTAGCGTTCTTGCAGCAGCTGAGGCAAATACGCAAGCATAACATTCAGTTGGAAGCTTAAATTCAGCATTCGACTGTGCAGTAATTTCTGTCCGGCCGATTTTGTGGAAAATTGCTCACAGTAAAGCTTGAAGTCTTGGAACTTATTGAGCTTAATTAGAAAAAAAAAACTGTCGTCGTATTATGAAAATATTCGTGTTTTCTTAAAAAACGGGGTTTTCTAAAGACGCTTGTAACTTTTAATCGCTTATCTTATATGCACTAAAATTTAAAGTCCTGTATAATTTGAAGACTCCTTTATCGATCTACCAAAACTAACAAAAATTGGTTAACGCTTACATGCCGAAAATTTGATTTATAAAAGGGAGCCTCCGCGCCATTAAATAGCCGCGGGCCACCTTAAACAAGCGCTATTTATTCGTCAAAATCTTCTTCATGTTCGTTTAAACATGTTTAGCGGGTTTCCGTCCTGAAGGTATCGTAGAATTAATCACGCGCAGAGTGTCAAACACTTTCGCAGTGTCTTCTTGAGTAATTTCCTTACGCATATTGAATATGAAACTGTTAGATGCAACAGAGAAAACACAACTAGCACTTTGTCACGTTCGCCTCGCATCGTCAAACAACAGGTTTGAACTACACCGCGGTCAAACGAGGGAAATTTGCAAAAGTTAACCAAAGTACTTCAAAGTTAAGGTTGTCATTTTCATTGTTTAAAGTTTACTATATTAACAATACACTGTTAATTCACTAAACATTTTGAAAGTTTACTTAAAAAGTTCTAAGCGTTTGAAAACTATGAACCGCAGAATCGTTGGCGCCATTTGCCAACACAATTTTGCTCAGGCACGAAGCGTTTTGATCGGTTTTCAACGAAAAGAAGCTCATTACTTTGAGAAAGATGAAAAGATAGTAACATAAACTAGTTATTTTATACATCCTTGCCCACGTTTCCACTTAATATTAAATGAAATCCCATTAAATAAAACGAAAAACACCTCCGCCGTTTGACCGCGGTGAAGGTTTGAACAAGCCCATTCCCGTCCCCAGAATTGCGTAATACTGCACATTTGTGTACTACCAAACTGCATTTTATAACTTGGGCACCTCCGCCCAAGTAATTACCTACCTGACTTGGATTTTGTAAGGACGCCGTTATGCTTTCGATCAATGATGTCAATATGCCTCTCTACTCCACATAAACCACATTTAATGTGATACGGCCATGTTACTAACTGGCTTTTGTATTTTACCAAAGTCTTTGTGGACGACACAATAACACGGCTTCCATCAATTTTTTGGAGATCTGTAAAAAGGTATTTAATATTAGCAACACTACTATTAATATAAAGTGCATTCATCTATATTTTCTGCTGCCCCGCGCTTTTTCTAAGCACCTATTTAAAAAAATCTCAAAACTAAACGTACCGATGTTCAACTTTTCAAGCTCATCGTCAGACAAGGTCTTATTAAATTGACTTTGCAGTGTTGGACGGGCCTTTAGGAGACAGGTTACCGGAGGTGTTGTCCGACCTATCACCGTCTTTTGTTTGATTGTAATGATTGGTGTTCTCTTAGAGAACATCAATTTTACTCGATACACCATTACTAGAAAACAACAACAAAATCAGTAAGGGCAAGCTTTTAAGTCTTTAGAAAGGTTTATGAATAGCATTTCAGGGTGTGCGTCAAAATTTACAGAATATAGTAGAAAATAGTCTCAAGTAGATTTTACACGTTTGAGTACAGTTACGTTTACTTTCCATTAGCTTGTCTACGCCATTTAAAATGGATGGCACCTGCAAATCTAATTGCTTGCCTGCTTCTATCGCACATCGTTCCTGGCGACCGGATACGCGGGAGCCTCTGTTTAGTTTAACAGCTGCGTTTTCACAAGCCCCAGTTCTTTGGCGGTTATACGCAACCCAGCAAAATCACTGCAGCATAAAATCGGTAAAACAACTAATTTAACGACTTTTCAAGGAGACTACAACCATGTTCAACATTTTTGCAGAGCTATACGTGTAAGGGGCTGAACCTAGCGCTGGTATAAAATTATAAAAGGACGCAACAAATATTATTTCCATTGCCGCCAATCCCGAGGGGTGGGGCTTCCCCCTGGTCGTCAATGTACCTTTTCGCTATTTGGTCGGAGCAAACAGAAAACATTTTTCATCGATCAAATATAAAAGGACAGCCGCTGAAATGTGCGGACTATCCGTTTTCTATAGTAGCGGTTATAAATTTTCCTATAATCTGCGCCTTGTTATTGGTTTAATTGCGTTATTACTGGCAAGTCAAACCATTCAGAGAAATATTAAACTGGGCGCGACATTATAAATTTCTAATGTTTCGAAAATCTGAGAGACCTGAGAACATTAGATTACCTAGTTTTAAATTTACTGCAAGTTTTTTTCGTTTCCGGTCTTGTCGCAAAATATCTAAAACGCGCCTGTGTACGAACCAAGCTGTAAACTGGTGGCTGTACACAGGCTAACATGCATTTACAATGAATGCCTGTCCCTCATGCAGTTTTAGGACAAACGTAAGAAATCGATTGAGGATGGATTATCGATGAACGTTATCGAATGTTATCGATTTTTGCCAATCGATAGCAACAGATTGCAATCAATAGCAATCGACACCAATCGATAGCAAACGATATTTTTTGCTGTGAATTCGATTTCTATCGATTACCCCACAATCGATATCAATCGGCGATTAATATCGATTGATATCGATTGTATCGATTGATTTCCGATATCGATTTCTATCGATGATTGACGACGCCTGGTGCACGGAAAAACATTGTCCTTTGTCCTAGCATAATGTTCGGGATAATGTTCTTTTACATTACTTCGCTCTGCTATATTTTTGGTTCTGTTCGTTTATGCTGTTTTGTTTAAAAAACGTACTAGTTTAACTTCAAAAACTTCATTTAAATTTTGGAAGAAGCTTCATTTTGGGGAGAAGTTGTTTACTCTGTACGAAAAATAGCAACTATATAAACGTAATGACAATCTAAGAAACTCGACTATCCAGAGAGGGTCTGCAAGCAGTCTAAGAAATCTCGTGATAAAAATCCAGATGTTTTACTCTCGTTGGTGTTGTTTCGAGATATCGGAGGTTAGAGATCCATAGTAAAATTTCAATCATTATGATAAACTGACACAACGATCCACGGAACGCGGACTCAAGTTCGAGATAACAGAGAGTTCGAGATAACCGGGGTTCAAGATAAAGGGACTCCGCTGTATATCAGTTCATTCTTAACGCAGACTAAAACATACATGCATGCAAACGAAACTTTATATTCTATTCTCTTTCATTGCATTTAACCGAATAGAATACATGTCTATGGCATGCTAAATGAACACATCTGTGTAGGCAGAAGCCGACAAGCCGTACAAGCTTTATTTGATTTCATGCGAATCAAAACAATTTTCATTTTACAACTGATAAGCAGGCTTTTAGCCAGAAATTGAAAAGTGGGCGTCCTGAAGATATTTCCCGTCATAATTTTTTAAAGGATTAGGTGCAATTTTCATGAATTTCTTCAAAAAGTGGGCGTCCATAGGACGCCCCGACACCCTGCTGGCTAAAAGCTTGCTGATAAGTATCATTAACACTGTAAAATATAATAACCACTGCGACTACAAGCCGGATGCGAAAAACCGGACGATGCCTGGAAACATGTTCTCCAAACCAAGTGCGTTCCATGGAGGAAAAGGAAGAGCTACATAAAGGGATTGCCGGATTGATTGATTGAATATTAGCGAGCGGGGAACAAGTGAAAGCTAGTGAGTTTGTGTAACTGGTGTCGTCAACGAGTGAACCCCGTGGAAACGAGCAATATAACTAGCTCGAATTCCCAAAGGGGATCAAGAAATACGATTATTTTCCTGGCGACAATCAGTCGGTCTGTTATTTTCGGGATGGTCGTTTCATTTCGAGAGGGTTCTTAGAGATCCAATTGAAGGGGTGGGAGATTTTCACTTTTTTGTTCAAAACCGCGCTATGAATCCTTAACTAATTTACAATTGAAAATAACACTAAAACACTGAGAGAAAGAAATCCACCAATTCTTGAAAGAGTAACACATATCTGAGACATCCAAAAAGTAATGGTAACTTTTTTTTTCAAGTTGCAATTCATTTGTGACTAAGGCGGCTTAGGCCGTCTATGACCAGAGGCACTCATCGATAGCACAATAGGTTGGTAATTTATCACAAAACTGCATTTTGATTTCTGTTAATACAAACTAAAAGACATTTTTTTAGCTTTCGAAGTGACACTAAATCCACTTGATACTGCCCTTTTAACGTGGGCGGCATTACTTAACAAAAGTATACACACCAAAAATAACTCAACATGTCCCGCAGCAGAGCAAAGGAGACAGAGCATCTTTCTCCTCCGCAGAGGCTCCTATCAGTAAAGAACAGTAAAATATAAAATGGGAGCGCGGGAAAAAACCCAGCCTCCGCGCGTTTTTTTGCCAAGCGTTGAGCGTGACTGGGAGGCCTCTGCGGAAGAGAGAGACAGAGCATCATCTCTCGGGGTCAGACTTGGACCTTGCTCAGATTTTGATTGACAGAAAATAACTTCGCATGCAGAGGCTAAATGAGATATTGAAAAGTGAAAGGTGAATGAATAATCCTTCATGACAACTCATTATAATGACCGGAAATTATATCAGTTGCCAACAACGCAATCATGTCTGGCCCTCGAACTTCGGATTTCCAAATAACAATGCAAGGGAACGACCATAATTGATCCACGATAACTTCTGCGGACAATATTCTTGGTCACGAAACGAGCTGAAAATTTATACAATCCCTACCTCAATATTATATACCGCGGAAACCCCTATAGTACGGACACTTGGTCTGTTCCTTAGGTATTCGTATAAGGGTTCAACTCTATCATGCATGTCGATGTTCCCTTGTTGATCGCCAGCTGCTTAAGCGATCTTCCCATGGGGGAACCTAAAGGATGAAGGATGTCCTTACCGGGAGGCCTTAAATTGCTTTTTCAGCTGTTCAAGATTACGTTATCAACAAACTTAAAGGGACACTGTCACCTATTTTTAGTATTACTTTGAAAGGCCAAAAAAGCATATTTGTTTCAATGTAAACCTTTTAAGGTTAAAAAATAATGGTCCAGTTTTGTTACTGAACAAATACTCTACCAGTACTGTGCACAGAAACTAGTATTCGTTATCTTTGGCTGCAGATGGCCAGGATGGAAATGGATTGCAACTTGAAAAAATTGGCCAATTTTTTCAAGTTCCTCCCAAGAGTCGTGGAAAAAATTGCAGAAAAAACTTATAATGGTTTTTTCTTCCTTGAAGAAATCACTATATTGTCTTCTTGGTGTTCTAAAAGCAATTTTATGTTTGAGCAAAGGTACTTTGTCATATATTTAGTATATTTTGACCAAAGCACAGCAAAATCTGCATGACAATGCCCCTTTAATGACACTGAGCAGAACTTGCTTGATGACGATAAGGATAGGAATGACAACAGACAAACTCGCAGCATCTGAGAAATCAAATGGGTTATACGGGGATGCTGCGCCAGAAAGGGGTACCTTTTTGAGGCCGGAGGTATATGAAAGGGTAGGGATTTCACGAGTTGAAGTATTTGAAAGGGTAGGGATTTCACAAAGTATAGGAAGGGTAGAAAGCGCCTTTCAAAATATATCAAACAGACGCACATAAAGGCTATATGAAAGTAGTACCATTTTCAATGTACCTTTCCTGTCAAAAACGGTATATCAAAGGGTAAAGAGGTAAGGGTTTGGAACTTAGGGCGGAGCATCCCCGCACAAAACTTTAATGTTTAAGGCGGGACTTAACCTTTTAATGAAACTTTACGAGGTTTAAAGAAGGGATAGAAGACAGAAAATGATTTTTGGAACACCAACAGACAGTTGATACCCATGCAAGAGAATTCCAGGTTGCTACTGGACTATTTCTGTGTCCATCTATTAATTATTACATATACCTTCAAATTCTAATTTTAAAACTCCATTAAATGTTCAATATTTCTTAATTCTCTAAATTTCAAAAATCCTTTGAGAGAACTATTTCCTCCCAAACAAACCCAAAAATCACCCAAATATTTACCATGTTTACGAAACACCCCATTTTTAGATTCAAGAGATGAGCTTAGAGGTTTTGGATTGCTCGAAACGTGAACGAGATATTACCATTAAAGCCATGTTAATTGGTGGAAAAGTGGCGTTCAGGTTAAGTCCCGCCTTAAAGTAGCATTCATGATATCTCGCCGTCGCTGGTTGTCGCGTGAACTAAGGCTTAGGAAACTAAGACCTTTTCGCCCAAATATAGCCTGCTCGTATGATATTCTTCAGGAGGAGTGGATGAACTAGTCTGTGCTCTAATTGTTTTCCTTTAGCCATGTTGTTGCAGAAAGTTATTCGCTATATAAAAAGAAAACAAAGCCTCAACTCGGACTTTGCAGGCTATTTTTCTTCAACAGACGTATAGGCCTGTGCAGGATTGGCTTACAGGATACTTTTCAGTTTCAAATCATCCGACATCCTTCCCTTTCCTCCCCCACCCCCATCAAAAATCTAAGTTTCGCCCCTAAAAAAGTACATAATAATTTTAAGATTTTAAAAAAAGTCAATAGAATGAAAGACTGTGTAATTAAAGTCTCCATTTAATGGCGAGTCATTGATGCTAGAAATGAAGTTACAACTTTGCCCCGGTGACGCTATTATCAGCTAATATAAACGGGTCATCAAAGACGAAACAAGAGAAACGAAATGCCTACATGCACTGTAAAGGTATCTTACTAAATAAATGAAAGGCCTTGACCGACTGACAGATCACTTGTTGCATGTAAGGGATGGGTCATTTTATTTTTAAAGGGGGGGGGGGGGGGGGGGAGGGGTTGGGCAATTTTCTCTGAGCGAGAGGCTGTGCAAGAATATTTTTCTTTTCTTTGGCTCTCTGTGCACGATACTTTTCTCTACCTTTGCTGTGCTGGAATTGCTCAATCCCCCCTCCCCCCCCCCCCCCTCAAAAATAAAATGGTCCATCCCTAACGAGTCGTTATCTCTAGTATCTTCAGGAGCTCGATCAGTGAGCTCCTGGTACGGTATCTCATAGCCTCCTACGGCTCGACACGCAATCTTTCTGCGTGACGAGCCCTAAGGACGTCTGTGTTTATAGGAAATTAACAATGCACTTTATTAACGCGATTTTACAAAATTCGCGTTAATTTGATGTATCTTAATTAATGTCGATGTAAATTTAATGCTCTTCAGAGTCACATCAGTTTCACCGAGGCTTTGTAAGATCTTTTGAATTGATAGGGTCTAGTTAGGCTTCAAAACCAAATTTTCGGCTTTAAAAAAAACTTAGAAACATCCGTGCACTTGTCTTGGAAGGTTTTATTGACGGAAGCCAAAACGCAGTTTGACGTTCAGAAATGTAAAGTGCGAGTTTGCAGAATTATGAAAATCGCAGTAAATAAAGCAAGATGCTTATCGAAAAATTCGCGTTAATTTAATGCATTTAAACCTAACTTTTGAAAAATTCGCGTTAATTTAGTGTAACGTAAATTTTCTTCGCGTTGTCAAAGTGCTCAACGTGCTCAGCTTTTCTGCTCAGATCAGACAGGCTGTTGCAGAGATCAGTGAATTATTAAACAAGACATAACGTAAGTGAAGTATTAAACAAGACGTATCCATTCGTAGCATTACAAGGCAATATATAGAAAACATATTTTTGGCTGATTAGATCTTCTCTAGATCCTATCTCACCAGCACCATTTTCGTTCGCGATCCTTTGCCACTTACGTACTCACTGTTAGAAAATGTAGGACTGTGCAATTAAATGAGACGTTTGTGGACTGACAAAAGAATCGTGCCTTAAGATCAAACGGAATTCTCTGACATTTTTAATGGCCGGAAATTTCAACTGCCAGGAGAAATCATCGCCATTAAACTTAACGTCTATATATGACAGATAAATGAAAAACTGCCAGAATTTTGCTGAAAACTGAATCAAATAACTGCCGGAAATTTCAACTGCTGGGGAGATCATCCCCATTAAACCTGTCTTCTTTTTTGACAGGCAAATGAAAAACTGCCAGAATTTTGATGAAAACTTAATAATTGCCGGAAATTTCAACTGGCAGGGGAGATCATCCCTATTAAACCTGACGTCTTTATATGACAGGTAAATGAAAACCTGCCAGAAATTTGCTGAAAACTGCATACAGTGTAACCCAGCTTAAGTCCCGAATATCTTTTTCCATATTTACTGTATATCGAACCTGTATTCAGCGGACGTATCCTGTACTTGTATTAAGCGGACGCGGACACTAAAATTAGGCCATTTTGTTATACAAAGCATGTATTTAGCGGACATTTCAAGTGCTCTTAAAGTGCATTTTTTTTTAGATTGTAGGATTTCAGTCTTTTTCTAAAAGTGCGTTTTTCGGAAAAAATGTAAATCAACGCGACATAGACAATTGCGAACTAAGTTTATGAATTAAAATGCCATGAAATCAGTACCTGTGGGTATAATAAATGTGGAGATATAAGAAGGTCAATAATTAACTGTTTTATTTGTGCAATGGTATCAGAACCTGTATCAAGCGGACACCCTGTATTAAGCGGACACTTGCAAGGGTCCCTAATACATACAGGTTTGACTGTAATCTCTAATCCGGACAGACAGTGTTGATTGCGAAGCTTGTAGGTAAAATATATAACGAAATAAGGGAAATGTCTGCTCTGTATCTTTATATGGCAGGTAAATGAAAAACTGGGAAATTTCAACTGCCAGGGGAGATCATCCCTATTATTAAAACCTGACGTCCTTACATGACAGGTAAATGAAAACCTGTCAGAATTTTGCTACTGAGTAATGTCTAATCTAGGATGTTTGGAAGGGACTAGAAAGAGGAGAAAAGGGGGGGGGGGGGGGGGGGATTTTGTGTGGGTACGAAACGAGTGAAAGAGCGCAGAGCACAAAGGGGGGGGGGGGGGGGGGGCGACTGAAGAAGGGGGGAAGGGAGGTGGCGCCGCTAATTCTAAATGTGTTTCGTATTCCCAAAGTTCCCACTTTCCCCTTTCTAGCGACTGCAAAGCATGCTAAAGTGGCACTCTGACGATAAACGTGTATAAATTAAGTTGTCAATCAATCATTCAATCAAACCAAGCAATCAATAAGTCAGTCAGTCAATCAATCAATCAATCAATCAATCAATCAATCAACCAATCATTCAACCAATCATTTAATCAGCCCCAGGGAGGGTGTACTTTTATATTAAAGTTCTTTTAGTGCCACTCAGATTAAAATAAAACCAAGAAAGAAAAGTGTAATAATTACAACTAAAGTAATTAGAACTAAAGTCTGACTACAATCCATTTAGTCTCTACCAAAAAGAACGGTCCTGCCTTTCAGAGATGCCGTGTATTTTTTGGCGACCGGAAGTTGTTTCAAGAGCATCTTGAAACAATCTTATCGATAATCTCAGACACAATTAGTAACACTTCATGAAAAGTCCAGATTTGTCAGTTATAATTAAGAAAGTAGAGCACGTACGGACCATCTCATCTCCCCCTATTAAATGTTGCTCCTCTCTCCCCAATGTTGCACTCGCATGTTTTCAACTCTCTGGTATCTTGAACAACAACATTGAAGGAGAAAGAAGATGAAGAAAGCGGACACCTTTCCAACAAATGTCACCGATGTTGTAGCCACAGAAAATCTTTCTATTGTCCTCAGCTGATGAAAGGAAACTGAAGGAGAGAACAACGATCTCTTGAAGAAACTAGGAAAGTGATACTCGCATCAGTGAACCACGATATCAATTGACCATGCATGCATGCTATTTGGCACAATTTCAAATATCTCTTCTTGATAAGGTTATGCTCATCGCCTACAAAGTCATTCTGGCCGAAACCTTCACCAGTAAGCTGTGACCTCAAAGTTCTCCAGCACTAATAGCTTCGTTGTAAGTATCAGCATTCCACGAAACATGAAGTTATTTATGGTTCTTTCAGTCATTCTTGCCAGCTTAATGTCCGTGTTGCTGGTAGACTCGTGTGGGCCATACGATATCACTCCGACCATCGAGCCGTTCAACAGAAGTAAAAGGTAAGATTTGACATTGAATTTTTCTATCATTTCCCTTGGTAGGTGCGGTAGGTGGTGATTGGATAAAGTTGTTTTGCTAAGTATATGTTTAATATATAAGTGAAAGCTTTGGTCTCAAAATGGGTATGTTTTGGCTTCCAGTCTGACATTAAGAATTGATATTTACCTTCTTTGGCGCGAAAACGAATAGGCAAGTGAGAGAGGGGTAATTTCGTTCCGCTTATTTTAGTCTGAAAATATGTACCGGTTTGAAGCAGCGGTCTGTCGCTTCCACCAGAAGTACCTGTAGCCTAATCCTAGGTATCTTTAAATACATAAACGTATATACTAAGTTCTTCCTATGGGACAATTTGTAAATGCCTTATAGACGTGCACGTCCCAAAACTCCGAATTCATTCTTAAAAAGTTAAATAGCTTCGCCAGACAAGTTTCATCAGTTGTCCTGCACTTGTCATTTTTATTTTATTTTTCTGAAATTTCGTTTTTTGTACATAGAATCAATGGGACCACCAGAAGTGATGTTGAACAGCTTCATTCAATAAAGGTATGTAATAATGCCGTTGCACGAGCCTTGGGAATGACGTTACATGTATACTGTTTTTAAAATTACAATCCATCTACCCTGATCATCTGTAGCCAAAAGCATTTGACAATAATTGAAGTGCACTAGTACAGTAAGTGTTAACAAAACTGGACCTTTATCTTTAGGTTTCCATTGATGCAAACGTGCACTCGAAAGTGATACCAAGATGAGGCAACATAACCACTTTATCTGTTGAAAAGAGTATGATATTAATCCCTCCTTTTCAAAGGCCTAAAAATTCACGTGAATTTAATCCCTACAAAATGGCCAACAACCACAGCCATTCATTTCTAATTGCACTTTTTTATTTTATTTTTATTTTTTAATTCAGGGGTATTTTCCAGTTTCGAGTGTCATTAAAAATGCAAACAGACGTGGGCTAGAGGAATGCAAAAGACAATTTAAAGACGAGATATGGAACTGCTCAGTGGGAAACGAATACTTGCAGAACGAGTTGCCCTTTGGTAGGATAATTGTTAATTAAAAGTAATCAGCCTTACTAGCAGCAGTCTACTATGGAGCCATGATAAGCTTAAGCCCTCCGTCGATTTGCTGTCAGTTGTGAAATACTTATTTCCGGGGTGTATTTGTCCCATGTTTGTGTATACGGGATGTTCTCAGGTTTTAAAACCCTGACCCTGCTGAGAACCAAAAAAAAAATACTTGTAATGTATAGGACAAGATCCCACCTCGTTCCCAGCGCTTGCTTTTACCATTCCAAAAAAGGGGAGGGCCGCTAAAAGGCCTCTCCCTTGTTTTGAAAGGAAAAGCAAGCGCTGGGAACGAGGTTGGGGCAACACCCTCTAATTTATCATCCAGTGGAAAACAAAGGAAAAAATATACACACTCTCCCCGCGCCCTCCCCGCCAGCCCCCTTCCCCCGGACTTATCCCTTTCACTCCCGAGGGTCCGCAAAATCAAAATATTATTTCTATCCTTTTGACAACGTAAGTTTTTTTTTTTTTCACATAACAAAGGCTTAATCTACATCAATTTCGAACATATACTTCGCCGATACAATTGATATCCGGGTGTTCTTCTTACTCAATAAAAACTTCGATTCACCGTTTTCTTGCAGTCACTCGAGAGGCGGCGTTTTTGCGCGCCATTAGTTCTGCAGCCGTGGCACACGAATTCACGCATCAGTGCACACAAAACAAACTACCCGGATGCAAGTGCTTCACGGAGTCACCTAAAACAAGTGAAAATGCACATGTTTTAGCCGGTTGTGGAGATGACATCGAATATGGACAACGCAAAGCTAAGCTTTTCTTTGACCAACTGGATAAAGGAAACCACCCTTCTCTAAAGGCTGTGAATCTGCACAACAATAAAGTTGGAAGAGAGGTAAGTTTGATGGCAGTTGAACACCGTTTTACGAATCCCCCACCTAGCTCCACCTTATACTTGTTACAGACTGTTTTCTCGTGCATTGTTTTATATGGACACTCATATTGGGAATTATAAATTAAAAAAAAAAAAATCGCCGGTTTTTCCCCCTAATTAAACGCTAAAAATGATTTTAAAAGGCAGAAACCTGCGGGGACCCGGGAGTAAGCAGTTCGGGAAGTGAGAAGTTCAGTCTCCCCTCGCTGTCACTTTAACACAAGTTGTAACCAAGTTAGTCCACTAGCAACCTGGGGTGCTCTTGCGTGGGTATAAACTGTCTGTCGGTGATGTTCCAAAACTCATTTTCTTTCTTCTATCCGTTCTTTAAACCTGTCAAAAATTTTCTTTAAATCCACGGGTACCGCCGAGCTGATTTATTCACTTTTTTGTTGCCAGGCTGTCCGAGCACTTTCCAAGGAGGTGTGTAAATGCCATCCTAGCTTTTACTCACATTGCAGTTATAAAACTTGCTGGATGCAACTGGCACCATTTAAAGACGTCGGAGCAAAGCTGATGCAGAAATACAACAACACCACACGAGTGTGGTTCGTGGAAAACAAGCTTCAAGAGCGAATTGACGATCAGTTCAGAGCCATCTCCAGCGAAGACAGCAGGCTTGTTTATCTCGATCCTTCCCCAGGCTACTGCGTGCAAAACGACACCTTGGGCTACCATGGAATGCTGGGAATGACATGCAAGAGTTTTGACGTCCAAGCAACTGAATGCAAATCATTTATCGCTAAGTGTAACGCTTGTAATATGGGATATCAAACGGTAGAGCATAAGTACGAGGAGGTTAAGTGTAAGTGTAAGTTTCATTGGTGTTGCTATGTTAAGTGCGAGAAATGTAGAAAAATGTCTTACATAACAACATGTGCACTGAAGTCGCGCGAAAAGTGAACATGACATGGTAAAAGAAAGAAGAGTTTTGGCTTTCTCAATCTGACAAATTAAAGTTTCTATTTACATAATTTTCATGTAACTTGATTTCCATTTAACAAATTCCAATATGTTGATAAACTTATTTTGTTTTGCTTTTTGATGATTTTCATTGTGTCATGTTAAACAATAATAATACAAGCGATAAAAAAAGTATTTTCGTGCACATTTATTTCGTTTTTGGTGTTGGAAATAAGATGCAATAAGACTCACTAATCATGGGACATTTGAAAAGATTGTTGACTCCGAGGCTCTTTACTCGTACTCTTGTCGATATTTTTCATAGTGATTAGGCTATGTCTACACTATACCGGATAGCTCTTGCGCTGGCACGAAAACCATACCGGATAGGAGCGGGTAGGGTGAAAGTGAAAGTGAGAAAGGAAAAAAAAAAAAGTGGAAAAAAAAAAAAAAAAAGATTCTCGTGCCACTCTCTGGTGCAGTGTGAACAGGCAATCGAACCGAACCGTAGCGGAAGTCAACAACTAGGAGCGAGGATTGAAACCCACTGAAAAAGAAGTATCCAGTTCTGGGTCGTTTCTGTTCACACCAGGCCGGATAGTATTTTTCATGTTGACAAGGTAAGCTATCCGGTATAGTGTAGACTAAGCCTTAATATGATATTTTCTCCTGGTATGATTTCGGTACAGAACATATGTTTTGCTCTAATTATTGCTCCATCTAGGCTTTTTCAATTAAACTAATCCTCGGACAAATATATTTCAATTGTTTTATTTTTTTTTTTTTGTTTCCTTTTTGTAATAGAGGCGATGTTTACTGTAAGACCAATTAGGTTACTTTTAATTAGTTCTTTCTTCAAATTGACGTTTTACGACAACTGTTCCTGAAAAAATACCTACTCTTATGTTTTATCAATTTTTAATTTAAAACCTTCATGTGTCTTACCAAAATCATACCATTTACAATAATGTTTTTATTTTATTAAGTGGATAGTCAATTCAGACATCTTCCCTCTAGAAAACCGCACATTTGCACTTTTATTAAAAACTCTAAACTTATAAACAAGTACTACGTAGATTTATACATATGTACTAAATTAAAAACTTTGAAACTTGTTAACACTCACGTAGAATTACTAAACTTAATTTATGGAATGTTCTAGCAAATTGCTGTTGATGAAAAATCTTGACACCTACAGCGTAGTTTCAACGTTCTGTAAGTTTTTTTTTGATCTACATTTTACCTGAAAAACCTGAGAATACTGTTAAGAAATAAAGCAGTCAGCAAGAGAAAACAAGCTTATTTACTGAACGTAAAGAAACCAGTTAGTCTACCAGAAGGGGACATTGGGGATTTGCGGTGTTGCGGTGTTGCTCATTTTTTAATGCGGTGTTGCGGTGAATAAAATCCCAGCTGGCGGTGTTGCGGTGATCTCAAACCCTACGGTGTGCGATGTTTGCGCTTTAAAGTCTGCGGTGTTCGATGGAACGAAATTATCTGCGGTGTTGCCGTTTCCTGTTTGACCCTTGTCAGATCTAAAGTTAGCCTCTATATGTTATTTACTTATGAAAAGCACGTACCATTATGTTTAATTTGTATCTTCACCATGGTCTTCAATACGCTGCCAGTCGCCAATCCTAAGCCTTTTTCATTTACTAGTAACTTGACAAAAATATATATTGCGGTGACGGTGTTTCGTCGACTTTTCTTGCGGTGATGCGGTGTTCGGTAATTTTTTTTTGCGGTGTTGCGGTGTTCAAAGCCCCCCAATGTCCCCCTCCTACCAAGAAAGTCTCAAAATTAACGTCCTTTTACATCACCCTGTGAACAGGCTCCACTTTCGGGGTATTGGGTCAAAAACGCGGTATCGGGAAGGGAGAAGGGCTAATTTGTTTCAAACAAACTTTGCTCAGGAAAATTCAAGGCTGATAAGCTGTAAAACAGTCGGGATGTTTTCGCTGGGTTACTCGCAAAGGCACGAAGCACCGAAAGCGTCGAAAGCGACTCGTCCCACGCCAACTCTCCGTTTTCAAACTCGCTCCAGACCTTTCTTTCAAAGACGGCGCGCATTGTTATGACCAACGCAATAACACTATGTTTTATATAGCTGATTTTCTGAAAACGTGGTTATAATTATTGGAGAAAATTACAGCAATCAACTACGCTCAAACAAGGGTTTTTATCACCCCGATCAGTCCGAAAACCACAGAAAAAAGAACAGAAAAGAGAAAGGGAGCGAGAGGGAGAGAAAAAAAAGACTAGCAACTGTCTTTCGTTTTAATATTGTGGACTTTAGACATTGTTCTTAAACGACAAAATACCGATGAGAAACACAATCCCAGGCACTTTCTCAGAGCTGCATGGTTTTCAAAAATCGAGCTAGATATATATTTGCCTAATTTTTTTCAAGTTCTTTAAGCTCTAATATCTCGGTGTTTAAGACCATTTCTTTCAAGGATAAATGCAAATACATATTTAGTACAGTTTACCTAAAAATAATACAAGTAATCGTGACATTGCCCCTACATTAATCATCTAGTAAATATCATATATTATCGTGCTTTAAACATCTGGGACCTGATCTCCGGAAATGTGAAACAAAGAAACGCATCCGTTCTTTGCAAAAACAACATCCTGTTTAACAAAAGGTCAAAATTATACAATAATTCTGACTCCAGCCGCTCTGTCTATCTCTGTTGACTGAAAACTTAATCATGTGGATGTCAACAAACTGATTTTTCTGACAACTGATTCAATGGCCGGAAATTTTATCTACAGGGGAAAATCATCTTAATGACAAACAAATGAAAAAAGGTCCTTTCAATCAGCATATTTGTCGATTGTGTTGTCAAAAACAAAATAGGTCAGAATGGTGAGTCTGTCGACTGACAAATGAATCATGTATGGACTGTAAGGCTTCACATCTGATTTTTCCGTTTACCCACAGGGGGAAATCATCTTAACGGCAGATACCGGTAGATGATAAAATGAAAGAGGAAATGCAGTGATTTTCAATTGCATAAACTCATCTTCGGAACTTGATCAAACTCAGCTTTTAACCCTACAGTTTGCCTGGGTTTTTTTTTTTTGAGTTCCTGAGCATGGGAGGTGGGAGGGGGGGGTGGGGTGGGCACATTGCCCCCCCCCCCTCCCCTCGTAACTTCAACAATATCAAGGCTATAGCTATGACGATGAAACCTAGAGGGAACATAGTACGTTCAAAGCTGCCTCCTTTGCGGTTCGCACAATGGAACGATGACGTCGTATGACGTAGTTGTTAGGTAATTACAGTGGAATCCCGATTTTTCAGTAAAGTTAAAATAATGGCACTTTCCGTACGAGTTTTGACTTGAAACTTCGCGAGGCAAGTAAATAACGAGTACTTATATTTTTCAAACTATGAAGAGAACAGAAATCATAGTCAGTGGTACTTTAAAAACCTTAGCTCCAAATTGACTCAAATAAATCAAAACCAATAAATAAACGCTAAGACGTAAAAATGTAAAAGTTATACCAATAAACATTGTTTTTCTTCATTCAAAGGTAAAAATATGCAAATTACAAAAACACATGGCTGTCAAAATCGTGTTGCTATGGAAACATCAAGTCAAATGATAAATGAAATGTCATATGAAATTGTTGCCAGATAAATTAAATTTTAGGAAAAGTCACAAAGTTTGATGGCGTTTGAATACATATTATTAAAGGGGCTATGTCGCAAAATGAGTCTGCGCAATGAGTTCCTGTCATGTGACGTCACCTGACGTCACACATGTCAAATTTCTATTGTTCCCTCCCGGATCGCGGCAAGTTTTATCGCGCTTGCACTCGTGTCGAACCACGCGAGGAAAACAAACACACGATCGATTTCGCTTTTAAATTCCTCCCCAACTTCCACCACTACTGGAAGACATCGAATTTTTCGAAGGTACGACTAACAAATCGCAGAAATAATTTACCAAAAATCTAGCCAAGTAAATACTCTAACTAATTTGAGATCTATCCTTCCACGCAATACAACGGGATGGAACGGATTGTAGCGAATTCGACAGTAATGGTCGCCAACTTGATAATATATATATATATATATATATATATATATACATAGCCCAAGCCTAACAGCGTCGCACTTTGAACAAGCTCAACTTAGGTGAAACTTAACTCAGGTGAAACTTAACTAAGGTGAAACTTAACTAAGGTGAAAGGTTGGAAGCACAAGAATTAAGATTGACGAATGGGCTATTTTCAATTTTAGCAATTCTCAAAAACAGTATTACGCGACCGTCTGCACAGTACATTTTTATAGACCGTACAAAAGTTCACAAAAACAACTTTTCTCTGTCTAGAATAACTAGTACCACTAGTTTCCGAATAAAATACAGTTTATGTTTGTCAAAAATTGCCCGAGAAACTGATTTGAAAATCAAAAATTGCAAAAATACACAAACATATTTGCATAAGGCGATGCGAGTGAAGATAGAACTGTACTATAAAATCAAAGTCTTGTTTTGTTTACATAAAATCGCTTTTCAATCTATCTAATGAATGAACAAACACATAAAAATGGACAACACAATCTTCTTTCGAAAAAAATTATTCAAATCTCCATTAGTTTACGTTTAAAAGCAAAACGCGTACCATTTAATTATAGCTCATCGAGTTTAAGCTTTCTTCGATGAAATTCAAGAGATCGATACAACTGAATTTAAGCACGTTTTAAAATCAATTCTCCAAAACTAACAATAATACTAATAAAAAGTCACTCACAGATTGATATCAATATAAATTCTCATCGAAAACTGTAATCTATTTTACCTTTAAGTTCCTAGCTTGCTTGGAAATTCAAATCTCCGCTTCTGGTTCTGAAATCCGTAGAAAACAAAGATCTCCCGCATTGATAAAAACGTAATACATGAAGTTCCTCGAAGCAAGATTTTATCGCTGAAAGCTCGTCTTTTTCCACTAAAGCGGCTTCTGAGTATTCCTTAATTAGTATTCCTGTCTTGAGTAGCAAACCGCGAAAAAATGCAGGAAAATAACGACTTTAATTCTCCGCTAGACACAACAAAACAACTGAAGTGTTTCCCGAGCTCACGCGCGGCGGGGACCGGCGGGCGGACGGACACGCGCCCGCGAAACATTCCGCTAGCCATGACCATGACAAATGACGGCGATAGGTTCTATGAGTATGGAGCTGCGCAGCCAGGCCTTCGGCCTGGCAAGTGCTCCGCTAAAAAGCCACCGGACGTTTTTCAAGTTGTTAGTACCCAGTACTCACCCGCCATCCTCGCGACATAGCCCCTTTAAGGAAGTTATGAATGTTGAAAGTCAGCGCAGGTATTTTGTGCCCCCCCCCCCCCCCCCAGACAAAATAGGGTTAACATCAATTTTATTTGCACATATTTACATCTCGACCCCACGAACTGCAGCGCTGCTGTTCCAATTATTAATGAAAGGTAACGTTTACTGCAAAATTGCCCCTTCGCCGTAGCCAGAAAGCCTTAATGGTATACAAATCTTTGAATGGTCAGCTTGTTCCTGAATAGTTATCATCTAAATTTCTTAAACGCAATGGAACGCGTTATTCTTTAAGGGACTCTGTAAACAAACAAGAACAAAACTCTTTGAGTAGTGAAATCGTGCTTTAAGAAGCTTTAAGGGTCTTGTAAGTGCTAAGGTACGATAATTAATTAAATATATTATTGTTATGATTTGTTTTACTGCAGTCAATTTTCCGGTCACACTAGGTAATCCGTCACGAACGTTGTTACACTGTACGTCATTTGAAACCTTTAATCAGTCTTTCGCAATCACTCGTGCAGGAAACCGGTCAACTTTAACTTTTATATTTAATACTTCCATTTATCCGTTGCTCGAAAAGAAAGAAAACTAAATCGTTATCGAATGGAACTCTCGCCAATCCCGGCAATAATGTAAGTTCCTTTTTCTTGATATGTTTCGTTGTCATTTTCCTTTTTCTTATGTTGTAAATAAATCCAAACATCCATGAGCTTGAAGATGCTATATCAACTGATATGACGTCACTAACACTTCGCCTCAGGCTATAAACCACTTGAAAAAAGTAAACTTTTTTTACTTTTTGGAGCCCATTTTATAAGTCGTGCGCTTGGCTCGTAGCCAAGGCACGACTAACTAGTTGTCCCTCTTCCCGGACTAACTATTGGGAAAATAGCTTTAGCTCTAGCGGTTCAGCTCTCTGGGACAGCCTACTGTGTAATCTTAGGGAGACAAAATCACTCAATCAATTTAAGAGATTAGTGAATCTTAACTTTATAAATTAGAGACACGACATTCATGGAAAACAGGTTTATTTAATGATTGTAGTAGTGTTTAGATCAGCCCACAGATAACAGATGGCCAATATTAAGGATAATTTCACTGTTAAATTGATAATTGCATGGTAACTGATGTCAGGTCAGTAAAATTGCTGGTGGAGCCAGGTTCTTGAACACTATCATCTTACCTATGCCTGGCAGTACGTTAACCATCGGACGTATAGGGGGGTGGGGGGGGGGGGTGGATGCCAAACCCCCCCCCCCTTAAAGTTGTTCTCCGATAATTTCAAGACCATTTAGAACAAGATGTTGCAAGTAGCCTATACTCATGCGCATGTGTACGAAAGTTTTATGATATATTTTAAACATGATAAGAAGATGTCCGATATGAAGAAGAGATGTCCGATATGTAAAGATGTCCGATGATATGTAGAGATGTCCGATATGTAAATGAAGGCTGTACCACAATGAAGCCAGTGATTGTTCTGCGTCTTATATACCTAACGTGAACATTAGTAATGTAAGTAGGGTTGTAGGAGATGCTGTCGTGACACTTCAGTAACGCTGTTTTACCGGAAGTGGGAGTAGCCGGAAGTCACTAAACAGGAAGCCTATGAACCGGAAGTGCCAATTTAAAATATGCGTGCATAAATTTGCATGCAAAATATTTGACACCAAAAAAACAAAATAATAATAATAATAATAAAAGAAAAACAGAGCCCATTTTATAACTCATGCCGCTACGCGCATGAGTAATTAGCATATGCCGTCTTCAGTAGCTGTTCGTTTACCCTTGAGACACATTTTGGTAAAGCTTGGCAACAACCGATTGCGTCTTGTTCACTGTTTCGAAAAGGCTTACACAGATCAAAACAAAAAAACAAGTGAACGAAACAGGAACTGTAATGCACTTTTATTGCAGTTTCTTTCATTACATGGGTTAACTTAGCTTCCCATTTACTTCAAATCAAGTTTTCTTAAGTCACATCGATTACCGCTGTAGTTTCTGCCGCAAATGCATTGAGGACCGCTAAGGGGACCGGTTGTCTGTTCAGTGAAAATATAACAAGTACCACCATTGAAACAATACATTTCTCTCTCTAATTCTGTTCCGCATTCTGAAAAGAGAAATACAACAAAGAAATGAAATAATGGAGAAAGAACAGAATCAGAATAAATCAATATTATCAATACATTTCTGCATCTTAACCTTCGGAAGTGCTACGAGTGGGTGAATGCCACACCCCCTAAAGGTTTTTCTCCGATATTTTCAAGACTATTTCTGTTTAGCACATGCCGTCTTCAGACACTGTTCGTTTTTCATTAAGACACATTTTGGTAAAGTTTGGCGACAACTGGTAGCTAAAGTAACGAGAAATGACGTCATAAGTAGCATGGGGTCAAGCCATTTTTGAATAAAATGGTGTTTTCACCTTTTCGTCGGTGAAAAAACATTAAATGCCACCAAAAGCATCAAAATGTTTAATTGTATGTCATTTTACATCTTCCGAATTTTCCCGATAAATGTAATTTAAGCGGCCATTTTGGATGACATCACGGACCCCAGCATCGCCACAACCCATAATATTAACCTTATCTTGAAGAGAACACCACAGGCTATCTATTGGATGTAAAATATTCGCGAAATATTGCAACTCTACAAAAACCCAAGGGGGTACAACAACCCTCCCCCTTTGTACCACAGTACAAATGAAATGCACGGTTATCTTTAAATCCGGGATTATCGTTTATCAGCTTTCAAACAACCGGCCCCAGATGTTTAGACGGATGACAAACCCTTTGACGTTTGCATACAATTTTACTCATTTTAGCTGTTCTGTTTTCTGGTTGGACCAGTTATCTACTTATAAGAATTCGAAGCGCTAACGGTGGATAGTGATGGTTTCTTCTGCGTTCCTTTTTTTAGGGTAACCTGACAAAATCTTAGCGGTATAGTTCCGAATATTCTTGGCACCAAATATGGCATTAAACGCCAGCTTCTATTAACTTTTTTCAACGTAAGCTAACTTACCAGCGATGGGATGACCACTGAATGAATCCGGCAGATCATTTGCTCTTTCGCTTGAGCCATCTGAAAATAAAAGTACATGCCAAATATATAATGCATTTATCATAGATAATTATTGGTTACATGCTGCGTTAACCACTTTATTACGTTTCGTGTCGATTTTTATACTAAAGTTTGCGTTAGTTCAATTTTTTGCGTTGATAATAGCGTTAAAACATGCTATAATTTCAACCGTTATTTTCCAGGTTAGTTTGCAAGCTGAGTACGTTATGTATTTGTTTAAGATTTAACCGTCTTCAAACGGCAACAAATTTCGGACTGAGGGAAAACATATAAATTGTACATGTGGTAATAACCTACTTTCTTTCTTCTTGCCAGCTGCGTACACAATTCCAATAAGAAGGCAAACGATCATGGCTGTGTTCTTCATTTTTGAACAGTTCTGTTGTAGACAAAAGGAAATCTGAATAACGTTTGCTCACTCTTGGTCCTCGTTGAGGTTTTAATGATGTTTTTACCTCATGGTCGTGGAATGTTGCTGGTTTTCGATTATTTTTAAACCAATAGAGGGTTCCCAAATATTTTGGTGGAGTTGGTGTTTCGGAACGCCCATTATTGTTTTATTTTTGTCAGCCCGTGCTCCTCCCTGTTCTGTGCTTGAATTTTTAATAAACAAATTCAGTGATTTGTACGTGATTCAAGAACCTTCTTTTCTTCAGGAGAGATAACTTGAAAATCTCCCCAGGCAAAGTTAACGGTTGTTCTACGAGCGTGCGTTGAATGTATATATAATCACACTGTGTCCTCGTACATTTAAGGATTACTTGTTTATTTAAATAAGAAAACGTTATTAAATTTCATTTCATTTTTAACTAGTCAGTTCTTAGACGAACAGTCTATGAAACAAAGTATCAGCATATCCAAAATTTTGTCAGATCTCCTTTTGAACAAGTGCTTTATTCGCCCTTGATAGTACAAGGGGGGAGGGGGGGGGGGAGGGGTGGTTGCCACCCCCCTTAGGGTTTTTCGTACATTCTTACGTAGATAGATAGATAGATAGATAGATAGAAAGATAGATAGATAGATAGATAGATAGATAGATAGATAGATAGATAGATAGATGTAAATACGTCCGAAATATTGCAACATCGTAAAAACCCAAGGGGGGGGTGGGGGGTTACCACGGTTGGGGTATACGTTTGCGTGTACCTCCGATGGTTATTTTGAGATAATGGAGGACCATAAGGTAATGAAGGATTGAAACAGGATTGGACCGACAAGGAGGACCAAGCTTATCCAAACTTTTGTCAGATATCCTTTTGAACAAATTTACTTAATTCTTGAGTTTTTATCGCAGAGTGCTATTGTTTGCTCGTTAAAAATTAAACCACATAACTGGGAGGAACGCGAGCTGAAAACAAACAATTATGGGCGTTCCAAGACGTCAAAATTTCCCACACAGGTGCGAACGCTTTATTGGATCGAGACAAATGGAGAACAAGCAAAATTTCGCGACCATTAAGTTATGAAAGATTGATGACGTCAAGGTGTGCCACGTGATATGACACCATCGTTCCATTCATCGCAGAGTGCAGTTTGTTTTCAATGAATTGCGACTATTGTCCTGTCCTGTCCTTGTTTTAATGTTCCAACGCGAGCTTATGGGCGCTTGCTCGTTAAAAATTAAACCACATAACTGGGAGGAACACGAGCTGAAAACAAACAATTATGGGCGTTCCAAGACGCCTAAATCTCCCACACAGGTGCGAACGCTTCATTGGTTCGAGACAAATGGAGAACAAGCAAAATTTCGCGACCATTAGGTTATGAAAGATTAAAACGTCAAGGGCTGTGTTTTCACGAGGCTGTTTTACTCGCTTAACATTCCTTGAGGTGATTTGTTTACTGTCCGCGTAAAGCGGCTTAAATAGTTTATGCGTTTTGACGGACAGAGCTTTATTCATTTTTCTTGATGTTTGTCCTTTGTTATTCGCGAAATAACAAGAAAGATGGCGGGAAACAGAGACGCTTGCAAATAAATGATTCTTATGTTTATAAATGTGCTATCGCGCTTGTTCTAGGATCGAAGGAGGAAAAGGTTTCAGCAAAGGCTCAAGTTGCTTACTATTCGAAGTAGGAGAAGAAGAATCGAAGCCTGTTTCTGTCAGTGGAAGTTAGAAGATTTAAATTTTCGCGGAAATTGCAAATTATAACACCTCCGACATACCCTTATCGGTTGTTTGAACGCCGGCGACATGTGATTGGCCGAAATTAATTGCCGACAAGCTTAAGCGACCTGGTTTGGTGGTTTAAATTTAATGAGAATTCTATTGAAGTTTGCTGACTCGCTTAACTTTAAAGGCCCACCATCACCCATTCGGCTTTGCTGTCGTTTGTTTTTGTTTTCAAATGACGAGCTCGCTCGTGATTGGCTCTTTCCGGAATTTTCGACTGCGTTAAATTCGCAATGCAGTTTGGGTGATAGTGGGCTTTTAAGCGAGTTGGACAAGCAACTGTTTTCACGAGATTTTCGACTGTCACTCGCTCAGCGACTTGAAAAATCGCTCTTGAAAACACGGCCAAGGTGGGCTACGTGATATGACACCATCGTTCCATTGTGCAGACCCTCTAGGTTTCATTTTGTCATAGCCTAAATGTTCTTGAAGTTACGAGATTGTTAATTTAGATTTATAACTTCCAGTTTCCGGTGGGACTAGGTGATCTGTCGCGAATGTTACTACACTGTACGTCATTTGAAACCTTTAATCAGGCTTTCGCAATCACTCGTGCATGAAAGGTCAACTTTAACTTTAAATTTTATATTTAATACTTCCATTTATCCGTTGCTCGAAAAGAAAGAAAACGAAATCGTTATCGAATGGAACTCTCGCCAAACCCGGCAATAATGTAAGCTCCTTTTTCTTAATATGTTTCGTTTCGTCATTTTCCTTTTTCTATGTTGTAAATAAATCCAAACATCCATGAGCTTGAAGTTGCTATATCAACTGATATGACGTCACTAACACTTCGCCTCAGGCTACAAACCACTTGAAAAAAAGTGAACTTTTTTACGTTTTGGAGCCCATTTTATAAGTCGTGCACTGGGCTCGTAGCCAAGGCTCGACTAACTAGTTGTCCCTCTTCCCGGACTAACTATTGGGAAAATAGCTTTAGCTAAAGCGGTTCAGCTCTCTGGAACAGCCTTCTGTGTAATCTTAGGGAGACAAAATCACTCAATCAATTTAAGAGATTTTTTAGCACATGCCATCTTCAGTAGCTGCTCGTTTACCCTTGAGACACAGTTTGGTAAAGCTTGGCAGCAACCGATTGCGTCTTGTTCACTGCTTCGAAAAGGCTTACATAGATCAAAACAAAAAAACAAGTGAACGAAACAGGAACTGTAATGTACTTTTATTGCAGTTTCTTTCATTACATGGGTTAACTTAGCTTCCCATTTACTTCAAATCAAGTTTTCTTAAGTCACATCGGTTACCACTGTAGTTACTGCCGCAAATGCATTGAGGACCGCTAAGGGGACCGGTTGTCCGTTCAGTGAAAGTATAACAAGTACCACCATTGAAACAATACATTTCTCTCTCTAATTCTGTTGCACATTCTGAAAAGAGAAAATACAACAAAGAAATGAAATAATGGAGAAAGAACAGAATCAGAATAAATCAATGTTATCAATAAGGAGTACTGCATCTTAACCCTCTGACGGTGCTACAAGTGGGTGAATGCCACACCCCTTAAAGGTTTCTCTCCGATATTTTGAAGACTATTTCTGATTAGCGCATGCGGTCTCCAGTAACTGTTTGTTTTTCATCGAGACACATTTTGGTAAAGTGTGGCGACGACAACTGGTTGCTAAAGTAACGAGAAATGACGTCATAAGTAGCATGAGGTCAAGCCATGTTTGAATAAAATGGTGTTTTCACCTTTTTAGGTGAAAAAAAAAACATATTAAATGCAGGGGCGGATCCAGGATTTTTCTTAGGAGGGGGTGCACCTCTAAGGAATGACGTAACTGAAGGGTGTCGTAAACAAATTTTAAAAGCAAACAACACAGACTAGGTCATCTCAGTGGGGGAGGGGGGGGGGGCGGGGGAAGGGGGGTTGCGCACCACCTGCACTTTTTTCCTTTCCGCCTCTGAAATGCCACCAAGAGCATCAAAATGTTTAATTGTATGTTATTTTACATCTTCCGCATTTTCTCGATAGGTTTAATTTAGGCGACCATTTTGGATGACGTCACGGACCCCAGCAGCGCCACAACCCATAATATTTACCTTATCTTGTAGAGAACACCACAGGCTATCTAGATGAAAAATATGTAAAATATTCGCAAAATATTGCAACTCAACAACTCCCTTTGTACCACGGTACAAATGAAATCCATGGTTAACTTTAAATCCGGGATTAGCAAACAACCGGGCCCAATTGTTTAGACGGATGCCAAACCTTTTGAAGTTTGGATACAGTTTTATTCATTTTAGCTGTTCTGTTTTCTGACAAAATCCCAGCGGTATAGTATCAACATTCTTGGTTCCAAATATGAGTTAAACGCCAGTTTCTATTGACTTTTCTTCAACGTAAGCTAACTTACCAGCGATGGGATGACCACTCAAAGCCTCCGGCAGATCGTTTGCTCTTTCGCTTGAGCCATCTGAAAATAAAAGTACATGCCAATTATATAGGCATTAATCATAGATAATTATTGGTTACGTGCTGCGTAAACCACTTTATTAAATTTTGAGTCGATTTTTATATTAAACGGTTTGCGTTTGTTCCATATTTTTCGTTGATAATAGCGTTAAAACATGCTATAATTTCAACCGTTATTTTCAAGGTTAGTTTGCAAGCTGAGTACTTTATATGTTTGTTTAAGATTTAACCGACTTCAAACGGCAACAAATTTCGGACTGAGAGAAAACATATATGAAGTGTACATGTGGTAATAACCTACTTTCTTTCTTCTTGCCAGCTGCGTACACAATTCCAATAAGAAGGCAAACGATCATGGCTGTGTTCTTCATGTTTGAACAGTTCTGTTGTAGACAAAAGGAAATCTGAATAACGTTTGCTCACTCTTGGTCCTCGTTGAGGTTTTAATAATGTTTTTACCTCATGGTCGTGGAATGTTGCTGGTTTCCTATTATTTTTAAACCAATAGAGGGATCCCACCTATTTTGGTGGAGTTGGTGTTTCGGAACGCCCATAATTGTTATATTTTTGTCAGCCTGTGCTCCTCCCGAATCTGTGCTTGAATTTTTAATAAACAAATTCAGTGATTTGTACGTGATTCAAGAACCTTCTTTTCTTCAGGAAAGATTATAACTTGAAAATCTCCCCATGCAAAGTTAATGGCTGTTCTACGAGCGTGCGTTGAATATGTATATATAATCACACTGTGTCCTCGTACATTTAAAGATTACTTGTTTATTTAAATTAGAGAACGTTATTAAATTTCATTTCATTTCTTAGACGACCAGTCTCTGAAATATCAGCATATCCAAAATTTTGTCAGATCCCCTTTTGAACAAGTGCTTTATTCGCCCTTGGACATACAAGGGGGGAGGGAGGGGGGGGGGGGGTGGTTTCCACCCCCCTTAGGGTTTTTCTTACGTTCTTACGTTATCTTGTAGAGCACATCGTGGGCTATCTATTAGATGTAAATACTTCCGAAATATTGCAACATCGCAAAAACCCAAGGGGGTGGGGGCTTACCACGGTTGGGGTAAACGTTTGCGTGTACGTCCGAGGGTTAGTTTGAGATAATGGGGGACCATGAGGTAATGAAGGATTGAAACAGGATTGGACCGACAAGGAGGACCAAGCTTATCGAAACTTTTGTCAGATCTTCTTTTGAACAGATTTACTTAATTCTTGAGTTTTTATCGCAGAGTGCAATGAATTGGGGCTATTGTCCTGTCTTGTCCTTGTTTTAATGTTCAAACGCGAGCTTATGGGCGTTTGCTCGTTAAAAATTAAACCACATAACTGGGAGGAACACGAGCTAAAAACAAACAATTATGGGCGTTCTAAGACGTCAAAATTTCCCATACAGGTGCGAACGCTTTATTGGATCGAGACAAATGGAGAACAAGCAAAATTTCGCGACCATTAGGTTATGAAAGATTGATGACGTCAAGGTGTGCCACGTGATATAACACCATCGTTCCATTCATCGCAGAGTGCAGTTTGTTTTCAATGAATTGCGACTATTGTCCTGTCCTGTCCTTGTTTTAATGTTCCAACGCGCGCTTATAGGCGTTTGCTCGTTAAAAATTAAACCACATAACTGAGAGGAACACGAGCTGAAAACAAACAATTATGGGCGTTCCAAGATGTCAAGATTTCCCACACAAGGTGCGAACGCTTTATTGGTTCGAGACAAATGGAGAACAAGCAAAATTTCGCGACCATTAGGTTATGAAAGATTGATGACGTCAAGGTGGGCTACGTGATATGACACCATCGTTCAATTGTGCAGACCTTCTGGGTTTCATTGTCATAGCTTTAATGTTCTTGAAGTTACTAGATTGTTAACTTAGATTTATAATTTCCCGCGCTGGCTGAACAAGCCTTCGAAGTTAAGCTTTAGCTTATATATTTCTCCAACTTTATTAAAGCACAATTGAGCAGGCCTTTTAACTTTGAGTTTTGAAGTTAATTTGGGCCTACACTAATCGGCCATACTATGTATCTTTAAATATTGTGCAAATTTTTTCCTAAATAGTCCAAACGACCGACCAGTCCTGGATTAACTGTCAACAGAACATATGAGTTGTCATCATGGCAACTAATCCTGGATTAGCGCTAATCATCCTTCGAACAAGTCGGCCCTGGCGCTCAATTTTTCAAGAGAAAATTAATGATAATAACAGATCACTAAGAACAGGAATTAAGATAATATTTCGCTTAAGAGGTGCTTTGTTGGAATAGGCCAATTTCATATTCTCGGGATTAAACTGGAACTACAACCCTGGCCAATACTCTTGGGACACTTCCGAAATAACTCTGCAATTTTACGCATTCCCTCTTCCCCCTCCTCCCTAGTCCAATCTAACCTCATGGGTACAAAATTGTTTTCACGGCAATCAACATTTCTGTGGAGAGGGGGGAGAAGGACTGAAATAGCATGTGATAACTCATTCCGAAGCATACTGAATAGTAGGATAAGAATATATTAGGGAAGCGTACTTTTGCGTGCAATTACGGTGAGTGTCCCAAGAAGTATTGGCCAGGGTTGTAGCTTGCAATGGAGGCTAATGCGAGGGAATCAAATGCAAATGACATGAAGCTGTTTTTGTTGATATTACCCTGCATAAGCCTTCACTGCAAGCTAGTTCCAATTCAATCCCCAGAAAACGAAACAGGTATATTTAAATAAATAAGTTTGAATTTTTTTAGTAAAATCTAAGATGGCGGCCATTTGTCGGCCATTTTGGATTACGTCACGTATCGCCAACAGTAACACAGCTCATAATATTTACCTTACCTTGTAAAGCACATCACAGGCTATCTATAAGACTAAAATATGTCCGAAATATTGCAACATCGCAAAAACCCCAACCTCTCCTTGTTCCACGGAGGGTGTAAACGTTTGCGTGTACGTCCGAGGCTTAAGAGACTGTCTTCCATGACCTAAGCCAAGTGTCAGGTATGGTTTAGATCAATGTTAAAATGTGAGATTAAACGAGGATTAAGACAAAGGTAAAGAAAAAAATAAAGTTATGCAATAGACTGAAATGGCTACCGAATAGGAGTTTCCGTTATTGTGAAAACCACTTCCTTATATTTGAATTGTTTCTATTTGACGAGTTTCGCTACAGCCGTGACATTATATTTTAGTGAAAAGAGGAATAGAATTTATCTGTTGATAGAAAGTGTCCAAAAATCTATGTGCGGTTTTGTTCGTGTTTTTCTCAAAATGAAATAACTTCTAGTGGAAACAAACTAGATCAGGTTTCTTATCTTTCTATACCTATATATGAGGGAAAAAAATGAATGAAATCGGTTTTTTAACGTCTGCCCCAAAATCAAGATTTTCCTGACGGTCGTTCTTAAGTATTTTTCCTGTTTTGTACTTCAGTTAAATCATAAACAGTTTCGTGTATTTCCTCTATTGAATAAACCTTTTCTGTGCGTTCATTCAACTGTGGCGATTGATCTTGTAAGTTAGCATTTACTATCCCGCGTTACACTGCAGGGGCGGGGGGGGGTGAAATTTTAAATGCATTTCACCCCCCTGGATCCGCCCCTGCACTGCCCCTTTTATTTGCAAATGAACTTTGGAAACTAATCGTCTTGTTCCGGCATGTTTCGAAAAGGATTACTGGTCACTAGACCGACTAGATCAAAACAAGAAACAAGTGAACGAAACAGGAACTGTAATACACTTTTATTGCAGTTTCGTTTATTACATGGGTCAACTTTGCTTCCCATTTACTTCACTTCAAGGTTTTACAAAGTCACATCGTTCACCAAAGTACTTCCTGCTGCAAATGCATAAAGGACCGCTAAGGGGACCGGTTGTCTGCTCAGTGAAAATATAACAAGTACCACCATTGAAACAATACAATTCTCTCTCTAATTCTGTTCTGCATTCTGAAAAGAGAAAATACAACAAAGAAATGCAATAATATAGAAAGAACGGAATCAGAATAAATCAATGTTATCAAAAGGTTACTGCATCTTAACCCTAGAAAGTGCTCCAAGTGGGTGGGGGGATGGGGTGGGGGCGGGTGGGGGGATGGGGCGGGGGCGGGTGGGGGGATGGGGGCGGGGGCGGGTGGGGGGATGGGGTGGGGGCGGGTGTGGGATGGTGGCGGTGGATGCCACACCCCCAAAAGGTTTTTCTCTGATAGCTTCAAGACCATTTCTGATTAGTACATGCTGTCTTTAGTGACTCTCGTTTTTCATTGAGACACATTTCGGTAAAGATTGGCCACAAATGGTTGCTAAGGTAATGAAAATGACGTCATAAGTAGCATGAGGTCAAGCCATTTTTTAATAAAATGGTGTTTTCACCTTTTTTTCGGTGAAGAAACATGAAATGCTACCAAAAGCATCAAAAATGTTTAATAGTATGTTGTTTCATTGCACTTGCCGCATTTTTCCGATAAATTTAATGAAAGCGGCCGTTTTGGATGACGTCATGGACCCCCAGCAGCGCCACAACCCATAATATTTACCTTATCTTGTAGAGAACACCACAGGCTATCTATTAAACGTGAAATATTCGCGAAATGTTGAAACTCCAAAAAAACCCCTGTTTTCTGTCGGACCAGTTATCTACGTATAAGAATTCGAAGCGCAAACAGTGGATAGTGATGGTTTCTTCTGCAATTTTTAAGGGTAACCTGACAAAATCCTAGCGGTGTAGTACTAATATTCTTGGTACCAGATATGGCGTTAAACGCCGGCTTCTATTAACTTTTCTTCAACGTAAGCTAACTTACCAGCGATGGGATGACCATTGAATGCCTTCGGCAGATCATTTGCCCTTTCGCTTGAGCCATCTGAAAATAAAAGTACATGCCAAATATATATGCATTTATCATAGATAATTATTGGTTACATGCTGCGTTAACCACTTTATTTCGTTTTGTGTCGATTTTTATACTAAAGTTTGCGTTAGTTCTATATTTTGCGTTGATAATAGCGTTAAAACATGCTATAGTTTCAACCGTTATTTTCAAGGTTAGTTTGCAAGCTGAGTACTTTATGTATTTGTTTAAGATTTAACCGACTTCAAACAGGCAACAAATTTCGGACTGAGAGAAAACATATATGAAGTGTACAAGTGGTAATAACCTACTTCCTTTCTTCTTGCCAGCTGCGTACACAATTCCAATAAGAAGGCAAACGATCATGGCTGTGTTCTTCATTTTTGAACAGTTCTGTAGTAGACAAAAGGAAATCTGAATAACGTTTGCTCACTCTTGGTCCTCGTTGAGGTTTTAGTCCCTTTTTACCTAATGGTCGTGGAATGTTGCTGGTTTTCCATTATTTTTAAACCAATAGAGGGATTCCCACCTACTTTGGTGGAGTTGGTGTTTCGGAACGCCCATTATTGTTTTATGTTTTGTCAGCCCTGTGCTCCTCCCGGATCTGTGCTTGAAATTTTTAATAAACAAATTCAGTTATTTGTACGTGATCAAGAACCTTCTTTTCTTCAGGAGAGATTATAACTTGAAATCTCCCCAGGCAAATTTAGCGGTTGTTCTTCGAGCGTGCGTTGAATAAATATGTAATCGCAATGTGTCCTTGTGCAATTAAGGATTAGTTGTTTATTTAAATAGGAAAACGTTATTTAATTTAATTTCATATTTAAGAGGTCAGTTCTTAGACGAACAGTCTCTGAAATATCGGTAGAGATTTTACATTTACAGCAAGCGGTCTCTTAGTTTAGAAAATGATCATTAGCTATAGAAAATAGTCACTTAGGAAATATTTAATTTGTTTCTGTTATTGTATGTATCAAAAGTAACATTGTAGTGCCGCACGGGACATGTACGTTTCACAAACATAGGTGCTGGAGGATGTTGTTGGTTAAAGTTTTACTTTCTTTCGAAGAAAGTAGGTTCTTGAATCACGTTCTTCAAATCATTGAATTTGTTTATTAAAAATGAAATCACAGATCAGAAAGGAGCACGAGCTGAAAAAAATATGGGCGTTCCAGGAGAAGAAATCCACCAACATAGGTGCAAATGCTTTATTAGTTTGAGATAAAGCAACATTCAGTTGAACAAATTTACTTAATTCTTGAGTTTTTATTGCAGAGTGCAGTTTGTTTTCAATGAATTGCGACTATTGTCCTGTCCTGTCCTTGTTTTAATGTTCCAACGCGAGCTTATGGGCGCTTCCTGGTTAAAAATTAAACCACATAACTGGGAGGAACACGAGCTGAAAACAAACAATTATGGGCGTTCCAAGACGCCTAAATCTCCCACACAGGTGCGAACGCTTTATTGGTTCGAGACAAATGGAGAACAAGCAAAATTTCGCGACCATTAGGTTATGAAAGTTTAAAACGTCAAGGGCTGTGTTTTCATGAGGCTGTTTTTCTCGCTTAACATTCCTTGAGGTGATTTGTTTACTGTCCGCGTAAAGCGGCTTAAATAATTTATGCGTTTTCACGGACAGAGCTTTATTCATTTTTCTTGATGTTTGTCCTTTGTTATTCGCGGAATAACAAGAAAGATGGCGGGAAACAGAGACGCTTGCAAATAAATGATTCTTATGTTTTTATAAATGTGCTACCGTGCTTGTTCTAGGATCGAAGGAGGGAAAGGTTTCAGCAAAGGCTGAAGTTGCTTACTTTTCAAAGTAGGAGAAGAATAATCGAAGCCTGTTTCTTTCAGTGGAAGTTAGAAAATTCAAATTTTCGCGGAAAATGCAAATTATAACACCTCTGACATTCCTTTACTGCGGTTGTTTGAACGCTGGTGACATGTGATTGTCTGAAATTAATTGCCAATTAGCAAGCTTAAGCGACCTGGTTTGGTGGTTTAAATTTAATGAGAATTCTATTGAAGTTTGCCGACTCGCTTCACTTTAAGCGATTGGATTCGCTCCGACGAAGGGCTAGCGCTCGAAACGTCAGCTTTCTCGAATCTTTTTACGGTGGCTAATTTACCTTATCGACTCAGTCGATAAAACCAAATTCTTGTGCTTCACCCCCACCGACGCAGCACCACAGTTTCTCTAGAAACTAACCCCATTCACTTTTAGCGAGTTGGACAAGCAACTGTTTTCACGAGATTTTCGACTGTCACTCGCTCAGCGACTTGAAAAATCGCTCGTGAAGACATGGCCAAGGTGGGCTACGTGATATGACACCATCGTTCCATTGTGCAGACCCTCTAGGTTTCATTGTCATAGCCTTAATGTTCTTGAAGTTACGAGATTGTTAATATATATAGATTTATAATGTCTCGCGCTGACTGAACAAGACTTCGAAGTTAAGCTTTAGCTTATATATTTCTCAAACTTTATTAAAGCACAATTGAGCCTTTAAACTTTAAGTTTTGAAGTTAATTTGGGCCTACACTAATAGCCATACTGTATATCCTTAAATATTGTGCACGTTTTTCCCTAAATAGTCCAAACGACCGACCAGGTTTTGCGAAGTTCTTTGTATAGGGCAGCCGAAACTGCAAGATTCTTGGTATCAAAAGTAAGATTGAAGTGCCGCACAGGGCATATACATTTCACTAGCATAGGTGTTGAAGGATTTTGTTGGTTAAAGTTTTACTTTCTCTCGAAGAAAGGAGGTTCTTGAATCACGTTCTTCAAATCATTGATTTCGTTTATTAAAAATTAAATCACAGATCAAGAAGATGCACGAGCTAAAAGCAAACAATTATGGGTGTTCCAGGACAAGAAATCCACCAACATAGGTGCAAATGGTTTATTACTGAGTTTGAAGTAATGGAGGACGAGCAACATGACACGACCATGAAGTAATGAAGGATTGAACCGTCAAAGAGGACCAACCTTATCCAAAATTTTGTCATATCTTCTTTTGAACAAATTTACTTGACCTGTGTGTTTATCGCAGAGTGCAGTTTTGTTCAGTTCTATGAATTGCGATTATTGTTTTTTGTCCTGTTCTTTTTTTTAATGTTCCAACACGCCCTTATGTTTTTGTTTTGGGACGGATCAATTGTTCAATGTAGCGTTATGATTGGCTGGCAAGTCAATTTTTCGATTTTCCGTCTGTGCGAAAATCAGCCCTGGCGCGCAAAGCAAATTGGGAGAACATGGGCCTTTAAACCACATAACTGGGAGGAACACGAGCTGAAAGTGAAAGCAAACAATTATGGGCGTTCCAAGACGCCAGAATCTCCAACATACACTGTAGGTGCGAACGCTTTATTGGTTCGAGACAAATGGAGAACAAGCAAAATGTCGCGACCATTAGGTTATGAAAGATTAAAACGTCAAGTTGGGCTAAGGGTATAGAAAAAATTCTCCGAATTCCTTGCATTAACAACAGCACTGCTCAAAAAATGACGAACACAGCCATGATCGTTGAAATTGGAATTGTGTATTCAGCTGCCAAGAAGAAAGAGATTATTTCATTACCAGATATACGGGCAATATTTTGTCACTCGTATCTTCATCTAACCTTAACTTTTTAGCTGTTTATCACTTTAAAACTACTATTATGACATCACTAACAAATGTCTGCTGATTATTTTACGTCTTATTGAGGACTAGGTAATAAGTCTATTGCGATACCGTAATTTTTTTTTCAGATGACTATAAACATCAAAGAAATGATGATCTTTCCGAAGAAATAGGAGGTCATCTAATCGCTGGTAAGTTAGCCTCCATAGTCTTTATATGTAGGAAGCCCTTACAGTCCAAAATCAGGTCAGGCCAATCACAAGGTGTCTACAAGATTGTTATTTTGTGGATGTCAAACAATCGTACGTAGCATTAATTTAATAGCAGCTGTCCTAATAGCTAAAGGCTTGAAAGCACCTCAGAACCGGTTGCAGCAAGTTAATTTTCCTACAACATTTTGGTCTGAACGTGAGATCAAAGAATTTACAATTTCTGCATTAGTGTGGCATTTTCATTGAAAGGAATATTATTTCACTCAGCACAAAAATTGAACCACTGGAAATCGAGGACAAAGTTCATTATAGACAAGAGTAAGTATTATCGAAGTGTTAACCGTCGGACGAACAGGAGGGGAGGGGAGGGGGGGGGGGGGGGGGGGGGGCGGGGCGGCTAGCCCTTAAGGTTTTTCTCAGATATTTTCAAGACCATTTGCTATTAGCACATGCCATCTTTAGTAGCTGTTCGTTCACCTTTAACCCTATTCAGACCGGGAGGGGGGGCGGAAAGTGCCCGCGCCGACTTTGAACGTTTATAACTTCTAAGCCTTTCTACCTACAGCCTTGAAACTTCTCGACTTTTCCTAAAATTTATCTGTGAACATTTTGGCAGAAAGTATGTTGTCAAAGAAAATTTGACGTTGCCATGGCAACCACATTTTGACGGATGCTTTTAGCTCATTTTGAGAGATAAGTATTTCCTCTGTTTATTTTATGTTATTCTGTTTTACACTGATCTTTATTATGGATTTAAACACCAAACGATGCATTGTTGTCGTCCTTGATCCAAAATTAAAAAGTAAGGAGGCGTTTCCATGGTAACCGTAGTTAAAGAGGCTTTTTTGTAGTACTTTCAAATTTCACTTTTTTCTACCTTTTATCGCATATTTTTTATTTTTGTTTTTTACTCTTTGCTTGTTTTAAATGTTAATCTTTTAATTTTGAGTGATTTTGGGTAATTTTAGCGCATATTCCGTGCTCAGGATACGATATTCCAAATCCAAGATGGCGGATCCAAGATGGCGGATCCAAGATGGCGGATCCAAGATGGCGGATCCAAGGTGGCGGCTCCAAAAAATATTCGAAATTTATTTTCTTTTTTTTTTAATGTTGTTTTTTCTTTATTTTTTGTTATTTTAGCTTTATTTATTTTTTATGTATTTTTTTAGAATAAATACAATTTCTCGCCTTTTGGACGTTTTTTGGCACATCTGACGTCATATTGACGTCATGATGACGTCACATGAACTGTCATGGTAACATAAAAAGTTGTTGTTTTACAAATGTTTAAACAATTACAGAGTAAGAAAAAATGATACTTCCCTTAGATTGTGGTTTAATTACAAAAATTAAAACATCAAAACAAATATATTTTTATGACGTCATGATGACGTCATCATGTTGCTACAAGTTACAAGTACCAATATATACATTGAAAATGTTTTCCAACATCATCAGAGAAAACATTATTGTCATTATTCTAAACAATTTAGAGATAGGTACGGCAAACACTTTCTGTGAATGAACTGTCAATATATGACGTAATTGTGACGTCATAGAAGTTGTCATGACAACATAATTATGTGGATCGATAGAATTTCGGACATACAATGTCTCCTGAAAATTTGGTGTCCATACCTACTTTCCTGTAGAAGTTACGAAGGGGGGGGATCCGCCCCCCCCCCCGGTCTCAGAAGATCCAAAAAAGCCCGGTCTGAATAGGGTTTAACCCTATTCAGACCGGGGGGGGGGCGGAAAGTGCCCGCGCCGACTTTGAACGTTTATAACTTCTAAGCCTTTCTACCTACAGCCTTGAAACATCTCGACTTTTCCTAAAATTTATCTGTGAACATTTTGGCAGAAAGTATGTTGTCAAAGAAAATTTGACGTTGCCATGGCAACCACATTTTGACGGATGCTTTTTGCTCATTTTGAGAGATAAGTATTTCCTCTGTTTATTTTATGTTATTCTGTTTTACACTGATCTTTATTATGGATTTAAACACCAAACGATGCATTGTTGTCGTCCTTGATCCAAAATTAAAAAAAGTAAGGAGGCGTTTCCATGGTAACCGTAGTTAAAGAGGCTTTTTTGTAGTACTTTCAAATTTCACTTTTTTCTACCTTTTATCGCATATTTCTTATTTTTGGTTTTTACTCTTTGGTTGATTTAAATGTTAATCTTTTAATGTTGAGTGATTTTGGGTAATTTTAGCGCATATTCCGTGCTCAGGATACGATATTCCAAATCCAAGATGGCGGATCCAAGATAGCGGATCCAAGATGGCGGCTTCAAAAAAATATTGGAAATTTATTTTCTTTTTTTTTTAATGTTGGTTTTTCTTTATTTTTTGTTTTTTTTAGCTTTATTTATTTTTTATGTATTTTTTTAGAATAAATACATTCTAAGTATTTTAAGGTGACATTTTCTCGCCTTTTGGACGTTTTCTTGCACATCTGACGTCATATTGACGTCATGATGACGTGAAATTAACTGTCATGGTAACATAAAAAGTTGTTGTTATACAAATAATTGAACAATTACAGAGTAAGAAAAATTTATACTTCCCTTAGATTGTGGTTTAATTACAAAAATTAAACATCAAAACAAATATATTTTTATGACGTCATGATGACGTCATCATGTTGCTACAAGTTACAAGTACCAATATATACATTAAAAATGTTTTCCAACATCATCAGAGAAAACATTGTTGTCATTATTCAAAACAATTTAGAGATAGGTACGGCAAACACTTTCTGTGAATGAACTGTCAATATATGACGTAATTATGACGTCAAATAGTTGTCATGACAACATAATCGATAGAATTTCGGACATACAATGTCTCCTGAAAATTTGGTGTCCATACCTACTTTCCTGTAGAAGTTACGAAGGGGGGGCGGAATCCGCCAACTGTTGAACTCTTGGTCATGAAAAATTTGAAAAGGTCATGGAAAGTCATGGAATTTAAAAATCTGAAAAGAGTACAAACCCTGATCAATAACTCGATGTACTCACTGTCGCGACGTTTACCATTTGTTCTTTAACTTAACCCTGTTCAGCCTGGTGGGGGGGGGGGGGGGAGGGGGAGGGGGCACAAAGTGTCCGCGCTTACTTGACAAACAATGTTTATTGGTACAACTGTTATATTTTTACGTCATTTAGCGTTTATTTATTGGTTTTGATTCATTTTGAGTCAATTTGGACGGTTTTTAAGAGTTTTTTTTTTAAATTTCAGAAATCTAAGATGGCGGATCCAAGATGGCGGCCGTATAACTAATTACCTAATAACTACGTCATATGACGACATCGTTCCATTGTGCGGACCGCAAAGGAGACAGTTTTGGACGTACTTTGTATCCTCTAAGTTTCATTGTCATAGCCTTAATGTTCTTGAAGGTACGAGGGGGGTGGACATGGTGCCCCCACCCCCTCCCTCATGCTCAGGAACTCAAAAAAGCCCAGGCTCAACATGGTTATCCTTTGTCAGCGCGCAAAACATCATGGGTACCCCACATTTTTCGGCAGACGGTTTTCAATGGGCGCGATTCTGTAATGTCCAGCAAATCATTAAGCTGCGTGACCAGATCGCGCTACCCACGGGTAAACGGATGGGGCGTATCAAACAGTCAGGGCGCGCGCTTTCCTAGCTTTAGGTATGTTATAAAACATTTTTTGGGTTTTCAAAGTGAGACTAAATTAATAAATAAGCCAGACAGACTTTCCACTTTTATAAAACCTGTGACTCAGCTAGTTAACATGTTGATGAATAGTTTAATAGCACTATTATTATTATTATTATTATTATTATTATTATTACGATTATTTATAATTTCTAGTGATTTTATTAGACTTAATGTATTTTGCGCACTTGTTTTTAGATATTTTTAGATATTTAGTTTTGTAACTTAGGATATGTCATTTTATCTTGAGTGATTTCAGAAAGTACAACCTTCATTTCCAGTCGAAAATGATCTAAAGAAGAAGGTGAACATCTTGCCAAGAATCTAACACGTTGTCTAAAAAAGTACCATGTCTCCGACTTGTAACTTTCTAAACGGCGTGTAGAAAATAAAGCAGACATGTAAAAGTTATCAAAATTCTCCGACACCATTTTCTAGATCGTGAACGTGTCTGGTTCACGGCGCGGTGTTTACCTTCTTCATCTCCGTGTTTTAGGGTACCCTGATACCTTAATTAATAATTATAGCATTTATTTACCATAACATCCGTTTAACGAAAAATTGAAGATGGATCAAATCTACTTGTTCTCATTCCTAGGCAAATAATCAATTAATTCATAATTAAAGGGGCAATGTCACCATTTTTAGAATAATTTTGAAAACCAAAAAAAAAATAATAATATTTGCATGAATGAAAGCCTAAAAATAATGGTCCAGTTTTGTTAACAAACACTCTACTGTCTTTGGCTGCAGAGGGCCTGGATGGAAACTGATTGCAACTTGAACAAATTGGCCACATTTTTTCAAGTTCTCTCCGCCTATCTTAAAAAAACGCTTAAATCTGATTACCGTTTTTCTTCTTTTTTTAAGGAATGACTTGGTATTTCTCTCTCGATACTCCAAGAGCATTTTGTGTAGATCAGAGGTACTTAGTCACGTGTTTAGTAGAAGTTTGACCAAAAAAAGCAAAATCCTCGTGACATTGCCCCTTTAAAAACTCAATTAACATCTCAGCAAAGTAGGAAAGAGCAAACTATACAACGTTCTTGTTTGCGCATAACATCTTAATAATATGTCAAAGCCCTCGCAGATCCACCTGGCAGAAATCCTGCCGCCCATGAAGCCACAGATGAAAATATGCGGACAACTGCCGACTTGGCTTTATCCCAAGCAAAGCGCAAAAACGGCTTGCGTACACATCGACCATAAATATCGCCATCGGCATCTTCGCAGAAATCATATTCCCAGTCTCCATCCCCTGCTATGATGACAAACTCCCTTCCTGGTTGTCGAAGAATAAAGGCAGCATTTTCCAAATCGGCTCCATCGTCTTCAGCATCTGGGATGAATGAGTTAGCAGCCCTCAAAAACCTCAAAGTTGTTCTGCGAACTTCGTCAAGATAGGGATGTTGTCCTTCGTTTCTGCATCGCTTTAGAATCTCTTTTCCAATAGCGCGACCATTGATTTCACGTACAGGGATTCTTACATATCCCTACAAAAAAAAGAAAGAATGATTAAATAACATATATCATAACAAGAACGCTTTACACTATAATAATTTCCAATGTCAAATAACTCTTAATTTAAATTAATGAGGATGCTATACCATATGCTGTAGTATTTACACTCACCATACCATACATATTTTATTTCACAATCACTTGACCAGTACGCATCGAATACTTTTTATCTCCTGTAAGTTAATGTTTAACTTACAGGGGGTCTAACAAGCCTTCTTTGTCGATCGATGGGTGCATTTTTCTTGCATGTTTCGCATTTTTGGTAGAATAATTTTTCGAATTTTTGTTACTGTTAATAGACGTTTCAGTGAATCTGTGAGAACATTCTTGTTGCATTTCTCGGATTTTTGTTATCAGAATTTTTAGCATTTTTGTTAGATACTATCAATAGAACACAAGAGTCGAGTACGCATATTTTTTTGAAAGCGGTTTAGCGAGCGCAAGGTTGTGGCGTGATGAAGCGATATTGTCTATCCCCGCTTTCCTTATCGCGACAAGGGCATGATATTTGAAATTCTTTGCTTGTTGCTCAAGGTCATGCGCTTGGCCATTTGGCAAACATCGGCTACATATTATTTGTGTGTCGCTCGTACCATGCCATGACATAATACGCTGACAACAATTTGTGTAGCGCCCACTTGCCAAGACAACGGTTGCTCTAAACTCATGAGGATCAGAGATATTATTATTATGATCAGTTCTCTTGATCCTTTAACAATTTCTCCCAATTTGTGTTATACGAAATGTATGGGGACCAGTAAGGAGAATTTAGCAACAGTTCAAGCAATCACTATTTTACCTATTTTAATTCAGTGATAATTTGATCAGCGTTATCAGGCTGAAGAAATATGCGGGCTAAAGTTCATACCATATTTCAGATATTTGGCACACTGGAAGCGCACTTGGCTAATATTCCTTTACGATGTGTTTTAATGTTTAATGTTGTAAAAATGAACTGGTTGCTTTGGGACATTTGGTAATATTTGTAGCATTTCGTTCTAAAGAAAGGGAAAAGAGAGTTTAAGGTAAGCAATAACATTGTTGCTGAAAGAATCGTTGTAAACTTGTACATGTTTTAATACAATTAAGCTTTGTTTACAATAATACAATTCTGCGCGGAAATAACGTGTTTATTAATTTCCACGTTATACCGCCGCCAAATGCCACCAAATATACAACAAAAATGGATAAAGAGATTCTAAAGAGAAAAACAGAAACAGTGAATTGGAGAAAAAGTGCGGGATTAGAAGAATGGAAGTTGACAACGATTCATCAATTTTGATTTCGTGACAGGCGGTCAAGAAATATTCATAGTTTCGATTCTGGTTGAATTTTGAGTTTTTTTAGTCTTCATTTTGTCTTTTTAATTCGTATTTCTCTGCGTTCATCACTTTTGGCGATTTTTTCTTCCTACTTTCAGATGAAAAGGCAAGCTAAAGCAAGCTCCTGGCCATAATCATGAAAACAGGCACGATATTTCTGTCGGGACAGTGTCTCCTTAAGTTAAAAATGTGCCGGTCCTCGGTTAATTAATTTACCCTATTTGCCCAATTGCAACATTAATTCAGAATTTACCCCATTTGACCTAAATGCCCAAATGCAACATCAAAACCAATATTCGGGCATAATATGACAGCATTGCATGATGGGAAAAAATTACTTGCCTTTGTACTGTCCAAATAACTTTCAGGAATAAAAAGCCTTGGGATTCAAGCCCTAGAAAATTAAAATCGATGTTCGGACTTCAAAGGAATTTCTCAAGACTTCGCTGCAATGTGTAAAAGTTCAAATAAACCATTTTTTTTTTGTTTCGAATTAAGGTTACAGTGTACCTTCGGGGGTGTCTCCAGCATAACAGCTCTAGCGTCTTAATATTACACTTAATATACCTAAACCCAGATATCAAATTAAAGCTTATAGAGCTGGCTATCTAAATATGGAAACCATTTGCTAATAAAATGAATTGTCGAATTTTTTACGACGTCTAAATTCGAACGTCCGAATCAGCTTTAAAACGCTATAACTCAAAGCGATTATTATATTTTGCTATTTTGATTTGTTCTCGGGTTTTCGGACACGAAGCGCTAAAAAAACATGTCGGCGATTTCCCATATTCAATTGCAGTGAAAAGTTACAGAATATTTTCGAAAAGGGGAGAAAAAAAATTGGAATGATCGCACGGAAATGGCTCTTGACGAAAACATTTTCGGAATTAAGAAATTCGCCGACACGTTTTTGTTGATTATATGTTAGCCTAGCTTCTGTCCAAATTTTAGGAAAATCGAACAAATTCCCTTTGAGTTGTAGCTCTTTAAAGTGTCCCCAACAAGCGAAATATTAACTTTGAGAAAACGGCGCTTAAAAAAACATATCGCTTAATAAACAAACTCCGCCCACAAAAGTTATACCGTCATTTCTCCGTCAATTTTCACTATTTTTCAATAATTTTTTTTTTGGATGAAGGATCATTCTGTAAACTTTATTTTAACGCCAAAAAAAAAATTTCAATAAATTTTCGATCTGAAGGTACACTGTAACCTTAAAACAAAAAAAACATACCTTAGCGTGACATAAATAAGCATTGTTTGAAATAAGAGAAGCTGGATGAAGCAAAGTGTTAAAATTGTTTACTCATCAATTCTTTGACTGCTCTCTGAAACAACAAAATGTTTAGACCGAGTTTTGCAAACATTAACCTCGGGCTTATGCTTCTCTCGCATGACGCATTTGAAGCGTTTATTATCTCATGAATACGCGAAGCCTGTTTCAAGAGATATAGTATACGGGTACAGATATACAAATTTCTCACCCGATGTCCTTCATTTTTTCAGACAATGTCACGCTAAGATGTTTTCTTATTTGTAAACCGAATACGTTTATTTACAAACTGCAAATGGAATTAAAATAGCAAGTTAAAATTTTAGTTTTACTATTTTTTTTTTTTTTTTTGCTCTTTGTTTTAGGTTTATTCGCTCAAATCGCTGTCCGCTGCTGGCAAAGGCATGAAGTGTGGAAAGCGTGGATTTTCGCGCGTATCTGTTAGCGAATTTAATACGTTATGTCTCGTTTCAGACAATGCACACTCACCCTTATGTCACGCTAAGATGTTTGCTTATTTGTAAACTCAATACGTTTATTTGTAAACGTCAAGAAAAGCTAATTACTCATGCGCGAAGCGGCATGAGGTAAGGTTTCGGCTCCGTTTTTCTTGTTATTTTTATTTTTTGTGTCACGATTTTGCATGCAAATTTATGCACGCATATTTTAAACTGTGCACTTCCGGTTCGTAGCTTTCCCATTTACACTTCCTGTTAAGTGACTTCCGGGTAATCTTACTTCCGGGGAAACAGCGTTACCGAAGTGTCACGACAGCATCTCCTACAACCCTACTTACATTATTAATGTTCACGTTAGGTATATATAAGACTTAGAAGAATTACTGGCTTCATTGTGGTACAGCCTTCATTTACAAAACATTCAATAGTAAACAACAAGGTTTGCAGGAACGATGACTGAATGAAAGGAGTAACTCTTCTCCATGTCGGACATCTTCTTATCATGTTTAAAATATATCATAAAACTTTCTTACGCATGCGCATGAGTATAGGCTGATAGCAGCTTCTTGTTAGTTTTTTCATTGACCCTAAGTTGTTTCGTATTCACGAGATGCACGAGATGGATTAGAGCTCCTTTGATTAAAGCGATGACTAAAAATACATGTCGTAGCGTGACAGGATACGCGCTGTGTCGGTGGATGACGTAATGTGCGGAGATTCTAAACTTAGGGGCCGATTTCATGGCGAATTTCAGTCGGGCTGAAATTTCAGCCGGGTTAGGCGGGCTGAGATTTCAGCCCGATTTCTTGAACAAATCTTCTTAAAACGACGTTTGCGATTACATGGAGAAACTTTCAGCCGGGCAAACGGGCTGAAAAATCTCATGTAATCAGAATGAAATTTCAGCCCGGGCTGAAAAGCGAGGTCACCTGGGTAGAAAAGTGCACTTGGGCATACGCAATGATTTGTTTTCAATGCAACAAGATGACGGCGTTGGCTGCCAGCCCGGGCTGAAATTCGACATGTAATCGCAACAAAATGCCAGCCCGCTTACCGGTTCACCAGGTAATCGGCCCCCTAGAAATTCTTTGCTTTGTGATAGCTTTTTCGTAATATGTATCAGTGAACTCGTCAGAGAAAAAAAACAAAAGGCTTGCCCATTTACATGCAGCGAGGACTGCTAAAACACAGATAAAAAAGCTGCGACAGGAATCAAATAAACCGACCTTTGGTTGAGGGAATATTCCGGTACATTTATTTTCGCGCGCATGTCATTCTGCAGATTTGCATAAATAACATATTAAGCTTTATGTAAAACTAATCTAGCCACCAATCGGGATTTCGATCTCTTCATTCTACTGTCACTGCATTACTTGAAGCTACTGATAGTTGGGCTTACAATATTGACCAGGGTAATGTAAACACAGTCGTTTTCTTGGATTTAAAGAAAGCCTTTGACACCGTCGATCACGATATTCTTTTGTCCAAACTTATGATATACGGTGTCTATGGCACTTCACACGACTGGTTTAGATCGTACTTGGTTTGCCGCAAACAACGATGTTTTATAAATGGTTCTCTTTCTGGGGACCATTTTCTTACTTGTGGTATACCTCAAGGTACAATTCTAGGTCCACTCCTTTTTATAATATATATTAACGACTTACCTAACTGTCTATTAAATTCTGAACCTCGAATGTATGCTGATGACACACACATAACCTTTGCTAGTAACACTATCCAAAATATTAACACTGTTTTAAATGAGGATCTTGCTAGAGTTGAAAAATGGCTAATTACTAATAAGCTTACCCTTAACGCATCTAAAACAGAGTTTATGCTGATCGGATCGAGGCAAAGGCTAAGCACGTTTCACAACTCTCCGTCACTTATGATTAATGGTGCACCTTTAACTCAAGTTACTTCTACGAAATCTCTAGGTGTTCATATTGATCAGACACTAACTTGGAATGTTCATATTGAGAATTTATGTAAGAATATCGCGTCTGGCATTGGAGCGTTGAAGAGAGTGAGGTCTTTTGTTCCACACGAAACTCTCCGATCGATCTTTGTCTTTAGTGCATCCCCACTTTGATTACTGTAATTCTGTCTGGGGATGTTGTGGCAAAACCCTAGCCAGTAAACTTCAAAAACTTCAAAATCGCGCTGCGCGTATACTCACTTACTCGAACTTTGATGCAAACGCTGATAACCTTATCGAAAAACTTGGATGGATAAAACTAGATTCTCTACAAAAAAATCCATAGGGCTGTGATGGTTTATAAGTCGCTTAATGGTCTTACTCCCGAATACCTTAGTTCCAAATTTGTTGACCGTAGTAGCGTCTCTAATTACTCCTTAAGAGACACAGAGGGCAAACTAGCTATCCCACAGCCACGCACAAATTATATGAAAAATAGCTTCATTTACTCTGGAGCAGTTCTTTGGAATAGCTTACCAATCGAGTTGCGGCAGGCTGACTCCCTTGGAGCATTCCGGGCTGGCTGCGAGCGTTTCTTCTCATCATGAAAATTTAGAATTTTTTACACAGTACGGCACTCATGTAAATCAGGTTTTTAAATTTTCGCATTTATTATTATTGTTGTATAGTTATTGATTATTTAGAGTAATTTTAGAGTAATGTAGTTCTAGCTATTACATATTTTATAATAATTCTGTATATTATGAGGTTTTTATAGTGTTGTGACTGATGAGTTTACCGTGTCTAAATAAAGTTATCCTATCCTATCCTATCCTATCCTATCCTATCCCGTCCTCCCGATATGAATTTTTTGGTGGCCAAAAATTCAAAGTCTTAATAACACCAAAAATCAAATCGAAATATATTGTATTCGCTATAAGTTCCATTAAATACGCTTGCAAGCATTTATTATGCACAAATAACTTTCAACTTTCAGTTTGAGAGTATGTTTCCAAGCCTCTTCCACTGCCTCCACTATTTTTTTCGTTTTTTTATGTTAAAGACTTTTATATCTGAGATACAGTTAAAACTCGCGTGTAAGAACCTAGTCGTTTAAAAGCCTGCTGGTAGAAATTTGCCATTTTAGTTCCCGAAAATATACGAACCTGTTTATAGCCAAGCAAGATCAAGCAGGTTCGTATACGTGGGTTACAGTTAAATTATGATAAACATTTTAACCAAGCTAAGGAGTTTCAGCTTGTGACTTTGAGATTGCAAATTTATATTACAAGAAAATACTAAACTGCAATTACAAGTAAAAGTATGTAATTCCTACAACAAAAAACAGGTTTATAGATATAAGTACGTATTGTAATTGTCCCCATGGACCTTGCAAAACCTTATTTATTTTTTTTTCTTTTGGTAATCTCAGTACAACTACTGTATATCTCCTTCATAGAAATTAAACCGGCATTGAAATTAAGAAGTTAATTAATAACCTACCAAGCCTAAATTGCCAACAACTACCCCAAAATACAAGAACCTATTTTGCCAGACTTCAAAAAATGCAAGTTCTTACACACGGGTTTTTACTGGCCTTTACTTTACCCGTAAATTTCTTAAGATCGCTGAGATCGACATATATAAGCAAAGACATCGTGTCCCTTTAAGGTGTTTCCCTCCAGTTTCCGTGTAGCCGCACCGACCGTTTTTGAGCGGCCGTTTAACTAACTTTCCTTTATTGGATTTGAATGAAACTTACACAAAATATTGTACAAAGTTTGAAGTTTATAAAAGTGAAATAACTTTAAAAATCGGATTTAAAATTGCGGAGATAAACGAGAAATATTGAAATCGCTTGAGTCTAAATTCCGAGCGATTGCGATGGCATCTAGAAAAATCAAAACTATTACGATAAACTATGACATATGGCAAACAAAATATCTAAAAATTAGAAAATTTTGTCAAGCCGATTTTGAGTAAATCAGAAAAACATTTCGAACTTGTGATTTTGCATGTGTATGAGCACATCTACAAATTCCTCAATTAAGATTATAAAAGTTTAATTTCTCAATCTCAAATTTACGCCAAAATGCGTGTTTAGTGTATGAGATGAAACTGTGAAGGTTTGAAAGCGTTTCTCGTTTTAGTTTTGGAGATTCGATTTTCTGCAGGAAACCGTAGTTTTTTGACTGAGTCCTTGATATTGTAGTTTTAGCACTTTTCTACATATTTCCAAAACCGCGAGATAGATTTTTTTTAAACTTTTATGGTCATTTCTTTATAATATGAACAACATTGTCTCAAAGTTTCATCTTGATTGAAACATGGCAACATGGTCAAATAAAATAATAAAGTTCACCTAAAATGTGATTGAGACTTTGTGCTTTGATTGCACGGTTGAAGGCGCACGTCGCAAAGACGCTTTAATTAATTCAGGTGAAGTGTAACGCATTTCTGCGTGTTGAGAATTATGCAAATCGCAATGACTTCTTTCTTTTCCCTACAATTCAAAATGTCGAGAGAGTCCAGAGCACGTCAAATGCGAATAAAAAACCTGCTTACAAATAAACTTCCCACTAAAATTCGTGGGAATGATAAAAATAACGTGGAACACAGCCCCTAACGTTACTCCGCAAAACATAATGGTCACGCAGAAATGCGTTGCGCTTCACCTGAATTAATTAATTAAAGCGTCTTTGTGCGCCTTCAACCGTGCAATCAAAACACAAAGTCTCAATCGCGTTTTGGGTGAACTTTATTATTTTATTTGACCATGTTGCAATGTTTCAATCAAGATGAAACTTAGAGACAATGTTGTTCATATTATAAAGAAACGACTAAAAAAGTTTTAAAGAAATCTATCTCGCGGTTTTTGAAATATATAGAAAAGCGCTAAAACTACAATATCAAGGACTCAGTCAAAAAACTACCGTTTCCTATAGAAAATCGAATCTCCAAAACTAAAACGAGAAACGCTTTCAAACTTTCATTGTTTCATCTCATACTCTAAACACATTTTGGCGTAAATTTGAGATTGAGAAATTAAACTTTTATAAGCTTAACTGAGGAACTTATTGATGTGCTCATACACATGCAAAATCACAAGTTCAAAATGTTCTCCTGATTTACTAAAAATCGGCTTGACAAAATTTTCTAATTTTTAGATATTTTGTTTGCCATATGTCGTAGTTTATCGTAATAGTTTTGATTTTTCTAGATGCCATCGCAATCGCTAGGAATTTAGACCCAAGCGATTTCAATGTTTCTCGTTTATCTCCGCAATTTTAAATCCGATTTTCAAACTTGTTACAATTTTATAAACTTCAAACTAGGTACAATATTTTGTGTAAGTTTCATTACTAATTCAATAAAGGAAAGTTAGTTAAACGGCCGCTTAAAAATGGTCGGTGCGGCTGCATGGAAACTGGAGGGAAACACCTTAATAACCTGTATGTTCCTACCTGTGTATGCCGCCCTCTTCCAAAAAATCCTGAAGAGGTTCCAGGTTTTTGTTTGGAATTTGATTTTATAATACTTCCGTTCGATCCTATACTTGGCACCAAGATTGTACAGCTATGTAACAAATGCCTTGCTTGGAATGATATCTTATGGCTATTGATGTGACAATATACCCGTCTGTACTAGAATTCCATTGGTTGCCGGGGAAATGTGAACTTAATAAAATAAGGGGATTTTCCCGGTTAATTTACACTACTTTCAGTTTCGAATGGATGCATTGATTGTTTGTGTCCCTTTGCTAATTATAATTTATAATAGTTTTCTTTTAAAATTTGATTATCTTTCACTTGATCCTATCAGCTTCTATTCTATTATACAGTGTAGTTTATGTCTTTAAAATGCTGAGGAAGTTGTAGTTTTCGGTTTGTAACATGATGTTCCGTCGCTTGGATACGATCAGTTTGGCAAATAAAATTACAGCTCGGCTATCAATGGTAAGGGTTTTTCCCTTTTCATAATTTCAGTTTTGCATCCATTGAAAGTCTGAAAGAAGGAAAAGATCCTTTTTACCGGTTTTCAAAACCTGTTAAAGCTAAATGGGGGTTTTCCCTTTGAAAAGATTTTCAAATATAGTCTAACCTCCCGTCAGCCTGCATCTTCAGAACAACACTTTAACTGATATTTATATTCATTTGACTTTTATGAGTGGTCATCGAATAATTTATTTGTAAGTTTGTAATTGATTGAAAATATAAGCATAAAATTGTTTTGTTATATTTCTTGTTGGATCAAGAAATAGTGTTTGTTTGACACAGCGGTTTATACATCTCCAGTTACAGATATATGCGTTATCAGTGTGAGCGATTTTTTCTAAAACTGGAAAGATGCTTCAACGTGAATTTTGATGCCAAATCATTATTTTCGCTATTCGCGGTAAAAGCATACTTATTTTACCGATCTTGCATTGCCGATTAAAGTAGTTCAGTTGCATTTTAGCTGACGTGCCTCGTTGAACATTAATGTATTTCATTGATCGCGTTCACACTGTAGTTTGAGAGTATGTTTTCAAGCCTCTTCCACTGTCTCCATACACTATATTGGTAGACCGTTTCCTTTTTCAAACAGTGGGACAAATATTGTTATGATTTCGTTTTCTACGTTAAGGACTCAATTCTGAGATATCCGTAAAATGATCAGGATCTGAAACATTAGCAAGGACGCTATTGTGTCCCCTTAATAACCTGCGTGTGTTCCGTACCCGTAAAATCCTCAAGATCGCCGAGATCGACATAAGCAAAGACGTTATTGTGTCCCTTTGATAACCTGTATATGTTCCTACCTGTGTATGCCGCCCTCTTCCAAAAAATCCTGAGGAAGTTTCAGGTTTTCGTTTGGAATTTGATTTACTTCCGTTCGATCCCATACTTGGCAACCAAGATTGTAAAGTGTATGTAGCAAGTGCCTTGCTTGGAATGATATCTTATGGCTATTGATATGAAAATATACCCGCCTGTACTAGAATTCTATTGGTTGCCGGGGAAATGTGAACTTAATAAAATAAGGGGTTTTCCCGGCCTATTTCACAATACTTTCAGTTTCGAATGGATGCATTGATTGTTTGTGTCCATTTGATAATTACAATTTATAATAGTTTCCGTTTAAAATTTGATGTTCTTTCGCTTGTTATTATCGGCTTCTATTCTATTTTTGTGTCTTTAAAATGCTGAGGAAGTTGTAGTTTTCGTTTGTAACATGATGTTCTGTCGCTTGAATACGATCACACTGCGATTAGTTCTTGCGACAAATAAGATTAAATACAGCTGTCAATAGTAAGGGTTTTCTCCCTTTTTAGACTTTCAGTTTCGCATCAATTGAAAGTCTGAAAGAAGAGAAAAGCCCCTTTTTACAGCATTTCGAAATCCGGTAAAGGAATTTTCCCCTTTTTTTTGGCCTTTGAAACTTTGAAATTAGATTTACTTCCGATCCGCTCGATCCCATACTTGCAACCAAGATTGTACAGTATATGTTCCATTAGTGCCTTGCTTGAAACGATATCTTTTTGGCTCGATATGACAATATATCAGTCTGTAATAGAACTTTATAATTTGTTGCCGGCGAAACTGAGCTTAATAAATAAAATAAGGGATTTTCCCAGACTATTTCACATTACTTTCATGTTCAAATCATTCCCGCGACTGTTTGTGTCCTTTTGCTAATTACAATTTTTATTAGGTTTTGTTTGAAAATTTGTTCCTATCAGCTTCTATTCTCTAATAATGTATGTCTTTTAAATGCTGAGGTAGTATTAGTTTTCGTTTGCAACATGACTTTGTCGCTTGGATCCGGAAAGATTAAGTACGGCTATCAATGATAAGGGTTTTTTTCCCTTTTCAGACTTTCAGTTTCGCATCCATTGAAAGTCTGAAAGAAGAGGAAAACCCCTTTTTACAGGATTTCAAAACCCAGTAAAGGAGTTTTTCCTTTTTTTGGACTTTGAAACTTTGAAATTAGATTTACTTCCGCTCGATCCCGGCATACTTGGCAACCAATATTGTACAGTGTATGTTCCATTAGTGCCTTTCTTGAAATGGTGTGTTTTGGCTCGATATGACATTATATCCGTCTGTATGTAATAGAACTTTATGATTTGTTGCCGGCGAAACTGAGCTTAATAAATAAAATAAGGGATTTTCCCGGCCTATTTTACATTAGTTTCAGTTTCAAATCATTCCGCGATTGTTTGAGTCCATTTGCTAATTATAATAATAATAATAATAATAATAATAATAATAATAACTTTATTTATTCACGGAGTCCTTATCACTAAAAAGTGGTCTTCTAAAGAGCCGTGCACATTAAACCTAGTAGAAAAAGTTAAGACTTAAAAATTACAAAACTCCTATAATAAATGCTAAACTAAGTTAAGAAAATACTAATATACAATAGCGGAATAAAAACTATTTAAAGTAGTGGCCTGCTTAGCCTCCGCTGACAGACTGTTCCATGTTACTGCGCCCCTATAACGAAAACTTTTCTTAAGGGCCTCAGTGTTCGGTCGCGGAATAAACAGGTTATGTTGCGCACCTCGAAGATTATGTCTGTGAATGGTATTGACGCTGGTGAATTTATCTGACAGATATTCAGGTACAAGGTGATTTACAGTTTTAAACATTAAAGATTTCAGTTGTTTTACACGTCTGTCAGCGAGGCTATCCCATTTAAGGGCATGGAGAATCGGGGCAGATCTGGCATCCCAACTAGACCCTGTTATTATGCGTGCAGCCCTGTTTTGTAGTTTCTCTAGTTTTTGGCTGAGGCCATTACCGATACTGCCCCAGACAGCGCTGCAATAATCGAGATGCGGGAGAACCAATGACTTGTAAATTGTGACAAGGGTACTCTGGGGATATATTATATTATATTATATTATTATATTATATTATTATATTAATTTTTGTTTGAAAATTTGATCCTATCAGCTTCTATTCTCTAATAATGTATGTCTTTTAAATGCTGAGGTAGTATTAGTTTTCGTTTGCAACATGACTTTATGTCGCTTGGATCCGAAAAGATTAAGTACGGCTATTAATTGGAATCAATGGTAAGGTCTTTTCTTCTCTTTTCAGACTTTCAGTTTCGCATCTATTGAATTCTGAAATTAAATTAAGGGAAAACCCCTTTTTACAGGTTATTAAAACGCGTTATATGCCTTCCCCGAATCATTTGTGAACAACACGGTAAATGATATTGGGGAAATGGAAAACTGTTGTACTAGGATAGGACCCCTTCCATTTTGCAAAAAGAGTCTGGTTGTCCCTTATGTTATGGAAAGAAAAAAACTGTTGTACTAGGACAGGACCCACCATGATTTTACGAAAAGAGTCTGGTAGTCCCTTTATGTACCTCCCCCAGCCCCCACAACTAAAAAGATGGTGTCTAGTTCCCATTCTATCAGAAGTCGAAACTGAGAGAATGATTCAAATCTTTCTGTGCCGTTTTACTAGCAATCAGTTACGCACACAGAATACGAAAGCCTCATCTCCAACAATAACAACTACAACAATATTTATTTACTTAATTTCTATCTCGTTACAGTTGGTGGCCCACAGGTAGGTAGTGCTAGTCTTGGCGGGCCTGATTATTTAAGTTCAATTACACAAATTGCTTATTTGATACATACGTTGTAGTAGTAAAAAGAGAAAATAGAATAGAACAAGAGGCTCCTAGCAGCCTATACTCATGCGCATGCGTAAGTAGGCTGTACCACAATGAAGGAAATGATTCTTCTAAGACTTATATATACCAAACATGAACATTGCTAATGTAAGCAGGGTTGTAGGAGACGCTGTCGTGACACTTGAGTAACGCTCTTTTACCGGAAGTGAGAGTAGCCGGAAGTCACTAAACAGGAAGTGTAGTGGAAAAGCTATGAACCGGAAGTGTACAATTTAAAATATGCGTGCATAAATTTGCATGAAAAATCGTGACACAAAAAATAATAATAATAATAACAATAAAAATAATAATAATAATAATAATAATAATAATAATAAAAATAACAAGAAAAACGGAGCCGAAACCTTACCTCATGCCGCTACGCGCATGAGTAAAGAGAAAGAAAGAAAGAAAGAAAGAAAGAAAGAAAGAAAGAAAGAAAGAAAGAAAGAAAGAAAGAAAGAAAGAAAGAAAGAAAGAAAGAAAGAAAGAAAGAAAGAAAGAAAGAAAGAAAGAAAGAAAGAAGGGTTGATTACAATGAGGATTTATATAGAATTGTTAGATGATACGTTTGATATTGAGGATTTGAAATAATCTTGTGTATGTCAATACAGGAATCTTCTTCTTCGAGAACATTTTTTTTTTCTCCAATATTTATGCCAATTATTTTTCGTCCATTACACTCATCAGATACGTGGTACTTTGCGTAACTCCCCTACCCCTACACAATGTGGGTGCTCATCGAGTATACTTGTTATGACCGCACTTCTCTTTTGATTCGACTCCATTCGACTTCATTTGACTAAGTGGTCATTGACTAGTTTGTAGATGGGGGGGGGGGGGTACTCTCATATATAAGATATATGGGTCTGTGCCGCTGTCAAAGGTATGGTTTTCAAGCAGTTTAGTTTGGGATAGGGTATAGAAATAAAAGAGTTTTGGTCTAGAATCGGAGTATCATTTGCCGGGAAATTCATCAGTGGTATGGAGAATTAAGTATGGAATAGGAATTGAAACTCGGAAGAGAAAGAGCCTTCCATAAACGGAAATGAAATCATCGCGACAACATTGGTGACAAATGGTTTCCATTATTAATAGTGATAAGGGATTTTCGGTAACATGGTCTGGTATAGGGTAAGGGTTTCAAAGTCCCAGCAGAACACCTCCGCCCAAAAATATACAGAGTACCCTGCCCCCTCCCCCGCCCCCTGCACACACACTCCCTCAGGAGTCAAGTAAGTCCCTTACCAATCATAACACGACCCCATGGGACGAAACAACCCTCGTCTGTCTAGGTTCAAGCTTGCGCTTATGATTTTAATTCATATGACGCTGGTGGGAACTAAACATTTAATCAGTTGCTTTTAAAGTTGATTGCTTACATTTTGCTTACATCACATTATTGACACATGGGTAGCCAGTCAAGTGTTACGTTGTGATATTCAGAGTATGGTGTGAGTATACGGCTGACAGAGATGAGTTTCGCATTTCACCTGGTTGATTCTCATGGCAAAAAATGGCACCAACTTTACAGCTTTGTCAATGATCATTAGCAGAACTAAATAGAAAAATCGAAATGTAAATAAAATAGTTCCTCAATGACTGAAATGTCACGTGTATAAAAATACATCATGCACTATTCCTGAGCTGTGACAACGTAAACTGACCTACTTGTACTCTTGTTATCTTTTTTTATCGAGAACAATTCAATATGATAGAACCTTTAACTTAACGGCTACCTTTCTATAAAAGGGCCATGGTTGCTAGTCTTGAATGCCAAACCATTCGTGGTGAACACAGGTACTTTCTTGAATCCCCCCTGCCCTCCCCTAACCCTCCCCCTCCCCGTCCCTCCCTCTTCGCCTTCCCCTCCCCCTCCCCCTTCCCTCCTCCTCCCTCTCCCCCCCCCCCTCCCCCTTCCCTCCCTATCCCGTATGTACAAATTCCAACTTTTTATTACGACCGTTTACGTCTGTCTGAGTATGGCCGTTACAGGATGGTTGACCACAGTCCTCTTGTATCTTCCCATCCGTGCCTTAGAGGTTTTTAGTAATTCGTTTGCGTTTTTTCTTGCTTAAGGTACACGTCGTTTCAAAATACTTTTTCGTGCATAAGTCGCATTCAACACTACAGCACCACACGAACTGGCATCTGCACTTAATATGCTTGAAATGTTGCACGGTAACAGGTTTCATTTTACAAGAGTGACAGAGAGATCTACATCTATTCGTTGTGACGTCTTCACTACTGCAAGTCCTTCCCAGCATTCCTGGTGAGCCCGTGAGATCATTTTGTTGGCAGTAGTCGGGGGAGGGCTCAAGGAAAACGAGCTTTTTGTCCATTCTTGCTTTTTCCAATTTGTTCTTAACTTGCTGTTTAAGCTTGTTGTCCACGAATACCACTCGCAATGCATTACGATATTTGAGCTTCAGTTTTGAGCCGATGACGTCAAGAGGCGTCGTTTGCCTCCAGCATGTTTTCAAATTACAACTTCCGGTAACGCCATGACACTTGCATTCTCTTTTAAGACTCAACCGAACAACCTGTTAAAGAAAGAAAGAAAAAATGAAAAACAGCAACCGGTTAAATATATTTCTGTTTATTACTACGATGGAGAGTCAGGCCACTTGTATTCAACCAAGAGACTATCACGTCATAGTCTCTCACAGTCTCTTGATTCAACACATTGATGTACTGCTCAAAATGGCAGCCAATTAATAATTCTATGATGTGCATGTTAATTAGCCCTCTTGGCCTCATTTGCGCTTGAAAATTCTTTTGGGTTTTGAACATGTCGACGAGGCATATATGGAAGGTGAGCACGAAGGATTATCCCCGAAACGTCTGACTGTATAACAGTTTTTCCGCACTCTTTACAAACACATTTCGACGTTATCATAAAAGCTATATAGATCCCTTCGTAGTTTTTCTTTTCAATATTTTCTTTATTGCAGCATGGACAGACAAACTATCGATACTGCTGGCAAAGCTTGTAAAACTGAAACGAAAAGTGTCAGTAAACTAATTATATTGTTATATAGCTGGAGTTTTTGTCAATATAACGCGCGCGTTGATTGGTTGATTCATTGTCACACGACATCTAACAAACAAACTGTTTCCCGCCAATTGTGCTAAGCGGGCAACATTTGCGAAAGCGGGCAACAATTTTGACGTCAGAGGGTAACATTGCACTGTTGCCCGCTAGCGCACGTGATCAGACCGTGATCAGACCGTGACAAAAGGTAGCATGATTATGATGGATCGAGTGCTCGGCGCGTTTTTCAAACTGTCGTGTTGTGTTTTTTTTTTGTGTGTGTTGCTATATAACAAATCGCTTAATGACTGATCCCTCGGGAAACAGTGAATTTTGTTGCCCTCGAATCTCGATGTCTCCCTCGACTTCGTCTCGGGAAACATCGAGATTCTCGGGAAACAAAATTCACTGTTTCCCTCAGGACCAGTCATTAAGTGTTTAATATAATATCTTTTTAACCCTCAGACGTACACGCAAACTCATACCCCCACCGTGGTACAAAGGGGGTGTTGCAACCCCACCTCCAACACCACCTTGGGTTTTTGCGATGCTGCAATATTTCGGAAATACTTTACATCTAATAGATAGTCCGCGATGTGCTGTGCAAAATAAGGTAAATATTATGGATTGTGGCGCTGCTGGGGGTCTATGACGCCATCCAATATGGCCGCCATCTTGGATTTTACTTAAAATTCAAATTTATCGAAAAAATGCGGAAATTGCAAATATTATTTGCTAGAGTTACAAAATAACATACAATAAAATATTTTGATGCTTTTGGTGAAAAAAAATGGCGAAAACACGCATTTTTATTCAAAAATGGGTTGACCTCATGTTACTTCTGACGTCATCTCTCGTTACCATAGCAACTGGTTGTCCCCAAACTTTTCAAAAATGTGTCTTAAGGATATACGAACAGCTACTGGAAATGGCATTTGCTAATCTTAAATGGTCTTGAAAATATCGGAGAATAACCTTACCCCCCCCCCCCCTTGTACGTCCGAGGGTTAAACAAAACTAGACCATTATTTTTAGATATCGCTTGATTCAAACCTGCCTTTTGGCTTTTAAGGTGAGATATGGTGACATAGCCTCTTTAAGTATTCATTGCGGTGTTCTCGTATAATAAGTTATTTCATTACAGCGGTTTTTACATGAACGTCGTAAAACCAAACCCAAAATAACATGATCACATTAACCAATCACAACAGACGCAGGCAATCCAATGAACCAATCAGAACAGAAAGCTGGCAATCCAATGAACCAATCAGAACAGAAAGCTGGCAATCCAATGAACCAATCACAACAGACGCAGGCAATCCAATGAACCAATCACAACAGACGCAGACAATCCAATGAACCAATCACAACAGACGCAGACAATCCAATGAACCAATCACAACAGACGCAGACAATCCAATGAACCAATCACAGCAGCCGCAGGCAATCCAATGAACCAATCAGAACAGACGCAGACAATCCAATGAACCAATCACAACAGACGCAGACAATCCAATGAACCAATCACAACAGACGCAGACAATCCAATGAACCAATCGGAACAGACGCAGACAATCCAATGAACCAATCACAACAGACGCAGACAATCCAATGAACCAATCAGAACAGACGCAGGCAATCCAATGAACCAATCAGAACATACGCAGACAATCCAATGAACCAATCAGAACATACGCAGGCAACCCAATGAACCAATCACAACAGACGCAGGCAATCCAATGAACCAATCAGAACTCGAATCAAATACATGTACCTTGCGCCAAGCGCGGGAAAACGCGTGGGAGCAAGTTACGATTGGTTTTGGTTTCATTCCTGATTGGTAGAAAAAAGTGACGCGATATTTTTTAGACAATCACAAAGCACAATCAATCAATCAATCAATCAATCAATGCACAACAATACAATGCAAACCCAATGCACAGCAATGCAAAACCAATGCTAAACCAATGCAAAACCAACGCAATAACGAAACTGCTTTCGACACTCAGTTGAAAACTGCTTTAATTTAAGTAGAACTATTGACTTTTCTTTATCATGTAATGATGGATAAGAGAATCTTGATTACCTTTCTTCCAACTTCATTGTTGTGTAAGTTAAACGCCGTCCTAGCGTTGTTTCCTACTTCCAGTTTGTTGATAAAGCGTCTCGTTTCTTTCTCGCTAAACACGATATTGTCACTGCACCCGCCCCACTGCCAGTCTCCATTTCCTTCTCGTTGTTTCTTAATGTTAGCACAACCACATCCGGGTATTCTGTTTAGTCTGCATTGAAGTATGATCTCGTGAATGATGGCGGCAGTGCTGATGGCATGAATAAATGCAGACTCTCGAGTGGCTGTAAAAATGCACACAAAACAGACAAAAATAAACGAGCTGCTTCTTCAGTATTCCCAAGACTCAGAGCGAGCAATAAAATTCTCATAGCTTCTGGCGTATGGGTTAGGGTTTATCAAAAATTAAGTTTTTTGCTTATTTTTATCAAAAATTAAGTTTTAAGGAAACGAACTGGTAAGTAATTTAGTGCAAACAGAAGTAATTCTGTCAAACCAGGTTTGCGATGTTTAGCAATTATAGGAGCAAGTTGACAATCTCACCATAAGGTAACGTTGTTTTAACAAAAATGGGGAGCTCTCTATACACGTGTTTGTTCTGATCCAGCGTACAGTTCCAAACCTCGTTCTTGAACTGTTTCTGACATTCCGCCAGTCCACGGTGGCCCCCAGCCCTTACGATGCTCCATAGTAACGGATAGGCCTGCAAAACAGAACGTTTAAATTTTATCTTACGAATAACTCTCGGACGTACACGCAAACTTATACTTCTCCCACCGTGGTACAAGGGGGGGGGGGGGGGGGGGGGGGGGGGGAGGGGTGTGGTGCCGTGGGGGGTGCAACCCCTCCCTTGGAATTTTGCGGTATTATGATATACCGGAAATATTTTACATCTAATATATAGCCTTTGATGTGCTCTACAAGATAAGGTAACTATTATGGGTTATGGCACTGCTGGAGGTCCGTGACGCCATCCAATATGGCAGCCAAGATGGCCCTTCATCTTGGTTTTAACAAAAGAAATCGGAAAAATATGAAAATTGCAAATAATTTTTGCTAGAGTTGGAAAATATGATACAGTTAAACATGAGGGCTAAAATCCATATTGACATCAATTTTGTTTTAGTATATAACAAACAAGTGGACAGTATTTTGCTCGCGTCTGATTGGCTATGTTGTAGTTCAAATTTATCCTTGGTTCAAATTTTATTTTCCTTTGTTTTTGGCTATGGTAATGTATGATAATGAGTTTTAAACAAAGGAAAATAAAATTTGAACCAAGGATAAATTTGAACTACAACAGCTACTCAGACTCGCCGATAGTATTTGCTATTCACCTGCAGGCATTATTCTTGATTTCGCGCCAGAGATGTTTTCCCCATTTAACAGTAATATGTCCGGTGGGAGGGACTTCTACATAAATAATGCCTGGGGTGTTGGTCGTATATTTTAGGTGTGAAAATTTGTACTACTCAGGGTGCTAAAATCTTAAATGATCGAGGTACCTTTTGGGGTTTTGAGCTGAAAAAAAAAATACGACAGGAAATAATTGTCACTGTTAATAGAGCAGTTTTCAATTGAGTGTGAAAAGTAATTACACAATTGCTTTGGTTTTGCATTGCTACGCTTTGTGTTTGGCTAAAAAATCTCGCGCCACTTTCTCGACCAATCAGAGGTAAAACCAAACCAAAACCAATCGCGACTTGTTTGCACGCGTTTTCCCGCGCTTGGCGCCGCCGACATGTAATTTCTTGGAGCTCTGATTGGTTCATTGGATTGTTTACGACTGCTGTTATTGGTCAGAGTAATTACTTCGGTTTTGGTTTTACAACACTCAATTGAAAACTGCTCTAACAATGGAAGTGTTGAGAATAACTCCAGAATAACTTTAATTAGTGACTTTTGCGAAGCTAGAGATGTCTCTGAAGAGTGCCATGGCAGAGACGAAACGTATATGTCAGGCTAGCATACCCACTACTATAAAAGGGGGTAGGTCCATTTGAGCCACGCCCGTTAAATAAGATTCTAGTCCCTTTTAGGGTGTCTGTCGAAAATTTCCGACGAGCACCCTGCCGTTTTTATATGGGAGGCTGCGGAACTGGTAAATTCTTACAGCTAGAGATACAAATCGCGTAGTAAGAACATAAACCTTTCCTTTTTTTTTCATAATCCCATAAGTAGATAATGGGATCAAACTAAACTCAGATCGACGTCAAATTAATTCTGATCGATCACCGAGTTGTGGTTACCATACCATAATAAATGGGATTGCCGAGGTAAATAACACGTTGGTGAAATCACCTCGGGATTTACTCTTCCAACATATTTCATCTCACACATAAAATAAATTCCCTAGGTATATTTTCGCGTATGACAAGTTAAGCGCAAAATACAGATTGAAATAGAGAATTAGAGAGAGGTAGCTACTGTCTTTAATTTAGAAGACAAAGACTCCGTAGCGCTTTCTTAACGCCATTGATAGCTTTCAATTCTTGAGTGTGGGCCAAATATTGCACGAACGTCCAGAGGTGTTTAGGTACTTCAATTTCAAGACCCGTCAAATGTGGTTCCAGGTCTTCCAGCAGTACTGAATTATCGAGAACTCCGGAACACTGGTGAAAATAAAACGTTCGAGTTCTGAAACGACGTTTGAGCGCATTTGCCAGCTTTTTGGAGCAGCATTTAGTTGTCAAGATACATGCACACACGAGAATGACAACCACACAATAAAATGTTTACCGCCGATGCAATAACGCCAACTGACCGCAGACTGAACACTCCGTATTTTCTCGTGAGTCCGCCCAAAAAAGTGGCAAAACCTGAATCAGCCGAAGCTCAAGACAACTTTAAAGAAAAAGGGAAAAAACGAATGTTTTTTCACCCGGGGGAGGGAGGGGAGGGGGACTCAAATAAAAAATGACGGAGGTGCTCGTCGTTCTTTTTAGGGGTCACAATTTGTAGACTGGTACGGCGATTAGGGTGTTTGAAGACCGATACGACAGGGTCGGAACTGAAAACGGCTATACCTTATTATAGGAAATTAATGCTCCATGAAATTAACGCGAACGCTCAAAATTCGCGTTAATTTAAGTCGCGTTAATTTTTGTGAGCGTTAATTTCCGCAACATTATTTAAGTGGAGCGTTCATTTCCGAGTCCTTAATTTCACCCCAAATTTTGGATACCGTCCGAACACATATAGCAAGTAGGAAACAATAACCTTCTCTTTTCTGCACACTGTTTTTCAATCTTTATTATGTAAAAGCCTTAATAAAGATATGTGATCTGCAATTTTTCCAGTTCATTCTTGCTTTCAGAAGAGCGGTTCTCGACATCCGTTTGACATCCGTTTTACACAGTCAGTCAAAATATCTTTAGAGACATCAATAATCGCGTTAATTTTCTTCATTTTGAAAATTTGTCCCCTCTCTCGCGTTAACTTTCTTTATTCGAAAGAAATTTCCCCTCCAATGCGTTTATAATTTCCTATAATAAGGTATTTTCAGGAACGGTCTAATCAATCAATCAATCGATTTTATTTTACTCAACAATAAATATATACAGTTTTACAAGAACACGCTAAACAAGAAAACTATAGATGCTGCGCTAACTACTACATGCTGCTCAAACCATTAATATAGTGTATTTATTTTTTTTCATGTCGTTTGGGCTGGGAACACGAATCCTTGTGAAACATGAGTTGCCGACAGATAGCGTTTTAGATTAGAGCAAAATCTTTTTAGGGTAAGACGTTGTGCTCTTCCGGTGTGACCATTTAAATGAACGCTATTAAGTAGTAGGTTTACGTGGTACCATTTGTTATGCTTTACACGGTGATCTCAACTTTGGAATATGTGGATGAAATCTTACAGTGTGACCCGGCCCTCAAATGAAAGCCCTTAAATAGTACATTCCTGTGGTACTGTTTGTTATGCTGTACAAGGTGATCATAACTTTTGAGAGTCTTTTGAGTCTGGATGAAATCCTACAGACTGACCATTCAAATGGCAGCTATTGAGTAATAAGATGTTTTGGTACTGTTTATTATGCAGTACAAGGTGGTTCTTACTTTTGAATGTGTGTCGAATCGGAACAGTTAGCTACTGCTGCTGGACAGTAAGATTCTGTGGTTCTGTAAAGTATAGGAAAGTGCTCGGCTACTGAGCCAAACATTTTCCTGTAAATCTGTTAATCACATTTTTATATAATTAAATTATCACAAGTGAAAATCAGTTAAGATGTAATGACCTTCTAAAAATACCCGCGGTAAAAAAAAAAAAAAAAAGAATGGCGATCACAGCCGCTGGTTAAATAACTCTCCTTTAGCTATATGTTTTGGTCAGCTTCCGTCGTTAAACATCTCCTCTACCTTTTCCCGTGGAACATATCCGATATCGTTATTGTGACATGAATAATATTATACCATTTTAATCCTTTTCAATACAGAAAAAAGAAACACAAGAAATATGACCGGATATCTGAGATTAACGTAGTTTATCTGTACGTAGGCGTGGAAATTGACTAAGCCTTAAAAAATCGAATTATTAGAGTAACTAGAATATTTTCAATCCATAATTTGCAAATTGGTGTTTACAAACCTTTTGCTCAAGAATATTGTTATCCACATCACTTTGGGCTCTGTGGACACACACAAAAAGAAACACACAAATATATGAGTTAACCTGCTTCAATTTAAAGGATCTGGCAAAGTGTCTTGAACGAAAACCTTCCATTGTCGTTGTTCCTAATTATAATCCATTGTAATCTATCAAACCCATCTTCCCTCCCTTTCAACTTTGCTTTTAATTTCTTTTTTTTTTTTTTGTCATCTTAAAATGATTATTGACATTCGCTTCGAGTTGAAAGAAAAGTTTGATCTTGTACATTTTTATTCCGATATAAAATACTAATAACACAGTAACTATTTTATGTAAACATAGCGTACACATTCATAAACATACATGGATCAGATGTCAGGGATGTGTTTGCTAAACCATAAATAACCCTTGAATGGCTGACCGCATTGTTTGCCCCCTTAAAATATCACAAGTGCTTACTGAATTAAAAGTTCAAAGCCAGTTCACATTTTCTTAGCATTTCAAAAAAGTTGGCAAATTAAACATATTTGCAATCCATTGCGTGGCTAGATATTAAACTTAATGTGGAACGTTATAGAATGTATTTTGGAAAACTGCACCAAAAACACCATTGATAAAAAGCTCTGATTTAATAATATTGAACGGCAAAGTAACGGTATGTTTTACCAGATATATTTAGATCTCTGGACTGGGGACAAAAGGAATACATTTTCAACTGAACATACTCTATCTCGCATCCTGTTTCACCAATCTCAGAAATAGCGAAACCTCTAACTCCATTTATCGTAAAGCTCAACTTAGGGACTGACTTACCCGAACGTGCCAAGGCAAAAAGAACAAACGAGCATTACGAAGAACAGAGCATAGGACTTCATGTTCCAAGCTGGGCAAGTTACGGTCTTTGATCGCTATACAGTATTTGCAATTGACTGATGTTGTTGACGAATGGGTCCTGGTTTAGTTAACGATATGCTACCCAATCTATTGGAATAAGAATATATAATCCCATTAACAAAACTGTGCAGTTAAATGGAATATACTAATAAACAGAATACACTCACAGTTCCAAATTATTGCGTAAAGCGGAGTAATTAGGGGAGCTCGAGAATGCACATTTAATAACTTCAGTATTAAATTAACTGATCATAAACCGAGCCAAGATGAAGAGAGGTATTTAAAAGCTTTTCAAGTATCCTTTTAACATTCCAAGTGGTTAAAAACATAAAGGTATGTAAAATATTGCTCTTCACAATGGTCTGCAGACTTGTCAGCGCCTTAACTCGGGCGATTTCATCAATTATATTGCCAGTGTTTTCGAATAATTGTGACATTTTCAACGATCACGCCTCGCAGCCAGTTTTTTCAAGCAATAGGCACACATTTTTATGTTTTTTCAGCTCAATAAACCACGCAGGACGTCGGAACAGAATTGAAGAACGTACTGATGCACGAGAAGAGATTATAAGTCTCGAGCCGAAGGCGAGTGATTTACAAGCTTTTCAAGTGTCATTTCAACATCCTAAGTAATTTATTGCACCACAAACCATAGCAATGCGTATCCAATTGCTTTTATATAATAACTACATTTTCCATGTGGTTTAACGATATGATAGTCAATAGCTATGAACCAATCATAGCGCGTGTTATTTGAATCGGCATCGCTTTCGAAGTGGCTCCTAGACAGTCTACGCCTCCATGACGAAGCGATCGAGATGTGTAACCGCCGTGTCGTTGTCAGACCTTCCTTTTTAAACTATGTTTAAAGTGGAACTCGTGTTTTTAAATGGTTCGGCAAATACACCCGTTACTGACATGTAAACATTTTAACACGTCACGTTACGTCACGTTTACGTCACGTCGATAAAGAAGTATTGTTAGCTATCACATTTGCTGAAGACCAGCCACCAATTTTCGATGCGTTTTCGAGTTCGCGATCAGGTGGCGCAAAATGACCTGCAAACTGCACCAAAAGACAGGATAATGATTAATACATTTTTGGCCTTTTTAACAACAATTTTATAAACTGTACGGCTGTACTGCATTTGATTATACGGTATACCATTTCATTCTATATTACACCTAATAATACTGATCGTACGCTAAAAGAAAAAACTTACGGATTTAAAATGAGGATTTTAGTCTGAGAAAAGTTGTGAAGTACAGCTGGGTATTTTTTTTTTTACACCCTTCCGGATTTCATTATTTTATTTCTTTTGGAGCCCTGGATCAGCCGTATCACGCAACTATTCACTGTATATACTGACGTCTCAAAAGCAGGCAAATGAAAGTATCTGAGAATTGTGATACTAAGGTATATTGACTACGTGCTACACTTCGTACAATTCAGTATTAGTAACGTTCCTACACTTGCCATTAAATTTCAGATACCACGCAGCTCTCAACAACCTCTAATTTCATTGGACCCCTATATCACGCAGCTCTATTGTTTTCAGGTCTTGTGTCCATTGTTGTGTTGTTTGTTCTATTGTTTTCTCAGCAAATCAGAGAAGACCTTGTAAGAGCTGTGCACTGCCCCTTAAATTTCATACACAAACATAAAGGACTTCCGGCGTACAGACGAGTACCTGCTGACGTCATTGTCAGTAACATTTGTCTCATTGGAATAAGCATTTGCGTAGGGAAGATATTGTGCTAAATACGAATTGACTTCATAAGTTGAAAGTTCGTGTTAAACTTAGTAATCTACCGAAATTTTAGCTCTTTGCAGGTTATGTTTATGGAAATATCAGCTATCCAAAACTGTAAAATTGCCAGGTGGCAAAAGCTCTAATGAGCCATACTTTCGCTCGATATCGTTATGTCTCTCTCGATATCGAGCTCAAGTCTCCAGATAAAATCAATTTAGATATACCCTTTCAATATTCAGAGTTAATTTTTTTTCTGTAGCTCGATTGGAAAATAGGGCAAACATTGTAAACAAATATAGCCAGAGAAAACAGACGACTTTTCGTCTGAGAAACGAGCGCAAAAATACCGCACTGATGATGTAACGCTACGTATACCCAGAACAGGGTAGTCCTTCTGATTGGTTGAGAGATTGTTTCAACCAATCACAAGGACTACCCTGATCTGGGGTAGCGTTACATCGTCAGTGCGTATTTTTGCGCTCGTTTCTCAGACGTCTTTTTCGCGGCGGGAAATGGAGTGGTGCCACCGCGAAACTGTCGTCTGTTTTCTTAGGCTAAAATAAATATTCATCCATTTGTTACGAGAACGTCGTCGCTTTCTTACCGCTGGTAGGGGTGTTGACCATGCATTTGCAGTAACAAAGTTGGTTTGACCGTTGAATAATGGTAAGAATTCTGTAAAATCAGCATTCCAACCGAAACAGCCGAAATATATGTCGTTTGCCATTTACATTCATTTTCTAGCGTTTGTTTCTTTTCTTTTGTTTTGTTGTTGTTGTTTTTTTTTTTGGAGGGGGGATGGAGGATGGGAGGGGTTGCTTTCATAAATATGGCGACTTGCATTTTTGGCAGCTGAAATTCAAGGCTGCAACGCCGAAAGCTAGTGTCTCTCGTGAACAATTGTTCCAGCTAACCCTTTCTTTCCAGAGTCAATAAATGCAGACATGTCGTGCAGCTCTAACTTTTGAGTCCGTGGACGAAATCCTATGATGTGACCATTGAAATAACACCTCTTCATCAGTGATTTTGCATGGTAACATTTGTTTTTCAATACCTGACAAAATATAGGTAGATATTTTTCTTGAATTTTAATGTTTCACACTTTTGAGAGTTCAGGGATTAAGAACATAATTTGTAAGAACATTTTCAGGCTCAAATCCCCCAAAAAATATATATGAAGAAGAACGTTCGTTCTAATTAAGCTCAGCCTCAAGTGAAAAAAAAAGTCGAAGTTCTAATCATAAAGAGTGTAGTATCTATTACTTAAATCTATGATCTCAAAAAAATGGACTCGAGTGACGTTTTGAGGTAGTGTGCTTCTGACATAAAATATATGTTGTGGTGCAATTTTATCCTTGGTGCAAATTTTATTTTCCTTCGTTTATATCTCATTATCATTCATTATCACACATTACCATACCCCAAAACAAAGGAAAATAAAATTTGCACCAAGGACAAAATTGCAACACAACATATACAATAAATTATTATTCAGTTTTTCATTCTGTCCTTTTAGCTATCGCGAAAAGTAAAGTATATCGATCAAAAAGCAGGCGCTTCAATAAGTAATATTAATATAATGGGGTAAATGCAAAGGCAACTTGAGTGCATCATATTTCTTTCGGCAGAGTCTAAATACTATAGCTCAGAAGGAGGTCGGACACCTTAATGAGAATATATAACGGAGTAACTGGTTAGCTTTCTGTTGAGGTTGGGGTTAGCAGTTGGTAGTTAAATTTATAATTAGTCCTAAAAAACTCGAGAAGCTAGGTGGTACCCTGGTACGGTAGTCTATGTAAGCCTAAGCCTAGCTGAGGTCACAAGTTCAATCCTGAGTGGGGATTTTAGATTTTCCTTTTACACTTAAAAATAAAACTCTAAGTGTCGACATTACGTTATATATTCTCAATAAGGTGTCCGACCTCCTTTTGTGCTATAGCAGGTAGACTCTACCATTTCTTTCACGAGCTCAGTGACCAATAAGCACATTCAAGCAAATTTGTATCACAAGTATTGGGAACGAACATGGCGGGAATTCAAAGGTTGATGAGGTAATTTAAGTATCATCCACTGCTTAATTCGTTTCCACAACTTTCTATGTCGGGAAACTTAAAATAAATTTAAAATATGAGAAGACGCCAAACATTCCAACAGATTTGTAAAAAAAGAAAAAAAAAATCGCTTCACGCCATATATCGCCTCAAGTTTTAATACAATAATCGATCGCCGTAAAATTGCAGCCCACGATCGTATGACTTAGAGAAAAAATACTTTTCTTTCGATTGTCAGATACCATTCTTCCTTATAACGTTGAATTCTAAATCAGCCTCGAATGTACCTTCTTCACGGTCTCTGGTTGACAAAGAGACAACCCCTCTCACGTCTTTTAAAGTCATTACTCTCTCAGGTAATTAGTTGTTTGGTATTCGATGCTTGTTGTGCCTTTTGTGCGACGCTCCAGTAATGTTATTTTTTCAATCAATACTATTGTGATAACTGATAATTAAATTAAATAAAACAATCTTATTTCTGTGTCTTTCTTATGTCTGTGTCTATACTAGCGGACCCAAAGTCTACTAATTTGGCACATATCCTTCATCAAAATCCAGAATACATCAACAGTACAGTGAACAAAAAATATTTTAGTGGCAATAGATTACACTATATATTTTTATGTTTTTTTTTTTTTTTAAGTTTAGGAATATGCTATACTAACTTCAGTGGAGCCTCTTCTTTGGGACAATTCCGTTAATGGGAAAATTCCATCAACAAGGGAACATTTCTCCCGGTCGGCAAAACGCTCTTATTAATAATCTTTGTAATTATCACCTCCATTACCTCTATTAATAAGAGTGCACTTCTCCTGTCCCGATGTTGTCCCCTCAATGGACGTTAAACTGGATTTAATCACCTTTACTAAAAAGTCACCTTTATTAATAAGGGGACGCCTCCCTTGGTCTCAATGGTGTCCTATTAATGGAGGCTAAACTGTGTTTAATGAGTACGTGAGTATTCGCTATACAGGTGGCATCGCGAGACAAAGTTGGGCTTGGTAATATAATTGTATTATTCTTCTTTTTTAATTTGTATGGCAAGCCAGAAAGGTCTGACTAAATCTGCCTGAAAGTCTACATTCATTTACAACTTTTTGTTGGCAAATTTCCTTTTGCAACACATTAATTACATCTGTCAAGCTAAATACTCAGGTGATGTTATCATTGACGCAAGGGGCAGCTTAAACTTGGTTTCTTCCTTTTTTTTTTAATTGAATTTTGTTTGAATTTTGTGTTTATGTCTCCTCCTAAATACATTCATCAACAACATAACAATAATTGATTTTTATCTATGACAAAATAACGGTCATAGGTCAACTTCACAAAACTCACATTTGTCCTAATCCTTCCGTGCACCTGCAACAGCATATTTTTCCACTTAATAATCTTTCCACTCTTAAAAGCTCTTATATATCAAAATTGAAGACAGATCTAGATCTGAAACTCCATTTATTAAAATACTGAAAAACATTCAACAGTAAGAAGAATAACTCAGTACTAACGAGCTTTCATTTGAATAGTCACACAATTTGGGAGTTCATTCACAGTCGGCAAAAGTTTGAGCCACCTTGTACAGCATAATAAACAATACCACAGAAAAGTACTACTCGGTAGCTTTCATTTGAATGGTCACACTTTAGCGCTGAGTCCATCCGCAGACTCAAAGGTTTGAACCACCTTGTACAGCATAATAAACAGTACCACAGGAAAGTACTGCTTAGTAGCTTTCATTTGAATGGCCACAGCTTAGGAATTTATTAAAGTTAGAACCACCTTGTACAGCATAATAAACAGCCCCACATTAAAGTACTGCTTAGTAGCTTTTATGTGAATGATCACACACTTTGGGATGTCATTCACAGACTCGAAAGTTTGTACCACCTTGTACAGTATTATAAACAGTACCACAGTAAAGTTCTGCTCAGTAGCTTTCATTTGAATGGTCACACTTCATAATTTTGTCTACAGACTCAAACGTGTGAACCACATTGTACAGCATCATCAGGAACAGACGCACAGTAAAATACTGCCCAATAGCTTTCATTTCAATGGTCACACTTTAGGTGATTGAGTCCATCCGCAAACTTAGAAGTTTAAACCACCCTGCCCAACATGACTCGAGCCGTTTGTAGTACTTTGGGAGTAAAATAGATTAACCCAACTAATGCTAAAGGTAAATAGTCTAAAACAACGCCAACTGTGTGCGTTCCTGTGTGGACTCATCTCTTCGAAACGTCGTTCAAGGCTACAACCGTTAGTTTTCTCGAAAAGTAACCTTAGCCGAGCAAATTTGACACAAATGAAAGAAAAGGCAAATTTTTATGTGAAACGAATTGAGACTAATAAAGCTCGCGTGTGACTTGAGGGAAATCTTTCTTGGTTCTTTTAATCCTTTGCAGATAAACAATAGTCCAATGTTTTCTTTTGTATTTTATCATTCTTCATTTACACTTAGATAAGTTTTTTTTTTGCTAAAGCCTGATTAAAGGTATCTGGATTCAGTCCTCCCAGATCAAAAACTGGCCCTTAGAAAACAGATCGACGCAGTGCACAGTCAAAAGGGAAATAACTTCTCATAGAAAATGTGCTCAGCACTATCGCCCAAGTGCCCCAGATATGATATTTTCGGGTGTTTCTACCAGTATGTGTTGATACTAATTGGCAAAGTAAATTGTCTTGCCCGATTTCCGCATTAACGTAAATAAATTCGATGCATTGATAAACTGTCACATGACCTATGATGTCAAGTGCAACACGAATACTTTAAGTTGAAAAGTGTAAAACTAGTGATCTGCTGTTAAAGGCCTTCAAATGTTCAAGCACTCAATTCTTTGGCGGCCACTCAGCGATATCCTTTAAAAGGAATATGATCTGCATTGTCACTCGATAAGTGCGCTTGTATAACAAGAAGAAATCATGAGATTTTTTTTTATACCAATACATCGAGATTAAGCAAGCTTAAAAGCTAAGGGTTGCAACTGCTGTGTGTTCCTGACGATTTCTTTTTTAAACCTCTTTACCTCATTACGAGTAACAAATATACGACAAAAATATATATAAAACTTTAATGCACTTGTCAAAGTTTGAAAGCTGAAGGGAAGCACCTTAACTCTTACTAAAATAACTGCTAATAAGATTTCATTTGAACCGTTACTCTATAGCCTAAGGATGTCATCCACAGGAACGACGTTTACCCTTTTCACTCACAAGAAATTCAGGAAAAATCCTAAATTTCGATTTGTAAAATATTGTAAAAAAAATGGTACCATACAAAAATACTGCCAAAGAGGTTTTATTTGAATGGTCACACCATAGGATTTCGTCAACAGACTAAAAAGTTAGAACTACAATACACGATGTCTCCATAATTTACTCTGAATGTGAGAGGGTTAATTGGCTTAAATATTGAATCTGGGAGAGCGAAAGGTTTTAAAAACACCAGGCTACCACTTAAGGTGTGTTCTGCTTGACTCAAAACACGTTCGGTTAAATAAACAAGCAGGGCTAATTTTAAAATGGGAAATGACGATAAAAAGATGAGGCACAGACAACAGTTGGAGTTTTCTTCCAGCATAATGATATACATGAATGTGCTCACTAATCCAGCTACAAGGCAAAATAAACATTTGCGCGTGTATACTTACTACGGATGGTCCCTCGTGATGATGTCAATTAAAGCGGGCAATATAGAACTCTCTTACCAGGAGTGTATAATGCAGTATATAAAACTACAAGCTTTAAATGAAGGTGACACTATGTCTTGTGAATGATGATGATATGATTCACGTTGTCAGAAACACTTTATCATCAGAATTGTTTTTTTTTAGGTGATTGCCTCAAACGGAGTTTAAATAGCTCACGTGTCAATGCAATAAGCAGTTTATTACTGAGTTAAGGGATTATAAGTGAACACTTTGCTCACTCAGATCACGAAATACAAAAACAGAGCTAGCTATGGTGGGGAATGGGGGATGGGGAAGGGGAATGTCATTTTCATTTTATATCCAAATCGTATTGTAGAGGACGAGCTAAGAAATTCACCAACACGTACATTACACGTGCACAACCTACCCATTGTACTCTCATTAAAACCTTTTGCGATGTTCTCTCTGTGGAGAGCGGATGTGGCCTTTGTATCCGTTAGGTAAAACCCGATAAAATGTTTTCTTGGCTTTCCCCTGCAACAATACAGCTTATATAAGTCGGATCAACCCTTTCCACCTCCAGAAAGTTGCAGCGCATCATCACGTGACATCATGATTGCGTTAGTTTGTATCCTACGAAGGTTATATGGCACAAGAGAGGGGACTTAGAAAACGATATTTTGTGATGGAAGAAGTCGTCCATTCTTAATATCAACTGCCTTACGTGTCAAGTTCAAAACAATGAATAATTATTTATAACTGTATTGAACTGTGATTACATCTGTGTCAAGCACTTTGTGGTTAACAAAGAATTTATTTTACAATGGAGCTAAAAATCCCGGAACCTCTGTATTTAATTTCCCTTTAGGAGAGAGGGGTCTAATTGCTTTAATGATTTTCTAATGACCTTAATCAATTATAAAAAAAGAAATGATTTTTTAGAGTACCAATGTTCTCTTTTCGTATTTAATCCAAGTGCTTCTTCAATAACTTCAAGCTTATCGAGATATCACTCCAAGACAAATTCCAAGTCCTGATATACATCTTTCTGGACGTGTCCATGCATTTCATTTTCGTAGTATAATCCTCCAAAATATTCACTCGATTAGCCTGCGTGGCGTTAAGCGCGCTACCAAAAATTAGTCTCGCTTCTTATCGATTTGTTCGCTTTTTGCTCAAGGTTTCGCTGCCACTTCGTCCTGAAGTCAAGTTCACCGCGGCTCTTGGTTCGTTCCCAGGCTTACCGCGGATATCGATACAAAAGAAACGCTCGTGACGGTATAAATCTGTAAACAAGTGCTAGAATCTGGTCCGGGCACGACATTTGTTAAACTCATTCAATTTTGACAAGAGTTATGCTTACCTTTAACGAGTTTAAACAGTGCTAAATCTTTCCGAGAGCCTGGATGATATTTGCCTTGTTAATAAGCGTTGCTGATTATTTCGCCGCGGTTTTGTCCACTTTCTTCAAAATCTTCTGGATAGGACCTTGGAACTTGAGTGCGGGTATGTTTTACAGTAGTCAATTCCACTTACGGAAATACAAAGATTTCTGCAAGTTAACGCCGCAAATCCAAGCTTTATCGCCGGTAGCGTCTCTGGAAAGTACTAATGCACCAGCTGTCGCTTAAATAACTATTCTTGTAGAGATAGCAATTCATATCATCGAGACTGTGTGGCCGCAGTTAACATATCACTAACGTAATTCTCAAATCTTATTGGTTGGAAATGGGCTGGCGATTAGCAAGAGTGTCCTGTTTCAATTCGATATCGCAGACCTGAGATAATCGGACCACCAATCGCCTATTTGATTCACGTAGTTTTCCTTCTAGAACAACACATAAGGTTTTTTTTATGTATATGAAATGTTTCTATGTTGTTTGTTGTTGTAATTTGTGTTGAAAAATATTGACCAATAAACGGGGCCAAGCCCCTATGTCATACACTCTAGAAGCAACAATTGTGGTTATCGGAATTCTACAGGTCATCACAGGGTGCATGTCGATTAAATGTCCCCGCCCCACTTATTTTTCAAGCTAGTAGAGAAAGAAATCCGATTACCACCTTGTCGTCCGATCCAAAGTCGATCTTAGCATGAAGTCTGTATTTGAAATCCCAAAAGGTGGCCCAATTCGAATAGGAGCCTTTGAGCACAACTTTCCTTCGATAGTTTTTATAATGTTGAAGGAAGTGGCCTTTGAGTCTAAAAATAAAACCCTAGATTGTGACCATTTTGTGTTGTCAAAGGTTGTTCTAACTTTTGATTCTCTGGATGAAAATGTCAAGTGTCATCAATTGAAATGAAAACTAAATTGAGCAATATAATTTCTTGTGGATACATTCCATCTCATTTGGTTTTAACTTGAGAGTCTGTCAGCGAAACCGAAATTAACAGTTTCTGGTCTTTCTAGTCAGCAAACTTAAACCTGGTACGGTTTGTTTCAACCTCCGTGTTATCAACATTTAGTGTTTCAGTAACGGAAGGCGTAATTTGAAACGCATGGAAACGCGCGGCGGCTTGAAGTGAGTCCGTCATGAAACGCTAAACGTTATACAGAGAAAAGAAAATTACCACAATTGAGACTGTTTGAATAAGAACCATTGATTTGGATTTGACCAGCACTTAATAACCCTTGGACGGACACGCAAACTTATACCCCCAACCGTGGTTCGCTCGCTCTACTATCCCTGAGGAAAAAGGAGGGACTACTCGTAGTCCACATGCAGCAACACCCCCCATCCTCCCCCCCACCCCCACCCCCGTAATCACCTCCTTGCCTTTTAGTGGTATTAAAATATGTCGAAAATATTTTGCGTCCAATATATATTCTGTGATGTGCTCTGAAGGATAAGGTAAACATTCGTCGTGGAAATTCATTCAAAGACTTCAAAAACACGAAATGAATCTTTATTAAAATAACTTGATCTCAAGCTACTTATGACGTCATTTTCATAACCATAGCAACCGAATCACACCCTTCTTAACTTTTTCCCAAGACACCTATTGAAGACGGCAGGTAGGTGTCACCCACCAACCCCCGCCCCCAACCCCCCTAACCGGGTGATGCTTTTGACACAAAAGTGTATAGCCTCGTGGTTGGGGGTACTCCCTATAATGGGCTATACTGGGATGCTCCGCCCGAAAGGGGTGCCTTATTTCGGCTAAAGGAATATAAAAGGGTAGGAATTTCACGAGATGAAGTGTAGAAAGCCTACAAACTTGGGTGAAGAAAACTGCCATTTAGATACATAAAAAGGGCCAAACGGACGAACGTAACGGCTAATTCGTCTATTAAATTCGTATAGTAAAGAGATGTAGTGTTTCTTCTGTAGATATAGGAAAGGGGTACTATTTGCTATGCAAGGTATATGAAAGGATCACCTTAATCTATCAAAACGCTACATAAAAGGGTAATGGTTTGGACCTCGGGGGAACATCTCCGTACAAAACTTAGGTAAAAAACGTAGGCCACAGACAGACTGTGATTCTGGCCGCCACGGGAAATACGCTTGCACAAAAGGCATAACCTGCACAACAGGCGCTTTTTGGGGGCTCAAGTGGGTTTTGGGTTATCGAGCGTGACGAGCGCGAGACACGGGAGGGCTGTTGTGCCCTTGGGTTTTTGCGATGTTGCAATATTTCGGAAACATTTTACATCTAATAGATAGCCCACATTGTTCTCTACAAGATAAGGTAAATATTGTCGGTTGTGGCGCTGCTGGGGTCCGTGACGTCATCCAAAATGGCCGCCAACATAGTCGCCATCTTGAGATTTTACTAAAAATTCAAAATTTTTGGAAAAATGCGGAAATTGCAAATATTGTTTGCCAGAGTTGCAAAATAACATACAATGAAACATTTTGATACTTTTGGTATCATTTTATGTTTTTTCAATGAAAAAAGGTGAAAAACACGCATTTTTTTCAAAACTGGCTTGACCACATGCTACTTATGACGTCATATCTTCGTAAAAAGTGTTGTTGTTGTTCATCGTGGTGAACACACTAGTAAAGAAGTGGTGGTGTGAATCATACTTAGCGTATGATTCACACCACCCGCAATCAGTAAAACGCGGTATTGTCAAGTGTCTTTACGAGCGCACCAAACGTCTCGTAACGAAACCCTCTGTTATCTCCAAGGAGAAAAAACATCTGTCATCTGTTCTTGTTTCTAATGGTTATCCTTTTTCTTTCTTGCAGAAACTTACCAAGACCAGAAAACCCAACACCAGTGCTGAGCCCACGATCGAGTTCAAGTCTACTGGGGTTTTACCTTATGTCAAAGGTCTGTCCGAACAACTTCGCCGCTGCCTACGACAACAAGGCGTACGCGCTGTTTTCAAGTCGGAGACTACACTTGGATCACACCTAGTACGGCCTAAAGACGCTGTTGACCCGACTAAACAAGATGTCGTGGTTTACAGAATTCCCTGTGAATGCGGTAAAGTTTATATCGGCGAGACTGGAAGACCTATGCAAGACAGAATAAAAGAGCATGACCGAGACATCCGATTCGCCCGTACCCAGACCTCCGCCGTTTCAGAGCACGCCCACAACACCGGACACCACCCGCTTTGGAATGAAGTAAAGTTTATTGATCGTGATCCTCATTGGTACACACGCAGGGTCAAAGAGGCGATCCACATAAGACTTAACCCTAACAACATCAACAGGGACAGTGGAATAGAAATTCCAGAAGCATGGATGCCCACGATCAAGAAACACAACAACAGGAGAGCCGTACGACTACGGACCGCCGAGGGAACAATTCGCCGAAACAACGAGGATCAAAATGCGCCAGTCACAGCTGTTGAAAACCAACCAATCACAGCAGAGCATCGTGCTTCATAAGGTGACGCGTAACCAGTCGACCCCATCGCCTGAAGAAGACTAGCAGTATGCAGATCTTGAAGTCTCTGTAATTTGTCAGATGTTTTGGCACAGTTACCCCAAACAACACTATAATTTTTATATAGTCGAAGTGCGATTGAACTAACTCGTAATAGATATTACGCAGAGTTGCAGGAGGAACATATTGACTTATTCGTTTAATAGATCCAATACCAGAAGAGATTTTTTTAGATATAGCGTTGATATGATTATTCCATGTTAAATTTTCATCAATTAATACACCAAGAGACTTGGCAAAATCAACTCTGTTTAATTGTGTACCATTAATTTCGAAATCTGGGAGAACGGATAGACTATTCAATTTTTGTCTTGATCCGATTATCATAAATTCAGTTTTTGTCATATTGACAGTCAATTTATTGGCAATAAGCCAATTGTTTATATTTAACAAGTCCTGATTTAAAGAAGCCTTAAGAGAGCAGATGTCATTGTCAGCATATGTTAGGTGAGTATCATTAGCATACAATTCTTGGTTGCGAATTTGATAAACAATTAGGTAAGTCATTGATGTATAAGAGAAACAGCAAAGGTCCCAGTATTGTTCCCTGGGGAATCCCACAAGTTAAAGTGCAGCCTTTAGAAAGGACACCATTGACAGCACATTTTTGGGTACGATTTTCTAAGTAAGAAGAAAGCAATTCGTAGGCAATTCCTTTAACTCCATATAAATATAGTTTGGATAATAGAATAGAATGATTGACTGCATGTGTTAACCGAGGGTTAACAGTGCGCGTATGTGCTGACGCGCAACCGCTGTCAAAACTATTGTGGACGTGGTTATTTCCTTTATCGACATTAGAATTTCACTATAGTTTGACAACTTCTCAGTCAAAGGTACATGTTCCGTTGTTATTTTTGAAAATCTGAAGCATAACGCCTAGAATAATAAACAAAGACTTGAAATCCCTGTGTACTTTCTTGGCAAAGTAAGCCGCAATCGATTCGCAGCTCCCGTAAGCGGACAGTCACCCTCGGGAAGCAGAAAAGGTGTCCGCAGAAAAAGTGTCCTCCTGCGTGTCCGGCCGCTTATGAGAGTGATTCACGTAAGAAGAAAATTCAAACATGGTTTTGTGAAGCCGGGGGTCGTAAGAAGAGCTGTCCATTTTCGAGAGTGTCCGCTTAAAGAGCTTCGACTGGTATCTGAAGTTTTGTCTTGGGGGTCAAGCTGTTGAAGCCTGACCAAACAAAGTTACAGTGGCAAATATTGCCAAATTAGTAAATCCCAGCAAAATCTTACAGATGTATATAAGCCCAGGACTTATTACCTAGATTATGTGATATTAAGGGCGGAAAACCTGATTGCGGGTTAACCACACACTAAGATATTGCAGTTGTTGTATTTGCGCAGTTTTAATCTTTTAGCCTTTTATTCCAAACAGCATTAATAAAAAAAGGTGCTTTGTTGCTTTGTTGCAGAAGACAGTTTTCATTCAATGAAATTCTAAAAATAGTGTTCAGTATTCAATTCTTATTTTGCACTTAAAATATAAATTTATAAGTGTCTTTAGCTACGGATGAAATAGGATTAAAATTAACATTAGTTATTCCCTTGAGTCTTAGAAAATTTGACAAAAACTGGTTTATGAAATCTTATCCCCTTGGCGTTTTATAGGATTTTAACAAAATGTTCACCCCAAAACACAAAAATTTCCTCGCGATAGCTCAGTGAAGAGCAAATAGCTTCTGTAAAAATGCAAGGACCATTTGAACAAACAGTAGCAAAATGTAGTTGGATCTTTGTGCAGATCAGGATCAGCAATAAACTAAATAAAAAAAACCCTTTAACATGCAAGGCTGATAAGACAGCAAATTCGTTTGATTTCTTTTAATAGTATATGCCCGATATTTCGGTTAGACAAAAAAAGCAACTGGTTATACTGTGATTCTTCAAACAAGCAGACGTAATTGCATTATCTAGATTTTCACGATACTCAACGGGGTATTTTGTTAACAGTTAGACCTTTGCATTGGCTACTGGCTTTCCGTATGGTGTCGTCCGTACTCGAACTTAAACTTAACTTGAAATTAAAAGTGTCACGCTACAGAGATTTTCCTGCCTCGTCTCAAAGGCGTTTAGTTGAGGCGTGTTGTGCTTGGGGATAATACATTTATTTCATACTAAAACTGACTGGATAGTGTTGTTGGCGCGCTCTGATTGGCTACTGAAACTCTCAATAGTAACTGCTATCCATCATCATTTTCGTGCCATATTATCTGCCTGTTTTAGTAAACTAAAACAACCTATTCACCTCAGTACTAGTGTAGTTAAATATCCACCAAAAATACGAAAAAAGCAAGTGGCACACTCGACACCAACCCCGCGGCCTGGCTAGTACCTTACGCAATCCAGCCACCTCCACTTCGGTGAATAGTTGTTTAAACATTATTATTATTATTATTATTATTATTATTATTATTATTATTATTATTATTATTATTATTATTATTATTATTATAATTTTTTTTTTTTTTTAATTCTTTCGTAGACTTCTTGCACTCTTTTTTTTTTTTTTTTTTTTTTTCTTTTAGCTTGCGTTTCTCGGCGCCTGGGAACGGTGCGGGAGATTTTTCAAATGCAGACCAAAAAAACTTAGCCTGGAAGCCTGTGCCGCCTGGTATTCCTGTACAAAACTCGTTCCCAGAGCTTTCGCCCCTACAACTAGTTTCCAGGCAATGCCGCAGATTTCGAAACAATCTCGTGACCCGCATTCACTTCGATTTTCTTTTTGATTTCTCTTTTCTACGTTTTACAATGGAGGAAAGCGTGCCTCTGCTGCATAAAACCGGCTCTAAATCTCGCCAGGAATCAGGATGTTCTGTGCCATGTCGGTACGTTTTAGCAGCTTTGTCCTGCTCGGGTTTTTGTGTTGTTTATCTTCTTCGAGTAAACTTGAGTGTGGCTTTAGTAGCCATGGTTAATTCAACTTATGCGAACGAAAAGGCTTCCGCCAACGACCCGGAATGTCAAAGAAATTCATCTTCATCTTCCAAGGAAAAGGTAAAAATGCTGAGAGTTAGTAAACGGTATTTGATACAAAATATCGCTTGCTTATTAAATTAATACGGGTCGATTGTTCGAGGAGTGATTCGAAAATATTATTTCCCTTTCGAATTTCGATTTAATAGATAAAAAGTCTATTAGGCAAACTGTACGGAGGTGAAATTTCCTGGATCGTGTGTTGTAACACGGACCTTTGGTCCAAGATTTGTAACATGATTCTCGTAACGTCATAATTTGATCAGAAAATCCATTTGCCATTGCTTTCAAATGTTACATGTATCTGTTCAGACAAGACTCAAGACAATTGATTCTTTATTATATCTCTTAGTTAGTACGCGCGCTGTGATTGGTCAATTTAGCGAGCCGTATTTTACAGTACGGCCCGCTAAATTTGAGAGTCTCAGCATCAGGCCTAACACACGCTTACAAAAGTTGTTTTCTACATTAAAAATTATCCAGAGGAAACGTTTGGAGCAGGTTACTCTCCGATGAAATTAAAATATAACTTTAGCAAAAAACTGATTAGCTGCGAATCAAAAAGCATTGACAATTTTCTCGAGTAAGCTTTTTTGTTTTTGGTATTTAGCTTTTAGGCTGTAAGTTATAAAAACCCGAGTAACACGGCAAATTCGTTTAACTCTTACAATTTAATTAAGCATTAACAAAACAGTCTTTCTTCGTAAGAAAATGTCTCTATGAAAAACATAAAGTTGCAAAACAACTTGAAACGACTTCCATCGGCAAAACTTAAGCTTAAATTAAGCTTAACTTAGTTTGATCAAGTTTTTGTCTGGTTATAAACTTAAGTTCAGAGTTATCGTTTGTGGCAGTGGCTCTAATAAGAACAGACTTGAAGCTACAAAATTACGCTAAAAGTGTACTTTGATTCCTCAGCGAAATTTTTGTCCTTGTAGTGGAGTCCATGAAAACAATTTTGCGTATTCGCAAATACGCTCTTGCTGCAGCTCACGCTGAAAATTTGTCAGGTGCGATTGAAATTCAAACTCATCCACGCACAAAGTTCGGCATGAAGCCACTAAAGCACACAAAAAGCCAAAAACAACTTGCAGTATTTGATGACGAGATATTTTCAGTGTCCTTTTAGAAGTTTGAGAGTTCCTTCGTTCACAGCTGTAGACCGAAGTGCTGCCACATTTTCCCGTTTGACAAACACGTTTGTTTTGGCGATTTTATCGCGGCGTTTTCATTCTTCTTTTCCTCGCTTGTCTTCGCCAGTAACTAAGAATCCTTTTCAAAGAAAACTACCTTATGTCAGGTTTCTGTCGTCCTACCGAACACATGGAAGATCATTTGAAAGATTAAATTAATTCGTTTATAGAGTTTTCATTCAAGAGCCACGCAAGTTCACGCCGAATCGAGGACCGATCACACTATTTTTGAAAGCCAATAAAATTTGCTCTTTGCTTTCTTGTGACGTACGTCAGTCAAATGAAGCCGTCTATCTTTTGACTTGAAAGGTTTTTCTTTTCCGATTTAGAGATATAATAAATATCTTACTAACCTCGTTTTCTCGGTCCGTACTGTAAATTACGGCCCTTGTTTTTCCCCTTCGATTTATGGCCCACGCGCTTCGTGCTTGGGCCATAAATCGAAGGGGGAAAACGCGGGCCGTAATTTACAGTACGGCCCTCGAACTCGGTTAGTAAGAGGTATTTAATCTTTAATCTTTAATCACAGTTCGTAACCATACATAACTGATACAAATGAACTAATACTAACAATCATATGAATTAATACTAACAATTATATTAAAAAATTAAATAATTAATATATAAACATATATTAAAACACTATAAATTAGACTATAAAATATAAACCTAGATGCCTAATAATAATGCATAAACTTATATTAAAGACACTATGCCTAGATTACAATGGCTTCTGTTTGTTTTAATTAATTTCCAAATTAATTCTTTTGACCACTTTGTCTCTCCTTTGGTGTTGCCAGGCCTTTAACATTAACAACAATAATTCTCAAAATTATTTTACAAAATGTATTACTGTGCTTTTCAATGACATGCATGCCAACTGTGAAGTTCAAAACTGAACTGGCCTATGTAGCCACCCCCTCTCCTCAAGAAAAATTGGAGAAGGGGCATATCACAAATGCCCATTTTCTGATTTTTCCTGAAAGGATGGGACGGCTGTACACAGGCTAAACAGAACTAACCGTAGCTTGCGTGTTATTGAAAGGCTCAATTAAAAAACAAAAACAATATGAACTGAAAAGAGATTATGGACTGGACTGCTCTCTTGATTGAATTCAAAAGCAATTAAGTACCAGGCACTGATCCATGAATCCATCCAAGGGAGGAACAACCTTATGTCAGGGATGGATATTACATGTACATGTAACACCCACTTACTCATCCATGGGAGTGTCAAAATCATCTTAGGGGAGTACAAATTGTACATTTTTTGGTGCTGTTCTGATTAACATAAAAGGGAGGGTTTCACGGTTTGGCGCATGTGCAAGTTACTGACATAACCCATTTAATTTAATTGTTTAGACCAATCTGAAGCGAGTAGATAACTCTGGCTGTAACTCTGGCGTGAAGTGTAGAATAATTCCTTCGGGTCAAAGGTTTTATTGAGTGTTGACTTAATGTCGGTGTAATCCGTTGAAATTTTCTGTGAATTTTGGTCATCCTTTGCTTCGCTTGGACTAGTTATACAGTACCGCTCAGAGATAAGCGAACCATCAAACGTGTTGGCCATGCATTGACCAAGAAGAGTCAACGCATTGGTTCTTTTTTGCTAACGTGTTTGCCAATGCATTAGCCAGCGCCTTCGTTATTCCTTTTGCCACCTCCAGCTTGAGTTTTTTTTTGTGTGTTCTTTTTATGAGCAACACAATAGACGCTTCAACCTGAAATTAACATGCATGTAATTGTCAATTTTGCATCGCTTGAAATTTGAGAAGTGAGAAGCAGCGATTGAGCGACTTGAAATTGGCTGGCTTCCTTCCATTCCAATCAGTTGTTTATCTCATCACTCGGTTAAATAGTTTCGCCGATTTGTTGTGAATTATTGTTTTCTTTCTGTACAGAATTATCTTTGTCCGGTTCAGAGTAATGTTTTCGCTCAGTTCTAAATTTGAGCACATGAAAGATTTCTCAGAATCCCAGAGATGCTAGCGAATGCATGTGTATTAAAACAACTTGTGAATGAATTTGTCATATGATGCGTTAAGTGTTGAATAACATGTCTAATTAAATGTCTACATGTGAAAACCCACCACCATCCTTTAAGCCTACCCCCCTCCCCCCTAAAGTAGGCTTATAACACTGATAGATGCATTAATTGGTATCTTCATGTCAGTTATAAATACACTGTAACACTTAACTTTAATTTCTTATAATTATGCATGACTTTGAATTGTATAACAGTTAATGACATAAAAATCATGGGCTTTAATGTACACTTTGTACAGCTGTAACGGTAGAAATGTCATGATCATTATTTTAAGTTATGACACTAAACCCCATCTATTTCCTCATATTTCCAAAATGTAATACTGTTTCCCCAGCTCTGTCACTAATTGCTTTCAATTGTTAATAGTTTAGCCAGCAAGATAACTAATTTTAAGTGGTAGACGCTAAGGGCTGAAGATGTATTTGTTATTAGCATGGATCAGTCCAGTCTGAAGTACTGTTAGTATAATTAAGGTGGTATAAATAATCAACTACTGTTAACCCTGCAGTTAACTTATTTTTGATTTTTGGTAGGATGGAGAGTTTAATTGGGATCAAGAGACCCAAGGTAAAGTACAATTCTTTTACAGTCTTTATTGCCTTGAATGTTAGCATGGGCAAAATTCAAAATGATTTTTAATCCAAAATGTGGCCAGTGGTGCTAATTAACATACAATGTACAACTTTAAAAGAATTAATAAATTATTGGCCACTGTTTATGAAGAAGGTCTATTTAGTGAGAAACATACATGTATCAGTGGTTTGAAGAATTTACAATAATAGTCTGCTTTTGAAATTGAGACTCGCATGAAAGAGCCTTGCATAAACTACAGATAGTCTGGGATAGGGTATACATTTTTGGTGTCTTAAGTGTACATGTAGAATAGGCAGCTGAGGGTAATTGCACAATACAGCTGAACACGGTCTGGTATGGGGTAAGGGTTTTAGTGTCCCAGCGGCATTTCACCAAAAAAAAAAAAATAATAATAATGTACAGTGTACATGTACAGTACTCCAGGTCTGGGATATAAATACATTGTACAACACTACTAGACTGAGTGAATAGATTAACAGCCTGTGCCACCAATTCATTATAAAGCTAGCATGTGCTTGTTGAATGCAAACATGTGCACCGCTTGAAAACATGACAATTTTCAATTCTGTTAGCTACATGATTGTATGTTGAGCAAACATTTATTATTATGATGAGACCAAAGGGTGCCTGTGTTCGGTGCTAATCTGTCATTTGATCATTTCAATTATTATTTTATAGTGGTAAACATTTGATTAACCCTTCATCTCCCAACAGTGCCAAAATATCAAAATTAAAGAAAAGCCCCAAATCTCATTTTGTAAAATAGTGAAAAACAAATGGTACCATGGAAAAGTACTGCTGAAGAGGTTTCATTTGAATGGTCACTCCATAGGATTTCATCCACTGACTCAAAAGTTAGAACAAATGGTACCATGCAAAAGTACTGCTGAAGAGGTTTCATTTGAATGGTCACACCATAGGATTTCATCAACAGACTCAAAAGTTAGAACAAATGGTGACATGCAAAAGTACTACCGAAGAGGTTTCATTTGAATGGTCACACCATAGGATTTCATCAACAGACTCAAAAGTTAGAACAAATGGTACCATGCAAAAGTACTACCGAAGAGGTTTCATTTGAATGGTCACACCATAGGATTTCATCAACAGACTCAAAAGTTAGAACAAATGGTACCATGCAAAAGTACTGCTGAAGTGGTTTCATTTGAATGGTCACACCATTGGATAATCTTGTCCACCAACTCAAAAGTTACAGTAGTAGTACCCTACACATCTCCACATAACTGACTCTGTGGGAGTGAAATAGTTAACCCACTGAGACACTTACAGCAACTGTTATGTTTTACTTCACAGGTCTTATCCTGGGTTCATTTTTCTATGGTTATATTATCACTCAGCTACCAGGCGGCTGGTTAGGAGCAAGGTTTGGCGGAAAATACTTATTTGGCTTTGGTGTGCTTTGTACCTCCGTGTTAACAATGTTTACACCCCTTGCGGCACGTCACAGTGTTGGGATGTTGATTCTTGTGAGAATACTGGAGGGATTAGGAGAGGTACTGTTGCTGTACAGTGTACATCCTTATTATTCCAGATCATATGTAGGGGAGAAGGGGTGGTGCAGTGGTAAGAGTACTCGCTTCCCTCCATTATTAAGGTGGCCCCGGTTTGATTCCCAGGCTCCCAACAACAACAACAACAATCTTTATTGTGCTCTTAATACAAAAATGAATGCAGAATCATTAAAAGGAAAAAAAATTGAGAAAGAAAAAGAGCACAGCCACTCAGAAATAGCAAAAGCTAATCACGCTGAGTGAATATATATTTAAGCTGTAATAAATATAAAAAAATACACAAGCGAATAAACAAAAAAAAAAAAAAAGAGAAAACAACGGCTATGCGCACACAATTAACTGCATTTAAAGTACACCAATCAATATTCCCATGGTGTCATGTGGGTTTTTGTTGTTGGTTCTCGTTGTTGCTCCAAGAAAAATATTTTTTCACCAGGTACATGTACATGTACTCCAATTTTTCCTCCTTCTTCAAACACCAACATTTCTAAATTCTAATTTGATCTGTATCCAAGGGCCACAGGTTTGTTAGTCATATGACTATTACATGTGGCACCCTAGTTAAACAAAGTCAATTTATACACAATGTATGTGTAATTTCTAATAGGCAGCCTTGGTGTTGTTGATCCTTTAAGCACATTTTGGGCGATTGTCAGTTGATACTTGATTGACACTTGGCCGATGCACACTAACAGTATACCATGCATTTTAAAATTATAAATTAAATATTATTGTAGTTATTACAACTATTTTTGCTATCCTGTGTATCTGTCGGTGGGAGGGGGTGCATGGGGCAATGATAACATACATTTTACATTGACGGTGCTACATGTACATTAGGAATAACATTTTAACTACAGTGTATTACAGTATGTTTGATAATGCAATGCAGTTTATTGTGTCCTTTTTGAAATTGCATATAACGTCTTCTTGTCACTTGTAGGGAGTCACATTTCCAGCCATGCATGCAATGTGGAGTAGCTGGGCCCCACCTTTAGAGAGGAGCAAATTGGTCACATTGTCCTATACAGGTAAATATTTTTGTAGTATTGATTGCACCATGCAGAGTTCTTCATGTTTACATGTATCTGTCAGTTATTATTAATAGGAGGTCATTCCTTTGTTGAAGCTTCATTTTGGCCTATGGGGACTTTTCGAGTATTAACTTTAAACAGAAACCCATAAGTGAGTTGAAACGTGCAACTGTCTCTTGTATGCTTCAAAACAAGCTTCTGATTATTCAATTTGTTAAGAAGTTGTTACAGCCACATTTGGAAAGTCAAGATAAAAATATTAACCAATCAATTCACTAGAACAACTTGCTTCCAATTTCGAGGAACCGAGGGGTTTCCAAATATGGTACATTGTACTAAGCAAAACATGAATATTCGGAAGCTGTGAATGCGCAATTACACGTTTCAACCCACTTATGGGTTTCTGCTTTAAATCATTGCTCTATTTGCACCTGCCCTGGTACTGGTTAGGACACATCCTCAGGGGAGAGTGTGCGAATGACTGTATGACAGCACTGGGGTGGAATGGGTAGAGGGAGGCCAAAGACAACATGGAGAAGGGTCGTAGAGATTAAGAGTGGAACAAGGAAGGTTGGACGAGCAGGAAGGTAGCCAAAAGCAGCAGCAGGAGGGTCAGACAGTGTGATGGCCTTATGCACCTTCTGGCGGGGAGAGTATTCAAAACTGAGTTTCCCCAGCCTCCCCCACAAAGTGTTTAAAATAAACTATCTTAAGACATACACCCCTGTTATGTGAGCACCTCTCTAAGATGGATGTCAATTACAGCTGTATTGGCTGGTTCCAACCAAATTTCACTTGTTCATCTGTAACTGAAACCCTCTATATCATGTTAAGGTGAGCTACATGTACAAATGTAGAGGTTGTCCCGAGAGATATGATTTCACTGTAATATTAAATTACAGTGTATTTCAAACCAACAGTCACATCACTCGTTACAGACTACATGTAGATGGTTTGGTACAGACTTTTTAAAATAACTTTTTTTGCTGTTCTTCTTTTTTTAATTTCATTTTGTAAGGCCTTCAACTTGGCACCATCCTAGGAATGCCATTAGCAGGTGTCCTGTGTGCGTCAGACCTTTGGGGAGGTTGGCCTTCTGTGTTTTATATTTTTGGTAAGTGTCCACACTGTAAAAGTGTTTCTCCCTATAATCTAACTGGTGCCTGCTACATAGGCTAGACTGAAGTTGACCTTGTTTTGATACAAACCTTTCTGCTTTTCGTTTATGTAATTGATGCTCTTTTTACGCTAACTAGTTGTTGTTTAGCATGATTTACATACGAAAAGCAGTAAGGTTTCTATGAAAACAAAGTCGACTACAGCGTCACTTTCACTCAAAGGCCAGTGTACTCAGCTGACACGACTGCAAAATGGTTTATTAGTCATTGAAGTGTTGTTAGAAATGTTTACGCTTAACAGTTATCAAATGACCAGTATGTCCCCGTGCATCATTTCGCTACGAAATACTTACCATATGAAATCCTTGTTGGAGGGCCGTTTGCACTCATGCAACCGTGGCCAGAACTGCAACAATGTAACTATAAATGTGAAAGGCCTGACATATTAAAATTAATTTTATGATTGATAGTTTGAAATTTGTCTTGTGTTAAAAAAACCCTCTGCTGATAATTATGTGTCGGGCCGGATGGGAGAACATAAATTTTGTTAACCCAGCCCAATAGTTTTCCATGAACCCCTTTGCCCAGGGATGTAGAGTAGCTAAGATTTCCAACGGGTGAAATTTTGATCATCACAAACGGAACATTTTTGTCTCATAAAGAGAAAGAGTTGAAACAGTTTTGCAGGCGGTGAATTAAGAAATATCAAGTATTGCTCCTTCCACCATAATGCATTACTTTGATGCAGTAAATAACTACATAGTGATAGAGCGATTTTCAGTTGAGTCAAACAGTTGAAAGTAATGTCACCGTTGCATTGGTTTTGCATTGTTGCTGGGGCATAGCTGGGGGGCGGTCCTGGGGTGCCCGTGACCCCACTTTTGTGAGATAATTTTAGTAAAACACAGCGTGGATGTCGACATGACAATCTGGTAAGTACCCTGGGTGTGACACAGTTTGACCCCCACCCCCCCCCCCCCCCCCCCCCCCTCTTTGTGCTGTGCTCAGCTATTGGCTAAAAAATCTTGCGCCACCTGACATGTATCAACCAATCAGAAGTAAATTAAAACAAAACAAAACCGTTTTCCCGCGCTTGAATTGTCTGTGTATTTTGTGATGGGCCCGATTCATTACTTCAAGGTTTTAGTTTTAGAATGCTCAAATCCAAACTGCTCTAGTTATACGGTTTGCATGGAAATTGATTGCAGCTTTGTACTTACAGGTGCTGTGGGTGTTGTTTGGTTTGTTATTTGGATGGTGTTTACGTATGACAGGCCTGCCAATCATCCAAGGATATCCATCAAGGAGAGGGAATACATCCAATCTAGTATAGGAGTTGAACAGGACAAGATAAAAAGAGTATGGAATTATGCATTTCCTTTCATTTTCACATTATTGAATCGCCGTAAAAGTTTAAGCCACTATCTCTAATAAGCTCCTAATTTTGGAAGTCCCTCCACCTCCCATTAAAATCCCTCTACCCCTTAGTTTTCATGGCAGTTTAAAATGTCAGTAAGGTGACTTCATTCAAGACAGTGCAAGGTACTACTTCACTGTAAGCAATTTGCTTTGAGTAATTACAGAATACGCGGATATGCAGTCTCTCATTTCTCTTGCTTCACCTTGTTAACACGCTTCAAGAAAGAGGAATAGACATATTGCATGTTTTTTGTTTTGTTTTTTTTTTTTTTTTGGCTGAGCACTTCCTTGCAAGACTGAGCTTTCGGCCGAAGTGGCTACACGAAAGCGCAGTGGCCTGGGAATGGTTTTGTAGTGGTCGGGTTAATTAAAAAAAAAAACTACTATGCCATAAACAATTCGTCTTTATTGAGTCAAAGTGTGATAATCATTTTGATAATTTTACTAAATGAGATTATGACATAATCATAGTTAACTTGGAGGATAAGTACTGGTCAGTGTTTTGTCCCATGCCGCTCATGCGCACTTGCTACCTGCCCCTTGTGCTTGATTTAGCTGCCTGCGTTTGTTCCCTGCCTTCGCATTGCTCCCACCCCTCCCATCCCATGGTGATCGGAGGGCTAGGTAAGTATAAATTCCACTGAGAAATCAGTGTTGACGGGTGCCAGGGATAGACCCGTGGCCTCAGGCTGCCATGGTTACCTCCTTAGTTGCATACAGCTGCTTGCTGCGCATATTGTTATGGCACCTACCCTCCATAATTATATGTATGAGTGACAAGTTAATGACATTTAGATAAGTTTTAATCGAGTGCAGTAAAACAAACACTAAGAAATCACTCTGGCCAATCACAACCGACGCAGGAAATCCAATGACCAATCAGAACTTGAAGCAAATGCTTGCAGCCAGCGCCAAGCGCGGGAAAACGCGTTCAACTAAAACACGATTGGTTTCGGGTTTTTTTTTATTTCTCGCTAAAGTGCTGCGAGATTTTTGAGTGTAGCAATGCAAACCAAAGCAATAACAACATTTCTTCCGACACTCAATTGAAAACAGCTCGTTATTATGTTTTTAGAGATACGATACCCCATGGCTAGCTATTTGGACATCACCAGCCGTTTGGGCGATCATCGTAGCGCACTTCTGCAATAACTGGGGGTTTTACACTTTCCTAACTTGCCTACCATCATATTTTAAAGAAGTTCTTAACTTTTCAATATCTCAGGTAAGCTCAGAAAATTATTATAAACTTTACTGATTTTAAATACTACATGTACTTAAAATAACTTCATATTTTTAAATGGTGCCTTAACCATGGATATTTTCGGAGTAAAATCCACAATTTGAAAATGGGGCAAACAAGTCACGAAATGTAGTGGTTTTTGTTTTAATTTTCAATTTTATTATGGGAAAAAACGCAATCCAATATCAAATATTTTCAGGGATTTTTTTTTATCTGAAACGGTTTTGAATGGCAAACTTGGGAAATTTTTAATAAAAGCACTTTCGTTTAATGGGGTATGTTTTGGGAAGTAACAAATCCGAACCCCTCGGTTTCAAATTAAAGGGACACTGTCACCTATTTTTAGTATCACTTTGAAAAGCCAAAAAACATTTATTTCAATGGAAACCTTAAATAATGGTCCAGTTTTGTTAACAAATACTCTATCAGTGCACAGAAACTAGTATTCGTTATATTTGCCTGCGGAAGGCCAGGATGGAAATGGATTGCAACTTGAAAAAATTGGCCAGTTTTTTCAAGTTCCTCCCAAGGGTCGTGGAAAAAAATCGCAAACTTATTATGGTTTGTTCTTCCTTGAAGAAATCACTTGATATTATCTTCTTGGTGTTCTGAAAGCAATTCTATGTTTGAGCAAAGGTACTTTGTCATATATTTACTGTATTTTGACCAAAACATGGCAAAATCTGCGTGACAATGCCCCTTAAAGTTACACATTTCTCTTTAAAGGCCCTGTCACACAATTGCGTATTTAAAGAAACGTATGAGTTGCGTATGAAAATTCATAATTCAAAATAATTTCCATACGCACAAAATTCCCTTGAAAATACAGCGTATGACCAGCGTACTTGACCTATGAGTAACGTACCTCTAGCGTGACTCTCGCGTATTCAGCGTATGCTTAGCGTATGCTTAGCATATAAACCATACGTCCGAATACGCACAAAATTTTTAAGTATGCTTAAAAATCTTTCTGCCTCGCCGTATGCCAGCGTATGCCACTGTATGCTACCGTGCTTGAAACGTATACAACCCATGCCTAACCTACCCCTAGCCTATGTCAGCGTATACCAGCGTATGAGTGATATTTTTCATACGCTGGCATACACTAGTACGATACGCAATAGTGTGACAGGGCCATAAGGCTGATGTCTTGTTGTCGAGTTCTTGCATGTCACTTTATTAATCAACATTTTTGCCAAACTAAAGTTAAATCAGATATAGCTAGAAATCGGTTTCTTATAAATGTTTCTTAAATACCTGTTCCTGATCGTTTTAAAGCAAATTAAGAACAGCAACAACCAATATTTAATTTTATGTGGAATATCTCGTCTAATTATTTCCAGAATGGTATTGTGTCTGCCATTCCTTTCGTATTGATGTATATAATTGGAATTAGTGGAGGACAACTTGCGGACTGGCTGCGCGAAAACAATATATTACCTACTGGGGAGGTCAGGAAAGTTTTTGCTACAGGAGGTGAGTGAATCAGAGAAACAATTTTACATTATAACATGGCTAGCAGAGCCGCGCAATCAAATTCAGTATACGTAAGCGTGCTCAAAATCCCGATAGTGCACGCTGATAGCGTTAGCAAATTGCTTCGCCAGAATTTTTTTTTTTCGCGCGAGCGGCCATTGTTAGCGCGGGGAAAAATATTCACCGGCTAGCTAGAGTTGCCCTCGACTATCGCCTCGGGCAACTCTTACGCTTCTTTCGTGCTCTCCAAACTTCCCACGTGCTCCATTACTCGATAGTGCACAGCTAAAAGCATGAACCAACTGCTAAATAAAGACTGTTCTTGAACAAATTGCATCACGGGAAGAATCAATGGCTCATCGAAACCAACTCGTGAATACGAACCAACCTTCGAAACGGCTTCGGACACTCCGATCTGCTACCGACCCGCTATCCCCGGCGTCCAATTCCCCACACACCCCCCCCCCCCCCCTCCCCGGTATATTTTCCTTTGCGTATTTTCCTTTTATGCTATAACTTGGCAATGCACGATGGAATGTCAACTTTTTTCATTGTTACAACTAGTGATCTCATTGGCCTAGACTCAATAACTGCTAAAAAGTTAATGTTTAAGGTGCATTTTGTCTGTTTTTTTTTTTTTTTTTCAAGTATGATACCCAATCGCAGAACGTGCAGTTTTTAAAAAATATTGTATTTGGGGAACTTCATCAAATAAGCAAAATTATTAGCTGTTGTCTTCTGCTATTCTGATTCGTTAAACACGAACATTACCTAAAATTTATTTGCCGCAAATGGATTTTCTTTATTTTTATACTGAAATATAATTATGAACCATCAGCCCATTCACTATTATTGAAACCAAAGATATTTTATGTGTGAAAGAGCCAATACCGCAGAACAATGAAGTTTAGGGTAGTTCTACTTCTTATGTGGAGCGCATTACTTAAAGCTTCGCGTAGTCACGAGTAAACAATGAATACAAGTAACAACACCTTGTTTCTCTTTGTCTATTATGTCACGAGCGTGGAACAAAGAAGAAAATCATAATGATAATATAGTTCTGTCCAGAAACCAGCAAAGTCGCCGCGACATTGCCTCTTTAAATTGTTGTTATTATCAAGACTGTATTTCTTTGTCGAAGGTTTACTCATACCCGCGTGTCTGATGGTATCAACAAGCTATGTCGGTTGTAACTCCACCAGCCTGGCTGTTGTTTTATTTTCACTGGCCCTGGGGGCTTCTAGTTTTAATGGAGCTTCATATACTGTCAATCACTTGGATATTGCGCCTAGATTTGCGGGGATACTGATGGGAATCACTAACGCAGCTGCTACAATCCCTGGGATAATTGGACCGTATGTAGTAGGAATATTGACAGACAACCAGGTATGTTGTTGTAGTAATTATTATCATATATTTGTGTGTCGCAGGTTACCTCATACCCGCTTGTCTGATGATATCCACAAGCTATGTTGGTTGCAACGCCACCAGTCTGGCTGTTGTTTTATTCTCACTGGCTCTGGGCGCCTCTAATCTTAATGCATCTTCATACACTGTCAATCACTTGGATATCGCGCCTAGATTTGCGGGGGTACTGATGGGAATCACTAACGCAGCGGGTACAATCCCTGGGATAATTGGACCGTATGTTGTGGGACTGTTGACAGACAACCAGGTATGTTGTTGGAGTAATCATATCAAAGCAGTTTTCAATAGCGTGTCGTAAAACCAAGTCCAAGTAATCACTCTATCCAATCACAACAGAGCCAAGTCACGATTGGTTTTGGTTTTACAAAGCGTAGCTATAAAAAGCGAAGGCAATTTCGAAATTACTTTCGACAATCGTTTGAAAACCTTTCTAAATTAATGGAAGAGTGAATAAAAAAATCTTAGAAGTAATTATAAATACATTTCTGGGGTTTTAGGGTGTAAGGACGTCCCCAAATCATTCAAATGAAAACTTTTGAGTGGTATCTTCTTTGAACAGTACTGTTTATTGTTCAGGCACCGATTGCTCCAAAGGTCGATATCACTCTCTACTCGATTGCGCACTTTCATCTCCTATTTATTCTCTTTACGGTGCATTCAAACTCACAATAAAATACATTGTTGTTGTTGTCGGCGTCCGTTTGTCTCGAAAAACAATGGAGTTTACACGTCATGATTCAGTATGTTGTGAAAGTGCAGTCCCATCCTGGCGCGGCAGGCCTTGGTACAGTTTCTGGAGGTGAATGACAAGTCCGGCTGCAGAAGTGCTGATGTTGTCCTCTTTCGCCTGCTCTCTCTCGGCTGGTCGCTCCTCTTGACGCCTGTTTTGACGGCCTCTCTCCAATTGCTGCGGTCAGCTGTCATGGCTTCCCAGGTTGCTGGGTTGATGTCACTGGTCTTCATGTAATATATAAAACACGAGGAAGATTGGTTCTTCAGGATATCCAAACACCGAGAAGTGGGTGGAAAAACAAGGGGGGGGGGGGGGGGGGGGGGGGCGAAGAGTAATATATCAAACACGGGGATTTCCAAACACCGAGAAGTGGGTTGAAAAAACAAGGCAGCAGAGTTTTTTTTTTTTTTTTTTTTTTTTTTTTAACCGCCTTTGAGGTGTTTGAATACCTGATGATCAGCATCAAATTTCTCCTTGTAATATCAATGCCTTATCAATCAAAAAGATCATGAGAATTAAGGACATGATCACACAAGATGAATTATCTTGATATCTAAACAATTTTTCCCACTACTTCTATAAGAAATGTATAGGGACAAGAAAGGAGAAATTAAATTTTGATATTAGGGCTTAAATGGTTAAATACAGAGAAAACGTAGGAAATCGGGTTTCCAAACCATTGTCACGCTTTCATTGTTTAAATTTGACGAATTATTAATAAGTTTGAGAAGGAAGAAGCAAGTATTTCAAGCATGTACAGTAAAGTAAGGAACAAATCAATAAAAAATCACGGTGTGATGCGGTTTACTGATTATTCGACATGCAGGTTGATTGTATTTTCGTTCTCTTTCAACAGCCGACAAGACTTCAGTGGCAAAAAGTATTTTACATAACTGCTGGAATGTACGTTCTCGGCTGGGCAACGTTTCTGCTGCTAGGAAGCGGCAAGAAGCAGTCGTGGAATACGCCTTATGAAGATCTGCTGGTACCCATTGATATACCCCGAGAGCCAAGGAAACCTGTCATGGCGGACATTCTATCAATAAACAATTATAGTGATACTCAGCTCACAGATACCTCGCACTCGGCTGCTGAATGCTAAGGATATAAATGATAATACAAGGATGCTCGACATATCAAATTACAATTCTCGATTATTCATTGATCGCCTGTTTAAAGGTTATGCGGAATCCAACAAACTTCCGCGTTTTTATCCTGGGTTTGAGCCACGTCTCAGATACAGCTTGGGTTTTGGAATCCAGAATCCGGCAAAGAGACGTTTGGAATCCGTGATCGATGGACATCAATTCGGAATCAAGTCACTGCTGGAATCTGTCATTCATGTGCAGTTGATATTCAGAGGGGAATGTTGAATCCAGCTGCTGAAATCTGGATTTCAATGCGTGGAATCTTGAATGGTGGAATCTGGAATCGGAGCACTGGAATCTGGAATTTACAACGTGGAGTCTGGAATACAGACACTGGAATCTGAGATTTGCAGCGTGGAGTCTGGATGCAGCCACTGGAATCTGGAATGCACAGCATGGTGTCTGGAATATAGCTACTGGAATCTAGAATTCACAGCGTGAAGTCTGGATTACAGCCACTGGAATCTGGAATCTACAGCGTAGAGTCTGAAATGCAAACACTGGAATCTGGAATTCACAGTGTGGTATCTGAAATGCAGACACTGGAATCTGGAATTTAAAGCGTGGAGTCAGGAAAGCAGACACTGGAATCCGGAATTTACAGTGAGGAATCTGGATTACAGCCACTGGAATCTGGAATCTACAGCGTAGAGTCTGAAATGCAAACACTGGAATCTGGAATTCACAGTGTGGAATCTGAAATACAGACACTGGAATCTGGAATTTAAAGCGTGGAGTCAGGAAAGCAGACACTGGAATCCGGAATTTACAGTGTGGAATCTGGAATCCGAAATCCAGCCGTTACAATCTGGAATTAGTGCAGTATTTGCAATCGTAGACCCTTCTACATGGGCCGACATTAAAGTTCGAGTTGAAGATGAGAAGATAAATTTTAAATCTCTTTAAAGCAACCCAGTATTCTTTTGTTTTTTTTTTTTATATAAATGGCACTTTTTTTAAAATAATTTAACGATTTTCCAAAGATTTCCGGTACGAAAACGTCGATACATCCACTCTTTTCAGGAAGGTAGAGTCTACCTTCTATAGCTCAGAAGGAGGTCGGACACTTATTGAGAATTATATAACGTAATGTCGACACGAATTTTATTTTCAATAAATTTTTAAGTGTAAAAAAGAAAATCTAAAATCCCCACTCAGGATTGAACCTGTGACCTCAGCTAGGCTTAGACTTACATAGCCTACCGTACCACTGTACCACCTAGCTTCTCTGGCTGCTTAGTCCTAAATTTAACTATATAAACTGCTACCCCTAACCTCAACTGAAAGGTAACCAGTTACTCCGTTATATAAGTCTCAATAAGGTGTCCGACCTCCTTCTGAGCTATGGAATCTAGACTTTACCTTTCAGGAACTGAAAAAAAAAATTTAATTAACCCCAAAATATGATATGTTTGACACCACATTAGTTCCTGTTATCACATGAAGTGTTCATACTCAAGAACTGATGCCAGGTGATCAACTTATAGGTTATAGACAGGAAAGAGATTGGGGTCATGCTTTATTTTTAATTAAATTATAATTCGTTGGGGGAAAAATAAAAAAAAAATAAGCAACTTAGTACGGGGTCACTACAAATATTGGAATTAAGCCTTTCTCTGCTAAATTGTGGGTGGCACGATGGTCTAGTGGTTAGCGCGTCGGACTTTCAACCTGAAGGTCGGTGGTTCGAGCCTGGTCTCTGCCGTCGTGTTGTTTCCGTAGACAAGAAACTTTACTCCACACTGTCTCTCTCCACCCAGGTGTATAAATGGGTACCGGCGACAAAATGCTGGGGGTAACCCTGCGATGGACTAGCATCCCATCCAGGGGGGAGTAGCAATATTCCTAGTTGCTTCAAGCTACGGAAACCGGGTTAAGCTCCGGCCGTGTGGGCCATCGTGGCCCGAGTGCGACTTTACCTGCTAAATTGTGTAACGCATATATTTCTTTTATTGTTGCAACATGGAGCGGTTTTCGGTTTGGTCTCGTAAAACCAAATGCATTATTCTGGCCAATCACAACAGAGGCAGACCATCCAATGAACCAATCAAATACATGTAGCTGGCGCCACGCGCGGGAAAACGCGTGCGACCAAGTCACGATTGGTTTTGTTTTTACCTTTGATTGGTTGATAATTGGCGCGCGATTTTTTAGCCAATCACAAAGCGTACCAATTCAAAACCAAAGCAATCACAAAATAGGCCATTTCCGAGTTGCCTTTAGCCTCTCCATCAAAGCGAGGCTAGGTGCGAAACCTTTCACATGAAAATGAGTTTTCATTCACATGCAAATAAAACTTATTTACATGTGAATGAAAAGTCATTTTCATATGAAAGGTTTTGCACCTAGCCTCGCTTTGATAGAGAGGCTAAAGGCAACTCGGAAATGGACTATTACTCTCGATACTCTATTGAAAACCGCTTCGTCCAAAATCAAACAGCGCCACAGCAAAGTACTGCTTGTTAGCTTTTACTGCAATTATGACGTCGTGGAATTTCCCTCAGAATCGAAAGTTTGAGCGACCATTTAAAGTATAAAGATTTTTTTTAAATTTATGGGAGATTAAATCAGACATTTATATATTTTTATTTCAAATTTATGTCAATTTTGTCAATTTCGTAAAAAAAAGTAATATGTCAATATATAAAAAAGGGTACCACTATTAACATGACACTAATAAATAGAATAATGGTGGAGCAGTAAAAGCGTATCCTTTTCAAGGATTGTACTGGTTATATTGCTACTAAATGGAAAGGAATATTTAAAGTGATATGTCAAACATGAAAACGAGTGTTTCTGATATCAACCGAGGAGTGGGTTAAAAAAAAGGAGTGCGGTCGATTTATTTCGCCAACTTCGAGATGTTTGGAAAAAAACATTCTCGCATCAAAATGTTCCCCGATAAATTTCAGAAACAAGTCACGAAGTTCAACGGGTGTGTATTGGTTAAATGCTTCAACGTTAGCGTTAGATTTTGAATTTTAATTAGTTTTTAAGCTTTTTATCCATTTGTAAACTGTTTAACTTTTTAATACACGACCACATCAGCTCCGATGTAATTTTTATCGTGTTTAAATAAAATGTTGTTGTGGACACTTTTAATTGTCTTTTAGGTGTAATAAAGAGGTACACATTTTTGTCATATACAGTGTATGTAAAAGGGGGACTAGTTGCAACAAAAGTTTATAAAGCAAGGGGTTGAAAATCCGGATAGATCCTCCTCGTATAAGTACATCTTTACAACCTCCCTCCTCGCCCCTTCCCCCCGGAGCATTTCATGTTGACGGAAAAAAGTGACCACATCTTGTTTAGAAGGTTAATTAGGTTAACTCTTAGCTTGCCCGGAAGACGATTCACGGGTTTTAATAACCATTCTGAGAAGTTATCACGACTGATATACACTGCAAGCATTTTGAAGGTTATACCTTTTTCAGAAGTGGCATTGATTCAGAGAATATCCGGCTCTGATAATATGACTTAGCTTTTAAGACTCGTATCTAAAAATCGACGCAATATGAAACCCGTTCATTCTCGGAAGATCGATCAAAATCTTGAGACGGTCTAATTTATCATTTGGACATCGTCCTCGTCACATTTTAGTCGCGTCTAATGAAAACGTGCTTAAATCTTTAGAAGCTCTTTAAATTAGCCTAGTGAAGACAGACGCAATACAAAAATGGCGTATTTTATTCGACGTGTGTATACGATGCGATGTTCAAAGTTGGCCGTTTTTGATATCAGACCAGTTTGGTTCGCTCTCAAATTGAAAGTCGGCAAACGAACATATCCAAGCTAAGCCCGATATCTTTCGTGATAGCGGGAAAAGCTTGTTATCTAGTTGAGTAGACGAACAAAAAAAATCAAGATCATCAAGATAAGTAAACCGCTTTAAAGTTTTAAAAGTCACTGCATGCGGCGTTAAATTGGAACGCTGTAAAATCACAGTCGAAGGGGAAATGTCGCCTATTTTTAGCAAAACTTTGATTTTGTGTACCCGGCAATGTAAACTTGAAAACAGTGCTCTTTAAATTTTATTGACAACTACTATACCACAGCTCTGAAACTTTAAATAAGTGTCTTTGCATGGCTGCTGATCGCTCAGAGGGAAATGAATCAGTGCAACTTGAAAAAAATGGCCGATTTTTTTAAAGTTCTTCCGACTCCCATGTGTTTTGAAAAACATCGCTTATCAATTGGGTATATATTTTATTCCTTGAAGGAATCACTTTATATTTATGTATTGATGCTGTAAGACCACTTTGTGGTCAAATATTTAGTACAGTGTTGACTGAAAAGAGCAAAATTCATATGTCATTACCATTTTAAATTAAAGGTAACTATGCAAATTCACCAGTCGGCTATGCAAATTAGCTTTCCCGACTGGCCACCTTTGAGGGTATGCGCTTGCAAAACTGTCAGCGGTTTAAAGTGTGTTTTTTTTTGGCAGCTGATTGAAAAATCTCCTTCTACGTTCCGTGGTCAACAAAATATTTCTTCATTTGAAAAGCGCAACGTACTATTTGTTGTTGATTAAAATGCATATGCAACGAACAGTTCTAGAACAGAATTCATGCAGTGTGTGTCTGACGTAAACCATTAAGCCTTGCGCAAACAAGCCAAAATCCTGTGAAACTTTAAACGAGTTGGTAGGTCTGGTTAACAGGCTTAAGACTCATTAATCCTTCGGATGCCGCGCTAGGGTATTAAGAGGCTTAGAATGTATTAGCTTCTGTTCGTGTCAATAAAATGGCAAATTAATCGTGTTTGACGTTTACCAGACACAAGTAGTTAATGCAGTTGCCTTTTTGCAGTTGGCTAATGTCTAACTCATTTAAAATATCTGAGATAAGAAAATAACCACAACAACAAACCGATGAGGTCGATGAGAATTGCCGGATCTTTTGCATACCTAGATAAGTAAATCAGTATCTCAGATACCTTAAAATAGACGTCACACTGATCCCAAGGGAGGAAACGAAATAAGAAAAACTTGGTATATGAAAACTTGAATATATATATATATATATATATATATATATATATATATATATATATATATATATATATATATATATATATATATATATATATATATATATATAAAAGCTGAAATGTTTTGTAACCTTTTTGCAGTATACACATCCAAGTTTTCATTGTTAATATTTTCAGTTGTTTCCTTTATGTTGCCGTTGGGATATCAGTCTGACGTCTATTTTAATGCGTATGCCGATGATTTAAAGCCGGGACACATCGATCAGTTTTAAACTGTAACGATGGAAAGAATGAAAATTGCGAACATTTTTTTCTCTCAGAGTTCAAAGCAACCATTTTCTAGATAAAAAAAAAATAAAATTTGTTATATTTGTTTTCGTTTAGTGTGAGTTTAACGACTTAAATCTGAAGATCGATTCAATGAACAGGAGGAGGGAGGGGAGGGGTGGGGGCAAACAGGTGTTGTGTCACACAGCCTTTCATTCTTGACCGAATTCTCAGATCGGTAAAATATGTCTTCTCCTATTCCGAACGCGGTTTAATACCAAGACCTTTATCACAACGACAAAAAAAAGTTTACATAATAGTAAAGTCGAAATCATATTAAGTTGTAAGCTGAAAATGGGATCTCTTGCTTGCCAGTCAGAAACTAGACGCAATAACCGAAGCGTGCTATTTTGATTTGCGACTGAATAACGTCAGGGAAACAGAAATATGACAGGATATCCCGACGTATTTTCTATTTGTCGCGCGTTTCCGATCTTAGAGAGGTTCATTGAAAACATGGCTAATTATAATCGACTGGCATTGGATGCGCAAGTATAAATAGAAGGATATATCTCAAGTGCTCTCAGTTGACCGTACACCGTTTTGGCAGCATAAACAAAGTCGTTTTCAGAAATCATTCAACGAGAAACTTAGTCATCGACTTCTGCGGGCGATTAGAGAGAATTACTCCTGAAACTTAAAAGGAAGAAAAACGAGGTAAGCGCTTGTCATTCCACTTAGAAACAGTTATAAACGACGGCTAGTTGTGGGTGTTTTTTTACAGTTGCTAATATGCCTCGGTTGATCTGGCGCAACCTTAAGTGTTTTGGCTTTACTCTCGTCTGTGTCACAGAGGTATTTTAACTTGTATCTTGCGTAGGAAGAACGTTTTCCCTCTTCATCGTTCATCGGGCACGCAACGAGCCAAGTTCACCAATGAAAGGCTTTAGGGAAGTGGTCATAACAAGTATACTCGACGAGGACCCACCTTGTGTGGGGGTAGGGGGGTTATGCAAGATACCACCTATTTGATGAGTGTAATGGACTAAAGTTTTTGGCTTAAAAATTGGAGATGAGACTTTAATATTTTGTGTGCATGAAGCTTACATTGCTAGTAAAACGGCACAGGAAGATTTAAATCTTTCTCTCAGTTTCTACTCCTGGTAGAATGGGGGCTATACCAACAAGACACCATCTTTTAGGCGGGGGAGAGGGGGTACATAAAGAGACCACCAGTCTTTTTGTTTTGACCATTTCCATGATAGAAAGTCATGCTTATGTTTATTTTGACGATTGAAGTCGTTTAAGCTACCAAATTTAATCTGTTCGGATGCCGTGGCCGAAAATTCAACATCCTGAAACTTTTAGGAACAAATCCTTTTGTCTGAAATTGAAATAGCTAAAGTATGATTTGCAAGAATTTTTTTAAGGGAACAGTTTGCTTCCCAAAATTTTCAGCTGGACTTTCTGAAAGCCAAAAATAACATTGTTCTTCTTTTCGCAAACCTCATGGGCGTAGATTTTTATTGGGATCCGAAAATGTCAGTTAACAGAACCGGTTGAGAACCTTAACCTTCATCTAATTGTAATCTGAAAAATTGAATAACAGCCAGTATTTCCTCAGGGCTACACTGAAGGGAAATACTATTCATGATAACGGCTCTTTAAAACAATTGAAATGGACATGAAGAACGACGGTCATTTTGCGGTGTACATTTAGTAAATAATTTTCTCACCGATATCGGGAGAGCCGATGTGACAAAGAGTTTCTACTGAAGTCATCAAATCAGGGATGATTCGCGTCAAAACTTTTACGATTTTTTTTAGGACACAGAAACACGCTGAGCCAATACCAAAAGAAGCTAAAAGCTTCAAAACTGACGTCTTAAACATTTCAGATTTTACATGAGAGGAATGTATGGTACTTGGAATGTTTATGAACAGATTAAAAAATACATTAAGGAATTCCACGGATGGATAAATAAACAACCCCGTTTGAATATCAATCATAATTATAATAATGTAATTTACAAACCAGGTTGACTATTATCAGTCCCGTTTGAAGGGCCAACGAGACCCTAAGGGGATGGGGATGAGGGATGGAGGATGGGGCAACGGTGGATGAGAGATAGGGGATGAAAGATAGGGCAATGGACGCGTCATGTCTGCCAGGATAATTGTTCACTGTTCGCCATTATGCGCGCAGGACACTTGCACCTGAAACAGGTCCTTCTTTAATGCTGCTCGAAAAGAAACTTTTTCCCCCTTATTCAACTATAAATTCAACATATTGCGCACTGTCTTTTCGCAAATGTGTTACAGATATGGTTACTTCTTGTCGTCCAATTCGATCTGCAATCAAAACAAATTGGACTCCGCGCTACGCGGTGGCCTGCTTTTGTATTATCACTCGACGTATGATTGTAAATTAAATTAAAGTCCACTCAGTCCTTAACCACAGGGAGCCCTACCACAGGGATTTATCAAAGTCCGAGATCACACATTTTCCTTAATCACAACTCGTTCATATTCGTTTAATCGGAATTGAACCTACACTCGTGAAAAGTGTCATCTGTAAAATGAATCAAAAGCTGACATTTTCAAGCATTTGCTCTTCGTTATAGCTCTTACTTCTTTTGAGGCCGTGCAGGAAACACCAAACTGTGTGGCACTGAAATCTGAGAGCTCTTGGATAGTTCTTTCCTGTTGTTCTGTTTATTATCCTGTACAAAGTGGTTCTTATTTTTGAGACTGTACAAGTGGATGAAATCCATTCTTGAAGTCCATTAATAGGTACCTTCCCGTAGTGCTGTTTAATTAAATGCAAAGTGGTTCTTACTTTCAAGTCTGTGAACTAAACACCAGAGCATTGTGTCACCTTTCGATAGAAAATCTCTTGAGCATTTTCATATGGTGTTGTTTCATTCTCTACAAGGTGGTTCTAACTTGTGAGTCTGTGAACGAAACACCAACGTGTTGCCATTCGATGGAAAGCTCTCGACCAGTACTTTCATGTTAGTACCTGTTTATTATGCTCCTCAAGGCGGTTCTTACTTTAGAGGCAGTGTGAAGGAAACACTAAGTGTTACCACTCGAATGAAAGCTCTTGACTGTGCTATTTTATTATGCTCCGCAAGGTGGTTGGACCTTTAAAAGAAAAACCGAAGTGTTACCATTCGATTGAAAGCTCTGGAGCAATACGTTCGTATCGTTAGTGCTCTTTGCTTTTCGATATTTTGTTAATTTAAATTTGGCATATTTTCCATGATTCGATCTCTTCCTGAGTACTTTGAGGACTTGGAGGTTTCATGACTGGGGCTCTCTGTTGCATGTTCAAAGTACAAATCCCCCTAATCCTAGATCGACGTGTCTTTTTTATTAAGAATACAATTAAAGGGAGTGTCCGTCTGATATATCATGCTTTCGCGATTATGGCCAGGAGTTGAAATACGAAATAAGTCGCCCTGTAATGAATGCAAAGAGAGGTTAACTAAAGAGACGAAAAACGACTAAAAAAGAATCTATGACAATTTTGATTTCTTGACAGCGAGTCACGAAATCAAATTTGATGAACTGTAATCCAATTCCATCCTTGTAATCCTGCACCTTATCTCCAAACTACTGCTTCTGTTTTGCTCTATAGAATCTTTTCACCCAATTGAGTTGTATATTTGATGTTATTTGGCGATATAACATGGAAATACGCTAAGTTATAAGGCGAAAGTTTGCATGTTCTTTTGGCGGGACAGTGTCTATTTAATCTTTATTAAAGACTTCTGTATTGTTTTTGGTCTCGTAATTTAATTTACATTTACTTAAGCCCCAGAATGAGCACAAATCTAGTAGAGGCAAAAAAAAAAAAAAAAAAAAAAAAAAAAAAAAAAAAAAAAAAAAGGAAAGACACTTGAAAAACACTTTAGACAGAAGTAACAACACTGGCCTTGGTCATACACTTGGTTATAACCTTGGATTATCCGTTTACCTGTAAATCAGGGCTGAAATAACAGTTTTCGTTTTGCTATATAACAAAAAAGATACGGCAGCAACATAAAACTGGGCCGTTATCATATTTTTTTTTTTAAATGGCCACTGATTATGGTTTCATACATAGACTTATTAACTTCATCTTTAGACTCAAAAATCAGTTACATTAAAAAAATGAACTGCTTAGTGGCAGAGACTCTTTTGTAAAGGGTAATGAACATGCAGACACGAGTACCCAGCTTAAAAGTTAAAACCACTTTGTACAGCACGATAAACGAACAATACCAGTCAGGAACTGAAGTACTGCTAAGTAGCTTTCATTCGAATGGTCTCACTTTAGGATTTCATCCATAGACTCAAAAGTTGGAATCGCCTTGTACAGCATAATAATCAGCACGACATGTACAGCGCAGTGGCTTTGAATAGAATGGGCACACTTTAGGACGTCATTAACAGACTAAAAAATTAACTGTTCATCATTAGATGACCTCAGAATTGATTGCTCGAGTGGACGGATATATCTGACACATATGAAGTAACACGTAGGCTTAACTTTTCAGCATTGCAGTTGAATCCCGATAACTTGAACCCTTGATAACTCGAACCTCTCTCTTACTCGAACCAAACTTTTTTTTCCCTTGGTTAAAGATTGGTTGCAAATTTACCCTCGATAACTCGAACCTTGCTTCGATATCTCAAACCACTGAAATTTCCCTCTCCCTTGGAGGTTCGAGTTATCAGGATTTTACTGTATTTTCATGATTATGGCCAGGAGCTTGCTTTAGCATCTTGAAATACGAAGAAAATATCGGCATAAGTGATGAAAATAAATAAATGTAAACTAAATAGACAAAATTAACGACTAAAAAAACTCAAAATTCCACCAGAATGGAAACTTTGTTTTCTTGACCGCCGGCTTAACCGCCTGTCACGAAATCAAAATTGATGAATTGTAATCCACTTCCATCCTTGCAATCCTGCACTTTATCTCCAAATTACTGCTTCTTTTTTGCTCTATAGAATCTTTTTATCCAATTTAGTTGTATAATTGGTGGCATTTGGCGATACAACGTGGAAATTAAGCAAACACAATTTTGTTACTTTGGCAGTGTCCTTTTAAAATCTCTGTAATAACAATCGACTATAAAGATAACGAGAATTTCCCTCGAGAACTGTTAGTCAGACTACTGAATTTCTCAAACTTATTCAGTCATCGGCCTTAGTGTCCAAGAAATGTTATTTCCGACAGCATCATCTAAAAGCATCATCAGCATCATAAAGAAGGACGTGATCCCTTCGTTTAAGAAACATTTTAATCCCGGAAACTAGGTTTAGTTAAACCTATAATAAAATACCTCAGATAAAAAAAAAGACATTAATCCTCACGTAGGAATTAAAATAAGTGTAGGCTGCGATCATGATAATGACTGTACGTGTGCATAATAAAAACATCGATTAATTCGGGTTTTTTTTTTTTTTTTACTATAAAATAATAAATAAGAAACACTAAGAAACCAATATTGAGCTACTGTGTCGAGATAAGCCTAAGTACTAAAATTTAAAAATATAAAACATAAGGAGCTACCAATCTGCTGTTTGTTTATCATACTACGAATGATGAATGTTTATTTACAAATGGTCCGCGGTTCTCGGCATGCACTCAACTTTTCCGGCTTTCATTTTTTTAATCATTATCGTTAGTTGACAACTGCAAAAGCACTTGGAGCAGATCGGTTATTTACTCTATATACTCTATTCCGTATTCGGGTTTCGCTGGTGCGGAAAAGAAGAATATCTATTTACAAGTGATCTCTCAACTTTAACCCTATTCAGACTGGGCTTTTTTTTAGGCAATTTGTGACTGGGGGGGGGGGGGGAAGGGGGGGCTCCTCAAACCCCCCTTTATATCTCTGGAACCAGTAAGGCTAGGACCATGAAATTTTCACACAATGTTCACCTCCATACAAGGAAACCTCACACCCAGTTTTGACCTGCCACACCCAATTATTACGTCACAATGACGTCATTTTTGTTTTTCCGACGTTTCTTTGATATTTTTCCATCCAGATACTTAAAATATCAAATATAACTGTAAAATCATCTCTTTAATATTAAAACATAATAAATACAAACAAGGACACACTTGTAAAGCGAGAAAAAGCAAAAGAAAGGCGATAAAACTATAATTTTGAAATTATTGTCCGCCATCTTGGATCCGCCATCTTGGATTTCCTTTTTTTTTTTTGTTTAAATTAAAATTTAAAAAATATCTTAAAGAGAAAAGGATCAGAATGTATAAAACACGTATCAAACTAATGTTTATTATCCAAACAATGAACTTAGAAGCGTTATTTAATAAATAGTACAAAATGTTTGTCTAAAAGTAAAAGAGAGCAAAAATTTACCTACCCCTCCCCCCAAATATTTCATGTTAAAAATTTTTTATGTCTTTCAAGAACTAGTCCCAAGAAAACACTATTCTAACAAGAAAATGCACTATAAGTCAAAGAACAAGATCTTAAAATAAAAAATTCACCATATTTTAATATTTTGAAAACCTATGTGTCAAAAACCGTTTGCCATGGCAACATGGTTAATCACACTGACATGTTATGGATACCAAAATGTCCCTAGATAAATTCTAGGAAAAGTAAAAAAAATTCAGTCTCATAGCTATTTCGGTGTAAGGGTTATCACAATTTTACTGGGGGGGGGTTCGAAAAGCCCCCCCCCCCCCCCAGTCTGAATAGGGTTAAGCTAGATTTTAATACTTTATTTCACCTCATGGAGGATCAAATAGAAGCTTGTCGATTTTAAACCACGTTGGTCAGAAAGGGTGTTTTTTCTCCCACTCGGGTCGTAGAGATACATTGAATATTCGTAATGAAACGAAATTTGGCATATACATAGTTCGCGGAATTCCACATTTAATGATAGTTGTTACGCACTTGTGATTGACAGTATGACGTCACAAATGACGTTCAAACTTGGCGCCAAAATTTAGAATTTGGAAATTGATTTCGCAAACTGAATAAACATGTTCTATGATAAAAGCGAAGCTTTCCAGCGAAAACCCTACTTAAATCCGATAAAACCGGACAAAGTTATGGCTGATTAATGAAATTCATATTTCCCGCGAAAAGAAAGGAATTCAAGGAATTTAATTGTTTTATTACCATATATGGTGAAAATTTAGGGGGTTTTAAGCTCGAACACAATAAAGGGAATCAGAAAGAAACAAAGTGCATAACAGATGAAAATAAATTTGTAGTTTTTTTTACTTAGGACTTATAATTAATTCACCTCTGACGTCATTAAAATGTGATTATGACGTCACATGTGTTCGCATATGACGTAATGCCCAGCCCTGACACCACATGTCCTAAGTAAAAAAAACTACAAATTTGATGTATCTGTTGTGCACTTTGTTTCTAACTGATTTCCTTTATGGTGTTCGAGCTTAAAATCCCTAAATTTTGACTAAATATGGCGAATTCTTTACATTCTTTCACATTTGGCGGGAAATACGAATTTCATTAATTAACCATAACTTTGTCCGGTTTTATCGGATTTAAGTGGGGTTTTCGCTGGAAAGCTTCGTTTCTATCATAGAACATGTTTATTCAGTTTTCGAAATCAATTTCCAAATTCTAAATTTTGGCGCCAAGTTTGAACGTCATTTGTGACGTCATACTGTCAATCACAAGTTCGTAACCACTGTCATTAAATGTGGAATTCCGCGAACTATGTCTATGCCAAATTTCGTTTCATTACGAAATTCAATGTATCTCTACGACCCCAGTGGGAGAAAAAACGCCCATTCTGACCAACGTGAACAGTCACGGTCTTTACGACTATAAAGCACTGTTTCCTTGTATTGCAAAGCTATTTAGGGTTTTGGCAGAGCATAGTTTGCAACTTCCGATAAATAATCAAGATTGTAAATGTCGCCTATTTTTTTCCCGCGTCTGTAACTTCCGACAAACTCTTGTCACGTAGCTGTGAATATTTCAGCTATCAGGTATTCTAGATCTTATGTAACTTTTATGTTTATGATTCATTTAATTTCCTGAGCCACTTAGATGTCAAACCCCTACTACCTAAAAAAAAAAGGCATCAGTTTCCGATCATGAACCGAAGCAACTGAAATGATCATGGCTATATTAAATTTGTGGAGTCCTCAAGTATCCATGGCCCCCACTTCCTTGTGTCCAGAAAAATATTTCATTCTTCGAAAATATTTGAACGTTACGTGCAAATCTGCAGATTAGGGAGTTCAACCAACTTTCCCTTATGCCGACGGCCTCTGCTAAAGTATATTTAATTTATATAATTCTTTACAGTAAAGATGCGGCAGTTTATGAAAACTTTTCAATTAGTTATTTGTAGCACAAAATTTAGACAAACACAATCCCAAAAAGAGATCATCCCCCATTCCGAGCGCGATGCATTTTCTGTTTTAGATTGACAAGAGTTGTTAGTTGCGCAAGGATAATCCAAGCTGAGCGGTAGGATTATCTCTACGTTACAAGCAAGCAGGGTATTTCCATGTAAAATGGAGAAGAAAAAATGTTCTAGTTCTACGATCATCCACCTTGCATCGGACGTACACGCAAACTTATACTCCCACTGTGGATTTTTCCTCTAATAGATAACCCAACAGGTGCTCTACAAGATAAGGTAAATATTATGGGTTATGGCGCTGCTGGAATCCGTGACGTCGGATGAAATGACCGCTTTTTTCGTCATGCGAGGTTATTCGCCGTCTTCTCTTCGACAAGACGTACCTCAACAAGTTGCGTCAACTGAGACAGATCGACGCCCTTAGGACACATACCGCCGTCGACAATGGCAGTAGGATTCCTTCAGTTCTCACATACCATCGGCAACTTTAACATTCTCACCGATGACCCCGCAACCAAAGACATATTTCCCCAGCCACCATTGGTTGCATATCGCCGTGATCAGAACGTGCGTGACATCTTGGTCCACACTGTTGATAGAAATGTACCGGATCGTTTCGCAGGCTCTTCTGCTTGCCAACACGCTCGCTGTCGGACGTGTCAACACATCTCCTCCGACACCACCCTGCAAGGCCCCAAAGGCACCATCATCATTAATGAAGCCTTCACGTGCGAGACATCAAATATCATTTGCTGCATCTCCTGTCGTCGTTGCTCTGCAGTTTACATTGGTGAAACTGGGCGCGCTCTTAGGAAACGCTTTGGCGAACACCTCCGTAGCATTGAAAAAAATCTGCCTGGTTTCCCCGTCGCACAACACTTTAATGCAAACGGCCACTCTCTGCATGACGCTGAAGTGCGTGGCGTGAAGCTCTGCGGCGCAAGCAAGCAAAGAAAGAGACATGAGATGCGGCTAATTTTCAAGCTTGGTACGAGTCAGCCGTGCCGCCTCAATGCTGACTTCCGGTTTATTTAAGGCGCGCGCACTGTTTAAATGGTGTGGTATACAAGAACAGAACCGTCAAGCGTTTAAAATTGACATTTCACTGAAGAAGGGCTAAGCCCGAAACGTCTGAAAACTTTTACATTTTCGGCACTTTTTAAATTAACATTTTCCATTATTTATTGTGTTACAAGTGCCACGCAGTTTTTTGAACTTTTTTGTTCAAACATTTTTGCCTATATTACTCCTGTAACGATTGTGCTCGGCAACTTTTGAGAAAATTGGCGTTTGGAACTTTTTGCAGTTCCAGCAACCTCGAGCAAATTTCGCCTCTCTGAGCAACTTTTGAGCTAATTATAGGTTTACGTCACATATTAAGCGCGAAAAAGTGAACAATTTGATAGAAAATTTCAATTTATGCGAATTTATTGATGTTTATCAGATCAAGGCCGTTTTGAACAAATAACCTGTCACTTGATAAGACATCAAATGAACCATAAGATTTGTTCTGCAGCTTTCCATAAAATGCGCCTATATTTGCGAGGAACTCTTTAAAGCTCATTAAGTTTCATGCGCTCGATCAAACTATATTAGCAATTATTGAGAAGGACGAAAATAAAGCTTTAATTAACGTTTGTGTGGAATTATCATGGAATTTAGGCAGAAACTTTCGAAATTTACGTTCATCTTTTTCGATCTTTGCAATTTTTGTAGCCCCTCTTTGGTATTCTAGGGAGCAACTTTTCAGCATTTTGTGAGCACAGTCGACGGGACAGGCCTAATCCATACCAACCCATAAAGCAGACACCTTTTATAGGCGGGCAGTCAGGGTTGGTCTCAAGGGTTTCCGGCTTAGAGAAAGAGAGTTCGTTTACAGACTTTTGATTAAACGTTGTCATTGATCGGTCTCATCCCTACGCGACCAGAGCGAAAAGGATTATGGAGAGAAATCAATTGACATTCAACAACTGCACATTATCAAAGTACGGAATGTCCTTAACGGAATATGTATCGAAGCGACTCTTGTTGTCTTTGCGCATCACGCGAAGACAAACGTGAGTTTTGTTCTCCATTGTAAACGCGATAGAGAATAATTAATCATGCATTTTAATTCACCCATACTCCCTTTCGGTCTGGTCGCGTAGGGGCACCGATCAGCGACAACGTTTAATCAAAGGACTGTTTAACTTGTAGCCACGCCAGCGAAACGAAATTCAAACAGATTTTGGGGCTCTCTCTGATAAGCAAGCCTGTTTCTTTTATATTATTAAGTAACCATCAACAAGTCTTAAGTTCTATCACACTTCCTAGCCATATCATACGACCAACCGAAACAGATTAGACATAAACAACGTCGCAATGCTAGTGGCGGATGCGACAGTAGGGGGTGTGGGGGTGGTGGGTGGGGGGGGGGGGGGGGGGGGGACTTTCCACCACTCTTAAGCCAGTTCCGGGGACCAACTCTTCAAAATATTTGCGAAAATTCAGAAATACTTCATACAATTATTGTTTGTTTTTTCTTCGGAATTATAATGATCAAAATCACTTTAGCCTAACTTAGGCTATCGTTTTTATTTCCGCTTATAATCCGTTTTGTAATTGAAAATATCAAGTGCAATTTTGTATTTGTTGTGGACCTTTTTTTCATTTTGACATTTGCAATTTTATATGTAAGTTCTTTCTATTATAGCTTATGAGCACCGTTTGTATGAATTTTAGCTCATTAGTTTGGACGGCCACTTTTTTTAGTTGATGAAATTGTTAACTGTCTCCCTCTTAAAATATAGTCAATTCATTCATTTGTTCATGACAAGGTCCCGCCCTCAACAAAAACTACGTAAAAAAATGATACTTTCTTTAATCTGTTAATCTGTATACTTATCTAGCTTACTGTGCACGTATCCCTCGAAATCCAATCTGGATTGTTTAAAGGATTAACCTGAAAGTTTTTTACGACTTTGGTTGACCAAAAGCATAAATAACATTTGTCACATTTTCAACTGTCACATTTCTGGCATTTACTGATGATTTTAGGTCGATTGCAACCGCGCAGGAACCATACTGAAAGGACGGTACATTGAACTGACCTTGGAGAAATAGATCTGACTCGTCTTTTTTCGAGGTATGGCAGTGTATTCTCGACTATTTTAGATATATATGTTTTCAAACTTTTGATATAGACGGTACATACTTTGATACTGTGTTACTGGAGGTTTGTGGTTAGCTAAGTTTGTAGGTGTGGCGGTCTGCAGAGCAAGGCCTTCAAGCAATCTTGAATATATAGACAGAAACGGCACACGAATCAAGTTTAAATCGCAGCGGTAGCAATGGCTCTGCACGTGCGGTAAATTTCTAATCCGTCTTATGCAGCAAAACAACGACGTTTAATTCGGAATGACAAATTCTGGAGAATGGTGCTTAACCTCTCGCACAAGGTATTGCAGTATAAACCAACAACATTGTTAATGCAAGGCTGTTGCATTGCTTAAGACCGATCATTTCTACCTTATTATAATTCATCTCAGCTAATTATGTTATAAGACGTTTTAGAGTAAACTGCGAGATCGAGATGTACAAATACATATTTATATTCAAGCACGAGTACGAAATTGGGAGACCAATTTAACGATCAAACTGAACTCTGTAAGATCGAATTGAAATCTTAAATTAAACTATCCTGAAATTAATTGTACTACTTAAAAGTGCTTTCTAGCTTTTAAATATGCTTTGAGTGGGATACTCAGAAAATAGGAGAAAACGCCAAATATAACCATTAATATTCGACTTGACGTTGACAAGACTAGTTTCATTAAATGTTATATTTCTGCAGACTCTTCTACCCTTGTTCTAACCCTGCCGGATTGTTTCTAATGACCACTAATAGAATTAGCAAACTGATTGAAATTCATTCCTAGATGAGTAACGTTGACTGAGTTAGTATCGCAAATTGCCTGAAAGTTGCAAATTGTAAATTGCAAGCGGCGCTTTTCACAAGCTGATGTGGTCTGATGTCTCATCATTTTCTTTTCAATTGAAGGTGAAGGGTGAATATTTCTCTTAAAAACTGGAAATACAAGATGCACTTTCAATGTTTGTGGTTTGCATAAGCTCTAGTAAGCCTCAATAAATCTTTCCGGATAGGACAATAGAGCATCTTGTGTATATCGGCAAAACATGGAGGTTGTTCAAAGGTATACAATACAATTCTAAGTTGAGGTTTCGCCCACTGCTTTCTTTCTCGAAACGTTTTTGTAAATTGCCCCAGGAAGAGAAAGAGATAATAAAAGCAACAAGGCTCCAGAAATTCCACGCAGTCTTCGCAACACAAAAAAATCCTTCTTTTTGATGCCCAATACAGACATATGATTCTTACCCTTCAATTCCCAAAGAAAACTTTGAGTTTTAGCCAACTTTCCTAGCCCCTGATGAAAGTTAGTTTTGTCTAACCGAAATATTGGGCAAATAGTATTAAAAGAAATCGAACGAATTTCCTGTCTGATCAGCCTTGCATGTTTATTTATTTATTTATTTATTTATTTATTTTTTCAGTTTATTTAGTTCATTGCTGATCCTGATCTGATCAAAGATCCAGCTACATTTTGCTACTGTTTGTTCAAGTGGTCCTTGCATTTTTACAGAAGTTATTTGTCCAAAATATCCATTGATACATTACTCAAGAGGGCTTAATGGTATAACATTTATTTATTTTTTTTTTTCAATAGAAGTTGGCAAGCTTTTAACTAGCATTGGTCCAGTTATTCAATTTAATCCTGACATTATCAGAGTCCACCTTGAGTTGCAAAAAGTACTTTAATTTTCAATTATTGTTCGAAGGTCATTTTAACGTTTTCGGCCATTTTGAGAAATTTTCCGAAAATTGCTGAAGAATACCAAATGCTTCCGAAAATTACTGAGGAATATTCGAAGATGTTATCCGTTGGATACTGCGGGATACGCAACGGCTTTCCAGCCTTCTGATTGGCTGATTCTTCGCGGCATGTAAACTCTACAGTGTGAAGCAGTGTGAGCAAGAAATGAAAGCTCCTAAGCAGTACGTTCTTATGGCACTGTTTCCTTTTTTTAATGTGATTCAAATTGTAATTTGGTATTTTTCTTAAATTTTTGCATTTGCCACTTTTGATAATAAAAATTCAGGGCATATTCAATTTTTGGATTTCAAAATCGAAATTTTGCAACAGTACAAAAAAAAGGAAGATCGAAGATGAAGAATTGTTTGTCCTTTGAGGGCTTTGTGAAGAACAAGACATTCGAATTCAAGGATTTGTGGAGGAAATCATTCGTTGCCTGGCAGCGATTTCCCGCCAAAACATTCCCAAAAGAACGTTTATTCTACCTATTCCGAGTAAATCGTCTTCTGTTCATTCCGTCTGCTACCGGGACCCGGGGGATACTATAAGGGTGTACCCTCCGGGTATCGGGACCAGAATAACTCAGAATGAACGGAATGCTATTCTTTTCATTGCGAAAACAGAATGGGTCCCAAAAGAACATCGCTGCCGACCATACCGTGTGTTTATTGTCCCCAGCAAAACAACGCGCCCTTAAGAATCCAGGATACAGTCTGAGCACCTCAAAAATACTTTCGTTTAGTCGTGATAAACACAGCTTCTTGTGTAATTGTTATCTGGATAGATTTGAACTTGCACGTACAAAAATAACTCGGTCCCGCAAACAATTTCTTAATTCCACTTGACTGAGTATGCCAAACTTGAAGGTCACCTCTAGATAATTTGGATTCTCTTCAAAATTCAAAATATCTTAATCCTAGTGACCTCAAGGGTCTAGTAAACTGGTTGGGTAACCCGCAAATTTACTTGTAATGTGGCCAGTTTTAACTATTGAGTCTAATTCGATAAAATCCTTAAGTGAACGTTCTTCAACATTCCATTTCTTGTTCAATTCCTTATTTTTTTTACTATTTAACAAAATCAGTCAATTTGGTATTTTTTTATAGACACTTCCGGCAGTAAAAGTGTTATGCTTGAAGAGTCTATTTTCACTTGCTAATTTTTTTTTTTTTGCATTTTATTAAGCAGCTGGTTTTCACTATCACTAGTGACGGAGTTGTTTTAGGAGTCGTAAGGGCGTTTTACGACCTAGTGAAAATCAAAAAGCGGAATCATAAGCTCGACGGAATCGGAGTCGCAACAATCAGATGGTTTTCATTTTATTCCGATTGCGCTTATGTCTCTTTCGGGTACGATCTGTTGGAAACTAGATTTTCGGAGTCGCAAGCAGAAGCGGAAGACAAACCGATCAGAATGCCCATTTCCAGGGCCTTCGAGTATATATATTTCTCAGTGTTTACGACTCCGACAATCTAGTTTTTACTGGACCGTTAGCGACCGTAAGCGACAGAATCAGTAGTCCTATTATATCTAGGCATCACGGTCAATCCTACACCCAGTCTCTTTGGAGATCTACTTCAAGGAAGGCAGGTAGCTCTCCTCAGTTCGGCGATGCGTATCCGAGCAGCGACATAATTCTTCGGGAGATTAGCCTTCCAGTACTTTCGCAGATGGTAGATAATCTTACTTGCATTGTTAACTACACCAGATACTTATATGCGCGCTCCATTTCAAGATTGTTTACGGAAACAACGTGAAATAGACCAGTCTTCGCGAAATAAGTCTGTAACACCTCTCACCATTTTTACAAACTACGCTTAAAGGGACACTGTCACCTATTTTTAGTATCACTTTGAAAAGCCAAAAAACATATTTGTTTCAATGGAAACCTTAAAATAATGGTCCAGTTTTGCATGAACAAATACTCAACCAGTGCAGAGAAATTAGTATTCGTTATCTTTGGCTGCAGATGGCCAGGATGGAAACGGAGTGCAACTTGAAAAAATTGGCCAATTTTTTTCAAGCTCCTCTCAAGAGTCGTGGACAAATCGCAGAAACTTATTATGGTTTGTTCTTCGTTAAAGAAATCACTTGATATTATCTTCTTGGTGTTCTAAAAGCAATTTTATGTTTGAGCAAAGGTACTCTGTCATATATTTAGTGTATTTTGCCCAACACACAGCAAAATCTGCGTGACAATGCCCCTTTAAGGGCCCCTATCCTGCTGAAATAGCAAAATTTCGCTTTGCTTATTTGCAAGTTATATCGCCAAATGCCACCAAATATACAACTTATTTGGATAAAAAGATTATACAGAGCAAAACAAAAGTAGTAGTTTGGAGATAAAAGTACAGGATTACAAGGATTGAAGAAACCTGCGATCAGGCGCTCTTTTTTTCGGAGCGGGAGAGCGCGAGTGCGAAAGTCGGCGGAAGGGCGCGGGGAGGGAAAAGAGAGAGAGTTCTTTTTTTTTTCCTCCCCTCGTTTCTTCCCTCCCCGCTCTCCGCCGACTTTCCTTCCGAAAAAAAAGAGCGCCTGATCGCAGGTTAGGATTGAAGTGGAGATTAGAGAGAGAGAGAGATTTCTGTACTTTCGCAGATGGTAGATCATCTTCCTTGCATTGTTAGCTACACCAGATACTAAAATGAGCGCTCGATTTTAAGATGTTTATGGAAACAACGTGGAAGAGACCGGTCTTCGCGAAATAAGTCTGTAACACGTCTCACCATTTTTACATACATACATACATTCATACATACATAGACTTCATTTAAATTCGGATTTACAGAGTAGCATAAACAGCAAAAAAATACTTAAATTGATACACTAGGAGCTTCACTTATTACAGCGAGTCATAATCGGAGTCGTAAGGGCGTTTTACGACCTAGTGAAAATTAAACAGCGGAGTCATAAGCGGAATCGTAAGCGCAGTCATAAGCGGAATCGTAATTGGAGTCGTAAGCGGAGTCGTAAGCGGAGTCGTAAGCGGGTCGCGGAATCAGAGTCGCAAGGATTGCAAGGTTTCCATTTTATTTAACGATTGCGCGTATGATTCTGTCGGTTACGATCTAACACGTCTTAGCATTTTTAGCGGAGCACTTGCCAGGCCGAAGGCCTGGCTGCGCAGCCCCATACTCACAGAACCAGAACCTGTGCCCGTCATTTTTCATGGTCATGGCTAGCGGAATGTTTCGCGGGCGCGCGTGTGCCCTCCGTCTGCGTGTACCCTCCGTTTGACGTCGCAAAACATGCGCGTACGACGTCATGTTGAAACCAAAGCGAGGCTTTGTTTTTCGCGCGGTTACACGGCCGAATGTCATGTCAGCTAGAAAAACACTTTGATGTTTTGCTGTGAATTTACTAAGCGGAGAAAACCGTTTAAATTAAAGGCGTTATTTCCCTGAATATTTCGCGGTTTGCTACTCAAGACAAGGATACTAATTATAGTCCGTGGGCCAGTAGACGAAACCCTCCCCCCCGTCGGGGAATTTTGGGGACATGTACCGTTTTGAAGCATAGCCCGAGGGTGTTTCAAATCAGGTTGTTCGCACTTCCTAAGTGGAGGCGTTTGGCCGTACGGCCGCATTCTTCATCTGAGGCAAAATACCACAGGATACCCAAGTCGTTATTTTTGAAAATCACTCTTGAAACCCCGGAAAAGAGACATAAAACTCTAAAATGTGAATGCTAGCTCAATCCGTTATAGTTGAGATGTACACAGGCCAAAATCTCGCATACAAGTACCCATAGGGCATTTCAACACAATTATGCTCGATATACCACAGTCCACCTACTCATTCTTCTCAATCTGGAAGACACCCGCCCTGGAGCCTCCAATGATTTCGGTGTCAACCGATCAGGGGTCCCTTCCAGTAGGAATGCAGTAGACATCACAATTAAGCAAACTATCAAGAGGCATGCCAAGTCTCGTTCTGGAATCATAGGATTCAGCAGAAGTGAGTCTGCGTATTATCGCTGGTTCAAAACTAGGCACACCCGGGCGAGTTATCTGCAAGCCACGAAGGAATTGGTTGATATGGATGACCCAGTATCTACAACGCACAAGGAGATAAGACCGTCAAGGTTAAATGAACCACAATTTAGACAATTTTTCTTTTAGTCCAATATTGGTGCAATGATTTTATGTTTCGGTACCAGATAAACACATTCTGAAGTTTGAAACGCAGATACACCACAGTTCTTAACAGGGATATCACGCAGCTCTATTGTTTTCAGGGATAGGGTCCATTGTTGTGTTGTTTGTTCTATTATTTTCTCAGCAAATCAGAGAAGACCTTGTAAGAGCTGCGTGCTGCCCCTGAAACGCGGAGATATTGGAAGTTGAAAAATGCGACTTTTTGGCCTTCATAATCGTAGAGCGATCGGGAAAATTGTCGGAAAGTGACGTTACTGTTGACCACCTCAAAACAGTCAAGGTTTGAAGGTGAAAACAATAGGCTGGTTCTCACTAGGGCTTTAAGTGCAATTGAAGCGCAGTTGGTAGATACTTGTAGTGTTAACTCCTTTCTTAGAGCGTTTTCTAAGCCTTTTCGTTTCAATAAAAGCACTCATCTGATTTATTTATTTATTTATTTATTCGTTTCAATAAAAGCACTCATCTGATTTATTTAAACGTTTAAATCTCTTTTTTTTTTTGTAAAATGCATCAAAGAGGTAAAAATTAATATCAGCTGAATGTAATTAGAAAGTTAAATAATTTGCAGTAGTTCGTTTTCTATAAGTTCCATATTTCCCTTCTTTTTTACCAAAAACATCTTTTTGAATGACACGTGCTGTTGGTTTGTGTGGAAACAGCCAAGTGTAGCTTACGTACTTAGAGTGTGAACGTTTCAATAACCGCAGTTTTTGATCCAAGTGCAGTCTAAAGTAAGGTGTACCCCTTACTTATTGGGAGCGCACTTTACCAATGACAGTACAGCCGTGCAGCTAAAACCATGTAGGCGCGCAACTTCGATTTCCACAGGAAACGAGCTCTCTGCGTTGTGGTTTACGATTCTGGAGTCACTGGCGACTTAAAAAAGACTATCAAGTAGGATCTCAAGTTTTAGTTTAGCTGTTGTATTGGAAGGCGTATTTCAAGTCGACTTAGGGTAATAAATTCTATGTCGAGAAAAAAAGGTTGTCGTCTAATTTTCAGGCTTAGCCAATCAAGAAACTACAGCCAAAACAATGCCTGCATGTGCGTTTTATATTTTGGTGCATTTCCTCGCCGTTCCCTGCAAAACAACAACGTCAAACGATCAGAGATTTTGTGGAGAATATGAACACACAACGTTTTATTTTCTTTTCTGTATCTGAAATTTAAAGCTGTCACTATGAATTTACAGTTTACCTTCAGAAAAGTTACCGCGTAAGCGGAGATGATTGACAGACATGGAAGTTAACCTGACTAAACTCCCTAGCGAGGTGGTTTGAAAAAGCCAAACTTTAAAAATATATATTATATAGACAGATGCGAAGTTTCTCGAAGCAAGATTTCATCGCTCAGGAAGCTCTTCGATTCCTACCATAACACAAGTTCAAGCTCGGTCATTTTCAGTGCGAAAACAGTGGATACGCGGACTTTTTTCTGATGAATCCTATGATTCCAGAACGAGATTTGGCATGCCTGTTGATAGTTTGCTCAATTGTGATGTCTACTGTGTTCCTACTGGAAGGGACTTCTGATCAGTTGACATTGAAACCATTTTTTGTGGGGAGTTCCTTGGCTCCACGGTGGGTTTCTTCCAGATTGAGAAGAATGAGTAGGTGGACTGTGGTATATCGAGCATAATTGTGTTGAAATTCCCTGTGGATGCTAATATGCGAGATTTGTGTGTGTACATCTCAACCATAACAGATTGAGCTAGCATACACATTTTAGAGTTTTATGTGCCTTTTCCGGGGTTTTAAGAGTAATTTTCAAAAATAACGATTGGGTACCCTGTGGTATTTTGCCTCAAATAAAGAATGCGGCCGTACGGCCAAACGCCTCCACTTGAGAAGTGCGAACAACCTGATTTGAAACACCTTCGGGCTATGCTTCAAAACGGTATATGTCCCCAAAATTCCCCGACGGGGGGGAGGGTTTCGTCTACTGGCCCACGGACTATTAAGGGATACTCAGAAGCCGCTTTAGTGGAAAAAGACGAGCTTTCAGGGATAAAATCTTGTTTCGAGGAACTTCATGTATTACGTTTTTATCAAATGCGGGAGATGTTTGTTTTCTACGGATTTCTGAACCAGAAGCGGAGATTTGAATTTCCAAGCAAGCCAGGTACTTAAAGGTAAAACAGATTACAGTTTTCGATGAGAATTTATGTTGATATCAATCTGTGCGTGACTTTTTATTGGTGTTATTGTTAGTTTTGGAGAATTGATTTTAAAATGTGCTTAAATTCAGTTGTATCGATCTCTTGAATTTCATCGAAGAAAGCTTGAACTCGATGAGCTATAATTAAATGGTACGCGTTTTGCTTTTAAACGTAAACTAATGGAGATTTGAATATTTTTTTTCGAAAGAAGATTGTGTTGTCCATTTTTATGTGTTTGTTCATTCATTAGATAGTTTGAAAAGCGATTTTATGTAAACAAAACAACGCTTTGATTTTATAGTACAGTTCTATCTTAACTCGCATCGCCTTATGCAAATACGTTTGTGTATTTTTGTAATTTTTGATTTTCAAATCAGTTTCTCGGGCAATTTTTGACAAACAAAAACTGTATTTTATTCGGAAACAAGTGGTACTAGTTATTCTAGACAGAGAAAAGTTGTTTTTGTGAACTTTTGTACGGTCTATTAAAATGTACTGTGCAGACGGTCGCGTAATACTGTTTTTGAGAATTGCTGAAATTGAAAATAGCCCGTTCGTCAATCTTAATTCTTGTGCTTCCAACCTTTCACCTTAGTTAAGTTTCACCTTAGTTAAGCTTGTTCAAAGTGCGACGCTGTTAGCCTTAGGCTATCTATATATATTACAAATGAACCAGAGAAAATGTAAAAAAAGGTAATACACTAGAAGTTTTTTTCTTGCAGTTTTTGTATTTAGAGAATTTACGCTAGAGCCGTACACCTTATTTGAGACCTCAAACGGCAAAATCTCTCCAAATCTCTCTTTTAGACGGCCGTCTTCAGTGGCTCGGTAGTTTCAAATTTTAGTCTGTGGAAATTTATAAGAACGAGTATGCAACCTTATTCCGCTGAAAAGCTCAGGTTTTTCTAACATAGTCATATTGCACCTTCGGCAATTTTCTATGCAATTTTGTCCTCTTTTATCTCTCAATCAAACCGCTTTAATAAATTCCTTTGACCAAAGATTGTAACTGCATTTTTATTTTTATTTGTCATCTGTAATTTATTATCCGACAGTCCATAATAAAAATAATTCGCGACAATATAAGCTCTCATGATGAGCATTTGATACTCTGAGAGCAAATGTCGATCTTAAATATTGTTAAATAAAGGCTTGAAAAAAATATATGCCATGCACGTACTCTAAAGCTATCTGAATATAACAAATTCCAGAGACAGACTATCCAATCAGGTTGCGATTTTGGGATATAGTACAGTAGAACTCACGGATCTCTAGGTTAAGCTTATTCACCCGAAGAATGAATAAAATAAATCCATTGGATTCTCAGACCTCTAATCCCACAGAAATGTACTCGTTGTCAAATGCAAGAAAGTTGTATAAACAAAGAAATCAAGTGCTATTGTATAATATCAATTTACTCGAAAAGCGTCTGCAGTGACTTATTTAATCGAATATGTGGCTTCACTGGTATTCACTGAAATGCGCTGACTGTTGACGAAAACACCACACAGTTGAAAGGGTAAGGCGTTTGTAGTTTTTCAATCGTTAACAACTTAGAATCAGTTGAAGGAATCGTAGAAGCAGGAATGATACTTAATGATCAAGGGATAATCGAGTGCTTAGAAATTTGCGGTACAAGAGTCATTCAGCTCCAAATATTTATCTTATTGTTTGTAATTCTGGTGTCGATCTCACTATTTACGAGAACACTCGAACTGTTTTTGCAGCCCACGAATGTAACATTATGGCGTATTTTATCCGGTCTTTCAGAAAGGTGGAACGAATCGTAATATTGTTTCAACCCAGTGTTCGTCCAATTGTTGCCAATTACGAAACCTCTCCAAGAATGACACCCAAAAATATATTCCCTACTTCGCTCGCTAAGACGGACGCCTCCCTAAGTCGGGCAGCTGATTATTACCTGAGAAAGGGTTGACGGAAGTTCTTATGCGCCCTCGGCAAATGTTTCCATTTCTATGCGACGCAAAAAGTCGCATCAATGGCAAAAATCAACTTTGCTGAATAGCAAAATAGCGTTGCACCCTTAACGGAAAATTTAAATAATTCGATAATTTACCTAAGTTTGCTGTAGAAGTTAGTGGATCATTTACTGACCTTCCAAACACTGACATTTCGACGTGCTTATTAAAATAACTGTTTTTATAACCTGAAGGATGTTAAGCTTGACTCCATAATGTTTGGAATAACGCCAGTGTAAATAGGTAAGCCTGTTGTCTGTGGTTAAACACTTCATGGACTTTTCGGTGACAATGCTTCGTGAAGTGGAACTAAGCAAATTTTCTCATCAGCGGAAGGAAACGGAAACACAGCTTGTTCCATCTCAACATTTTCGTTTTGATACACAGTAGAGTGCCTAGGAATTGAAAAAAAAAAAAAAAAAGAATATGGCGATCGAAGTTGAATTTGTTCAACTATAGTTTCCGCCGTTTTGCCGTGAAACAATGAAGAAAGTTTAGGACAGACAATTTCGCTTCACGTGAAATCAGTTTGAACCAACTTCAAGTGTATAAATCTACTAGCGTTCTATCACTACTGCTGTACTCGTATTGGCATACGCTACTCACTTTCTATTCTGTTGTAGAAAGAGAGTAGAGTGAGTAGCGTAATGGCGGCCGCTTCTTCGCGTTTTCGAAGTGTCTGTGAAGAGTATTTGTTGTTAAGTTTTGAACGTCTAATCAACGTCTCTTCAACTATCACGCGATAGAAATCTGGAGCTCATAATCTAATTGTTAAATAGTGCGCCAGCTTTGGTTAACAATAACTATACAAGTGCCCGGAAACTATAAGTAAGTGTATTTGGCAGTGGATGGCCTGGATGGAAACATTTGGCCACTTCAAGTTCTTTATTTGTGTGTTGGAAAAATCGCTTCGATATCGATCTAATTAGAATCTGTTCTATCTTTGAGGAATCACTTGATAATTTCAGGCCTCCCGGTGTCCTTATAGCGGTTTGTTTGGAACAAGGGTACTTAGTCCAGTATTTAGTACAGTTTTGAAAAAGGTTTAGTCACGTTTCGTTACTCCAATGTTGGTACCCTTAGAAAATTAAGTTAACGGATCATCGAATTGAAAGCAATTTAAAGACAAACGGAAAAAGAAAGAAGGGGCACTTTTAATGGCATTTTGTACTGCGGTTATCTTGTAGTCAACATATATTATTAATTAAGTGTCATTGTGTTCGTGCCTTATTATCACTGTGGATAAAAAGGTGACGGAGAACGGTCAGGTGTCTCAATCTAAATGCTTAATCCGTTAATTCACTCAAGGAAAAGATAAACTAGTAAATTACACTTTGCAAAACATCGATAAACAAACAGCACCAGATGAAAGTACTGCTCAGTAGCTTTCATTTGAATGGTCACACTGTGATTTCATCCACAGACTCAAAAGTAAGAACCACCTTGTACAGCATAATAAACAGCACCACAGGAAAGTACTGCTCAATAGCTTTCATTTGAATGGTCACACTTTAGGATTTCATCCACAGACTCAAAAGTTAGAACCACCTTGTACAGCATAATAAACAGCACCACAGGAAAGTACTGCTCAATAGCTTTCATTTGAATGGTCACACTTTGTGATTTCATCCACAGACACATCAGTTAGAATCGCCTTGTACTGCATAATAAACAGTACCACAGGAAAGTACTCCTTAAGTAGTAGCCTGTTTTGAATGGTCACACTTTAGGCTTTCATTCACAGACTGAAACACTAGTTCGGTTCTGGGAGATAACGGGTCGAATTTAGTTAATCTTTCGTAGATGGCTCAAGAAATGATTTAAAAGTAATGGATAGCGCATTTTGGCACAATTATCGCCCCAAATAAGATAATTTTGTTTCTTGGATTTCTTCAAATCTGGGATTTAATTTAATAACTGTAATCCCTCTTAAGGAATTGAGGAGTAGTGTCAATTGAATGGTTTAGTGTTCTCAGAAATACTTTTTTCGCCTGCGTTTTGCCGGACAAAGTTGCAATTGTTTCATGTAGACAACATCTTTGCACTGCACTTGAGCCTTAAGTGAATACTGTCCCGCCAAAACAACGTAATTTATCTTATCTTATTTCCATGTTATACGCGAAATGCCACCAACTATGTGTCAACCTAATTGGATGAAACGATTCTATAGAACAAAACAGAAGCAATAGTTTGGAGAAAAGGTACAAGATTGCATGGGTGGAAGTGATTACCTTTCACCAAATTTCATTTCGTTACAGGCGGCCAAGAAATCGAAATTGCCATTCTTGAAGAAGTATGACTTTTTCAGCTGTTCTTTTTTTTTTCTTTAGTTTAATATTTTTAGCTATTTATTTGCTTTCATTATTTCTGGCGACTTTTTCTTCCATTGTCAAGATATCTTAGCAAGCTCTTGGCCATAATCATCAAAACACGATTTATCAACCGGGACAGTGTCCAGCGAGGGGGAGCGGAGAAATCGCACTGTTAAGAACGCAATGTCTGATCACAATGAACTACCATTCTTTTAAATAATGGAAAATGTTATTGTTGAAAAGTTCCAAAAATTAGAAGTATTTTTGACGTTTCGGGCTAAGCCCTTTTTCAGTGAAATGTCGATTTTAAGCGGTTGCCGGTGTTTCTAACCAGAGAACGTTTTTCGCTTTTTAATTATTATGAATCCTGGTTACGGAACTTCAATATTCAACCGTCCTGACCTTCAACCGTTTAAAATCGACATTTCACTGAAGAAGGGATAAGCCCGAAACTTCCGAAACATTTCTAATTGTTAGCACTTTTCAACATTAACACTTTCCATGATTTATTGTGTCACAAGTGCCACGCAGTTTTTTGAACATTTTTGTTCCACTATTACTGCCGTAAAATGCTAACTTTCAGCGGAGCATCTAAGAAATCTAAACGACAGAAATGTTGTAATAACTTATGGATTAAAATGACCGCATTTTAACATGCCATTCCTCTTTTTTATGGCTGTCTTATGTACTACATGTAAAATGTTTAGCCCCATTTAATCACAGCTTATAAATTGAGTCACTTGTGGTTCTTACAATACAATACAATAGTTTTAATAATTCTCCCAACTTTCAAACTACAATATCAAACCTAATATCAAACAATATCAAACCTAAGCAATTACAATATCATGATATATGATATATTATACATTATTATAAAATCAAATACCAATAATGTTTTCGCTGTTGTTGTTTTGTTATCAACACTCCAGTTTTACTTTAATATTTGACGAAAATTGGATTAGCCTGAAAATTCCACCAAGCAGATGTCACATTTAAATTCATTGCATTTTCCTCACATTTGCAGTTCCATGTTTGAATCTGGCACCATATTTGGTAAATTGTAAATCTGCTTTGTTTAAATCCAGTTTTCTTCCAGTCATGTCCAGTGCACTACGGCATGCCTATCTTACATTCATCCTTTTTTATGATTGTATAAAACAGCTGGAGCCATGCAAAGTTCAAGTATATTTTGCTAATCCGATGTCTGGAGTAAGATCAACCGCCTTATTACTGTGAGACAGAACGTAATTCACAAATGAACTTAGCAAAGTAATTTTTCCGTATAACTCATGTCAGTCAATCCCACCAGTCAGACGTTTGTAATGGGAAATGTCCCCGGACATATCCCGAACATTTCCACATAGAGCCCGCGCTAACTTTCAACATTCTCATTACTTCTTTAATATGTATTCAAACGCCATCAAACTTTGTGAATATTCCTAAACTTTATCCGGCAACAATTTCATATGACATTTTATTGATCACATGACTTATGTTTCCATGATAACAAGATTTTGACAGCCATATATTTTTTAAATTTACATATTTTTTACCTTTGAATGATGACAACAACAACAACTTTGTTTGTACTCCACATTGATTTATTTAATGAAGAAAAACAATGTTTATTGGACAGTATAACTTTTACATTTTTACGTCATTTAGTGTTTATTTATTAAGGTTTTGATTAATTTTGAGTCAATTTGGACGGTTTTTAATTTCGGAAATCCAAGATAACTAATTACCTAATAACTACGTCATATGACGTCATCGTTCCATTGTGCGGACCGCAAAGGAGACAGTTTTGGATGTATTATGTACCCTCTAGGTTTCATTGTCATAGCCTTACTGTTTTCAGAGAAATCAGAGAATTAACTCTGATTAACTTTAGTGCTGAAAACAACCCATTAATTTCCCACTGGGCTTTAGACTCACCAAGGAAATTGTTACCACATGCATGAGGCAAACTGACCTCGATAGATGGGATTGAAATCCAAAACTTCCGAATTATTGAGATCCACCCACCGAGGGGGCAGTACGCAGCTCTTACAAGGTCTTCTCTGAATTGCTGAGAAAACAATAGAACAAACAACATAACAATGGACCCTAGCCGGCCCTGAAAACAATAGAGCTGCGTGATACACAGGTCCAATGAAATTAGAAGTTGTTAAGAGCTGCGTGGTATCTGCCACCGAGAGCGAAAAAATGTGTTTTCTTTTTCTTTTCTCCTGTGGTCCCCATTTCCCTACTAGACTTCTGTAGGTTGTTCTCAGCACTGAGATTTACCAGAGTTAATTCAATCTCTGATTTCCTATTCCTTTCACACGTCCTGTGTCGCTCAACATTTATTGCACCCATTGATTTCGGAAATATACAAGTGTATGTTTATGATATCTATATATGCGACCACACAATTATTAACAGCCTTCGGCTTCGGCAGATAACACAAACTTTGGCCTTGATAATTATCGCTATCATGCTCAACCTCTGTTTTATTATGCATATTCCTGAGCTGCACTTGTAAAGACAAGAGCGCGCACAAAAAAGTGATCAATGCACAGCAGTCAACTTGTAAGTAAACAACTTACGTGACTTCTGCATGCATAAAACTATTGTCTGTAGGTATGACGTCACTTCTGCATGCATAAAACTATTGTCTGTAGGTATGACGTAACAGAAACAGCAAGCAATAATTAGCTGCGTGCTTATAGCCAATCAAAATCGAGCTAGTGACACCAATGTATAATAATCCTTTTTAACAGTAGCGAAATACTTTTAGACCATCCACTTCATTCCCATATTCGCCATTGAGGATTATTGGTAGTTGAATAACCGGAATTAAACCGGATCATCCGTCGGATCTATAATGGTTCGTTGTTGATACTGAAACAAAAAAATACCCTCATTTGCCAATTGACAGTTAAGTGGTTCTCCATACACTTTCCTTTGACTGTTGACAGCCAAAAACCTCTCTATTTCTCGGTTTACATTTAAACTTTCAGCAGAACTTTTTGTCAGGCGAGATTCAACCTAAATTTGAATGAAATTTTCAGAGGTTTAAAGAAGGGATAGAAGAAAGTAAATGATTTCTGGAACACGGAACAGACAGTTTATACCCACACAAGAGCAGCCCAGGTCACTAGTGGATTATTATGGTGCGCATCTATTAATTATTAACTACAAATTCTAATTTTAAAACTTCATTAAATCTTCAATATTTCTTATTTCTCTAAATTTTACAAATCCTTTGAGAAAAACTATTCCTCCCAGACGCCCAAAAATTTACAAAACACCCCATAACATAGATTCGTGAGATGAGCATATAGTTTTTTGGATTACTTGAAACGTAAGCGACATATGCTTGGTTTCCACTTGACGTCATCAAATTCGAAAATCATAAATCGCAATGCCTTCTGGCTTTTATATGTCCACCAGATTGAAGATGACTTAAAAATTAATCTTTTCACAAGTTTCCAACCCGGTAGCGTCTTTCTTTTTGAAAATACTGCATTTTGAATTTCTGACTTTTCGCCCCGACGTGACACCAACATGGCGTCCGTGACATTTTCCTATGTAAGAAACGCCTTTCCTCGTGATTTTTAGCACTTTGGGCAGTTCAAGTATTAGGAGGGCAGTTTATGCGAATGAATAGTAGTTCACGAGAGAAAAGTAATCGCTTTCAGAGCGAAATTGAAGTCCAGATTGTTTTATTGATTTCCGGCGGCCATCTTCCAAGATGGCGTTTCCATACAAAGCTCTGTAAATTTGAGTCGAATGCTTCGGCGAATAATTCAACAATGGGATACTGCACAGATCTGAGACTTAGCGAAGTTGTTTATTTGTTACCATTTTAAAAAATTACAAATTCTTGGCTTCTTTCACTGAATCTTTTCGATTTTAACATTTTATGGCACGACAGTGAAAACCAACGGAAAGGAAAGAGGCTTTCCTGAACAGAAATAAAATCATCGCAGCAATATTTTGACAGATGGTTTCATTATTATTGTTAGTGTCATAGCCTGTGACAGCCGCGGCTGTCACAGGCTATAGTGCTATTAGTCAAAGGCTAATGTGCCGCCTTTGTAATGACTTCAGCAAATGGCATGACATTCTAGTCTTCTCGGATAAGGACGAAAAAACTGTAGGTCACGTCTCACAGCATTCTCTGATCTGTTCTTGTGGGACGTTAAAGATCCCACATCAGTGTTCGAAAAGAGTAGGGGACGTAAACCCCGGTGGTGTGGTCAACCTTGCGGGTTGTGGGATTGGAAGGGATGGACTGTATGAGTCCAGAAAAGTTGGATAGAAGAAGGTAGGGATTTCCGATAACATGGTCTGGTATAGGATAAGGGTTTCAAAGTCCCAGCGGCACATCTCCACCCTAAAATATACCGAGTACCCACCTACCCCGGGTATTCGATAGACCAGTCATAAAATTGTTTTTCGTCAACAACAAGAACAAAGCAGATTTTGTGAACATATCCGGGATTTATGATATAATAGATCTATTTACTTCAGTTTATCTACATGTACAACAATGAAATTTTTAAAGCAGCTTATATACAAGATTATCCGCCCACTAGAGGGAAATGACAGGATAAGGATAATAAAGTCAAAGGAACCTTTAGTAAAATTAACTCTTTGCATGGTCACAGTGTTAACGAGGAATACGCTAGAATACAACATTGACGGATTATCTGAATTTGATCCGTACAAATCTGACTTTAAAAATCTTTATAAATGTACATTTGTAAAATCGGGACATAATTTCGAAGCTGTATTGCAACTGAGCAACGTTTAAACACTCCAGCTGTCGTTTCAACGTTTCGGCCCGCAACTGTTTCAGGTATGTGTCTCTTCCCTTTTGAAGATTATTTAGTTCGTAATTGCTCCAGAGCAAAATTCGTACTAAACACGGCAAGAGAAACCGTAAAAACGTGTGTGGGTTACGGGATCGGACTTTAGACTTTAAAGATCGTTTATTCCTGAATCATGACTGATGTTTGAAGTAAGTGTTCCAAAAGAGCACGTACGTACTTATTTTTTTTAACCGTTTTTGACACATGACCCATTTATATATCAAAGGATGAACCACATTTTTCCACATTTCTTTGTTGTTACGATTTCTGTTCCCACACATACTTACTAATTAATATTTGTCAGAAATCGCTGTGAATCACCTTCTGAAGGGAACAAGTTGGTGATCCAAAGACAATATGGCAGCCCAAATTCACACTACCATATACTGAATAAATGTCTGAAAGAAAATTTGCCCTGAGTGGGATTTGAACTTATGTCCTCCTGCCCTACTAGTTAGGTGTGATAAACATGCACTACACCATTAGGACAACCATGCTGGCAACATGGCAATCGAAGAGGTGATTTATCCGGACGTGGGCCTCCCCGGGATTTTTTTCTCTTAATGTGACAGGGTAGGGAAAGCTTATAACTCCATTTGAAACCCAACTTCTAGGATCAACTTCATGATACACGACCGAAGTTAACTTAGCGATTAACAAGGGATGATCCACAAGCGATGCATGCCATCTCAGCCGAGTTACAGCCGATTTCACTGTAGTGTGCATGATTTTCTCGTCGTGGTCCAGTTGTGAAGACAATTCACACATAACCTACCCTCCACAATGTAAATACTGACTTCCTGAAATAATAAAAAAAATCCACGAAGATCTCAGTGCAGTGGAGATCCGCTATTCAAACATGATTCGCCCGCCATGATTGACGAGTCATGATTTGACAGTCGTGATTCACCCGACATGAATGAAGTAAATTTGCCGATCTTGTTCATTCTGGATTTTTCTATTTCAAGTATTTATTCTTTGCGCTGAATTTATGGGCAGTGGAATTGTAAGGACTTGTAAGTGCCGGTGCAAAACGTTCACTGATCAACGTTCATCCACAAACGAACCTGTAAAACAATGTTTATGCGTTGGCGCGAACTGGGGGCACAAACCAAGTATTAGCCAGACATAGAAATTCAAACTTATGAGTTTCAGTGCAGAGCGGATTTTCCTTCCCAGTTCTAAGTTCTACGTTGTGCCTGTGGACGTACAATTGAGTTTTACTCGATTCAACAGACAGGCATAATACCAAATATTTCGCGTCACGTTTGCATACCAATCTATGGAAATCTATAAATTTACAAATTATCTTTTTATTTTAAGCTTATGCTGAGTTAATATTATGTGTTAGAAGCTTAGCGATATGCTTTACGGATATATACACGGATCGATAACCTGTAGGTCTCTAAAACTTTGATCTTTGACATTGTTTTTCTGTTACACGGCTTACTACATTCCCAACGTCGAACTGCAGTGAAAACTAACAAAGCATTCCTTCTCTGAAAATGCAATCCGCTATTGGCTGAAGACTTTCGTCCAAATGAAGGGCGTCGACCGATTAATCGGGAAATCCCTAACAAAAACAAACCAACAGGGTAAAGGTATATTAACTTAACGTTGGATTTTATTGCCAAGGTCAAATCCCCAAATCCTGGGTCATGGACTGACCATGCCTATGTTGACTTTCTGTAAGCCGTGTAACCGGCCATTCAATTAAATTAATTTACGCTGTAAAAGTGGTTCTAAATTATGTGTCTGTAGATTGTGATTAATTAAATTAAAGTCCATGAGCAGCATTTACTTATAATACTAGTCAATGCTCTACAACGTAGTCCTAACCTTACAATATTACTAAATGAAAACCAACAATTGCAACCATTCAAATAAATATAAGTTATTCAGCGGAAAGTTATGTAATACCGCTGTATATTTTTACGGGTCATTTTTTCTCAAAGTGGATTTCTCAGCGCGTGGTCAGAAGAATTGAATAAAATGTCATATTTACAACCTTTTTGAGGGTACGACCGTGATTCGCACTATAAAATGCAAAGTCGAAAATAAAGCGGTTATTGAACAGTTCTTTTAGAACTGTTTATTGCCTTGTTCAAGATAGTTCCAATCTTTGTGTTTTCCTTTGAAATGTAATCTGCTGATCCCAGTTTTGTCGGAGATAAGGAAGATATAAATTTCAAGTGATTAACTCGACCTTAAAGTATCGTTTTAAAGCGAAATTCGAATTAAATTTATATAGGTGTAGGAATTCGAGATGTTTTTAACTTATCTCATTTAAGAGAGAAGCTCGTTTAATTCAACGAGATGAAAGGCATCTCAGTAGAGTTTCGCTGTATTCAGTAGCGCATAGGAGGGGCCGACTTCAAACCTAGGATGAAGAGCAATAAAAATTCAACCCAACAACGACAACTATTTTTTATCGGCAACACTGTTTAAATGTAAATCGGCTTTAACGTCCGTCAATTGGGCGTGTCCTGTCTTATCCGGCTTGCTAAACCACGTATTGATCATGAAATCACATCTCAAACTATTGCCAATTTTTTTTTATTCCTTTTTACCGCTAATAAGTTGGAAATCATTTCCTCATCACAATAGCGTGAATGTTTTGAGTCCATTCCTCAGCCGTCACTCTGCAGGCGATCTGTTCTCTTATGAAGAATTGTTCTAGCTCGTTCTTTAGTATTATAAGTTCACTCAACTGAGCATTAAAAGCTATTGCATGCTATTTTTTTTTTAATAAGGCGGGATTTTAGAATATACTCCATGCGGTATACGGGATTATCAATTTTGAAGGAAGGGATAACGGGACAGCCAGTGCGAGAACTCTTCCAAGTAGAAGGGAAGCGAGAAAGTATATGTCAGTATTAAAGAGGCACTGTCGAAATTAATTACGCTAATTTGCCTTACTTTATTTTCATGGATCGCCAAATGCCACAAAATTTACAACTTAATTGGAAAATGATATAGAGCAAAAAAGAAGCACTAAGTAGTTTGGAGATAAGTGCAAGTTTGAAAGTATGGAAGTGGTGGATTCATGACAGTTCACAGTCAAATTTGATTTCGTAACAGGCGGTCAGGAAATCAAAATTGCCGTTCTTGTTTAATTTCGACTTAAGCTGTTATTTTGTCGCTTAACTATTTCTTTGGTGTTACTACTTTTGGCGATAATCGTGAAAACACTATAAACCAGTCGGAACATCACGAAGTTAGTCAACCCGTATCACGCTTCGGACGAGCATTCCCACTGGCGTGGGACGGGAACGTGGGACGGGAACGTGGGACGGGAACGTGGGACGTGGGGTTGAATAAAGCCCTTTGGACCCTTATAAATGCCAATAGAGGGCGGTATGGAGATCGTAAGCAGTATTAATAGATATTTTCAAAACAGGGTAAAAAAGACACAAAAGATATACATGCATCGGGAAGTAATTAGTTGAGGACTGTTGACTCCATTCACTTCGTAAGATCTAGCTTTTGACGTTATTTAAACGTTTGTCATACCAGATCATTTCAGAGTGCAATTACAAGGGTTTATAATTCAGAAGTCATAAAAATGCTCGGAATCAACCTATCATGTTCAGATTACTGACAATAGACGTTTTGGTTTGTTGATTTCTTTCTCGCCGTGGCATGTTTGACCAATTATCCCATTGCAAACCTACTAAATAGCTATCGTCAATCGATCTTCACGTTTACTTTATATTCTGTTATTTATAGAACGTCCATCGCATAGTAACATCTAAGAAGTTGGTGTCAAAACAATAAATTGTATAGCTCTGAACGACAACAACAATGGTTAAAGGCTTGCTGAACGTTTCTGGAAAAAAAAATAATGTGATGACAATGGCATTACTAATGAATCAATATCGATAATATCGTCTCAGTTTGTATTCTCATATCTCGTGAGTATATGAGCTGCTTTTTAATCTTTTGTTACGTTCATGATTAATGAGTTTTTTTCTTGTTTTTATCTCAAAAGAATAAAGCCCGTCATAAAAGGAACTGATAACTTACAATAACAGAAGCACCGGATCTTGAGGATAACGCATTTTTGAAGCATCAACGATGAAACTAGCCTCGATAATGTGCGTTTTTATGGCTGTTGTGATTTGTGCACGAAAAGGAAGCTGCCGCAAAAGGTACGATTTTTTTCTTAGTTTGTTTTTAGTTAATGAAAGTTTAATGTAGATTTAAACACACATACAGAATTAGCCTGTAACATTGCGTGATCTTTCTAAAGTTTGTTCTCGTGATCATTAAATAGCCTTATTCGTAACTGCTTCACTCTTAAAAACGGTCCAAACAATATTTAATGTTAAATTTCATTTTACAACGAGAAATAAACGGCACCAATAAATAGTGTTGCCCAAGAGGTGTCGTTTGCTTTATCAACAGATTCAAATTTAACTGATTTTATAACTATAAGTATGGTCGTCGACTCCACACCCAGCTGGCAGAGTCGCGATTTTTCTAGCAAGATCGAAAGGGATTGTGCTATATACTTTGCCGTTCGATTCGATTCCATGCTTGGAGTGAAAGGCTAACTACGTATTTATACTTATCCGCGTATTACCCCTTCACTCCCAAAGTCAATTATGGAGACATGTAGTGTAGTTCTAACTTTTGAGTCTGTCGACGAAATCCTATGGTGTGACCATTTAAATGGAACTTCTTCAGCAGTACTTTTGCATGTGATGATACCAGATGTTTTTCAATATTTTACAAAACGAAATGTGGGATTTTTCTTGAATTTTGATTTTGGGGCACTCTTGGGAGTTAAACGGTTTAACTTGATTAAATTGTATAAAATCTCTGCTAGGTTCATTTAACGTTATCAAGAAGTGCTACTCAAGCGTTTTCATGTAAATTATCACCCTTGGAGTTCCCTCCCGCAGTCTAGTTTCTGGGAGAGAAATTGTTTTAAAGAACTAGAAGTGTTTGCATTCCAAGTATGATAAAATTCATTTTGCGTCACCAGATTTGAAAGAGCATCTCCTCTTCACAGGAATAGACAAAAGGTATGTTATTTTATATTATAATTTAAAGGGTCTCTAAACCCTTCGATTCCCTGTTGCATTGAAACCTAACGTCGTGTTACGTAGATCGATAGCGGTGCGTGATGGTTGATATTTAACGCGTGATATAAATTTTACATTCTTACGTCTTATTATGACACATTATTGCAGATAAGACGCATGATTTGTTTTACCAAATATTGAAATAAATGCTTTTCGTTTCAAGGTTAGCATAATTATGCTCGCGTTGCGTTGCAATTGTGTTTATGACAAATATACAAGTTGTAATCCGATTAATTGTAATTTGCATACATTATTGTCACGAATGATTCGTCTATTTGTGACCTTTATATTATGACTTCTTACCCTTTAACCGACACATTTCGCAGGGAAATTTTATTGTCGGGAGCACGTGTTGCAAATATGGCAAAAGCTCGGTCTTTTTCTTTACCTCCTGACACCCACAGACTATATATCAAAATATTCAGGTCTTTCGCATGGAGCACTATTATTTGAAGCAAGTGGTAATTACAATATTTAACCAAACTGTTTTGAATTTCCACTCTTGGAGCGCCTACGACTGCCAAACTTGTAACATGTTCCTTTCCATTCGCTATTACAACCCAACAGAGCTTGATTGCTTTCCTTGGCCAATAAGAAGCAAAAGCGAAGTTGACATGTTTTAGTTAACACGCATTTTCCCACAATCAACCGTGGATAATATAGAGTGATTTTCAACGAAGTGTCGAAAGTGATTTTTACGTTTACTTTCAATTGATTTGGCATGGCTACGCTCTGTGATCGGCTGAAATATCTCGCGCCAAACTGACCAAAGTGGGCGGCACGGTGGTATAGTGGTTAGCGCGTCGGACTTTCAACCTGAAGGTCGGTGGTTCGAAGCCTGGTCTCTGCCGTCGTGTTGTTTCCTTAGACAAGAAACTTTACTCCACACTGTCTCTCTCCACCCAGATGTATAAATGGGTACCGGCGATAAAATGCGATAAAATCCCATCCAGGGGGGAGTAGCAATATTCCTAGTTGCTTCATGCTAACAGAAACCGGGTTAAGCTCCGGCCGTGTGGGCCATTGTGGCTCGAGTGCGACTTCACCTTTACCAAACTGAGCAAAACGGATCCTGACATGCTCCTACACGTCTTCCCGCGCTTCATGTATTTGCTTCGAGCGCTGATTGGTTCATTTGATTGTCTGTCTCTGTTGTGATTGGCCAGTTTAATTACTTTGCTTTTTCCGTTTACCGACATTTAACTGAAAACCGCTCTATATTTGCGTTTGCTGTAAATAGCAATGCAAGGCTTACCTTATTTGTACTTTTAATATTATGACTGATTACGACTGTCATTGACTTGATTCACGTTGAACTTTTAAATATTTTAACCCTCGGACGCACAAGGGGGGGGAGGGGGGGTTTGCCCCCCCCCCCTTAAGGTTTTTCTCCGATATTTTTAAGACCATTTAAGATTAGCACATGCCGTTTTTAGTAGCTGTTCATTTATCCTTGAGACACATTTTGGTAGAGTTTGGCGACAGCCGGTTGCTATGGTAACGAGATATGGGTAACATGTGGTCAACCCATTTTTGAAGAAAAAAGCATGTTTTTCACCTTTTTTCAGCGAAAAAAACATATAAAATGCTGCCAGAAGCATCAAAATGTTTGATTGTATGTTATTTTGCAACTCTAGCGGACAATATTTGCAATTTCCGCAATTTTCTGATAAATTTGAATTTTTAGTAAAATCCAAGATGGCGGCCACCTTGGCGGCCATTTTGGATGACGTCACGGACCCCCAGCAGCGCCCCAACCCATAATATTTACCTTATCTTGTAGAACACATCGCGGGCTATCTATTAGATGTAAAATATTTCCGAAATATTGCAACATCGCAAAAACCCAAAGGGGGCCCCTCCTTGTACCACGGTGGGGGTATACGTTTGCGTGTACGTCCGAGGGTTAAAAAAAACGACGACAACTCGTATAGTTTTCATATTTGAATAATAATAATAATAATAATAATAATAATAATAATAATAATAATTGTGATCTTTGAAGGCATACTACTTATAATGATAATCATGGTTTGGAGACAAAATAATAATGTTGAAAATAATAAAAATAGATACCTATGAAGCTACCATGGGTATATTCACTTTTTTCACTGAAGAGAGATGTTTCTGTGTAAATGTGACTTCAAAACTGATATTCAATCGTATTGTTCTTTTTTTCTAAACATTGTGATTTAACGTTGATAATCGTGTACCCATACGATGTACTAGCCATGCTTCATTCTTACACTGGCCTTCAATTATTTGCGATCTCTTTTGTAGGCTTATCCCCTGTTGCTGAGTATCGTGAAAGCAGGAGGCCACCGTGGACTTGAGGAATGCCAAAAACAGTTCAAGAACAACATTTGGAACTGTGCGCTGGATCAGAACAAGCACGTGTATAAACAGCTACCCATCTTTGTTAAAACAACACTGCCTTACGGTAAGCTTATTGAATGTCAACAACAAGTTAACCGTTTCACTCCCAGAGTCAAAAATGGAGATGTTTAGTGAAGTTCTAACTTTCGAGTCTGTCAACAAAATCCTATGGTGTGACCATTCAAATTAAACCTCTTGGGCAGTACTTTTGCATGGTACCATTTATTTTTCAATATTTACAAAATGAAATTTGGAATTTTTCTTGAATTTTGATGTTTGGCACTCTTGGGAGTTAAAGGGTTAAATTAACGGGGCGTGGTGACAGTGAGAAATTTTAAAAGGAATTCTTAGAAGGTAACAAAAACCTTTATCCCTGAGAAGTATCAAATGTCTCTGAAATGCTGTTCCTGACAACATACGCCACCCAAAAGTACCATGACCGTGGAAAGGCGCGGTGATCTAGTGGTTAGCGCATCGGACTTTCAGGTCGGTAGTTCGAGCCTGGTTTCTAACGTTGTGTTGTTTCCTTAGACAAGAAACTTTGCCCACGTTTTGCCCACGTTGTCTCTCTCCACCCAGGTGTATATAATATAATGCTGGGGGATAACCTTGCGATAGACTAGCATCCCATCCAGTGGGGAGTAGTAATACTCTCTGTCACTTCATGCTACAGAAACCGGATAAGCTCCAGCAGTTGTGAACCATTGGGCTTGTGAAAACTTACCTTCACCATGGCCATGTGTTTTCTTTGTCTTTTTTTATCAAAAGGACATTTTGTATCTATTTGTAAATTCTGATCAAATGGCACCCTCTTGAGAGTAAAAGATTTAAACCGACTGGGACTACGTTTCTGTTTCAGCTACTCGAGAGACAGCCTTTCTTCACGCCATTAGCACCGCCGCCATTACACATGAAGTCACGCTTCAGTGTAGACAGGACAAAATACCCGGATGTCGTTGCGTAGAAGAAAGGAACAAACAACCAAAAGGAAATGGAGACTGGCAGTGGGGAGGCTGCAGTGATAACATTTGGTTCGGAGAGAATACGACAAGGAGCTTTATCGATGAGCTGGAGCCGCAACTAGAGAACGCCCGAACAGCAGTTAATTTACACAACAATGAAGTTGGACGACGGGTAAATTTTCTTTCTTACTTTTTACGGTGTACATTATAGTAAATTGGCTATAATGACTTAATAAGTCATGTAAAACTTATGGATAACCTTTTGGGATTAAAACCTTTCAAAACAAACAAAAGAATGAAGGAACGAAGGAACGCAAGAACGAACGCGCGAAATTAAAGTGAATGAACCAATGAACGAAGGAACGAACGACCAGAAAGATAGGCAGACGGACGGATGGAAAGAAAGACGGCCAAATAGATGGATGGATGAAAACAGTGAGCTACTTTTACACTAAAATTACATACAGTACAAATTTATATTTGTACTGTATAAAATGTTTAAAATGTTTAAATTAAAAGTAATTTACATAATAAACACATTAAATATAATATATATAGATAGGCTGAGCCTAACAGCGTCGCTCTCTGAACAGAAAGCCGATGATAAGCTTAGCTTAACTAAGGTGAAAGGTCGGAAGCACAACAATTAAGATTGACGACCGGGCTATTTTTTCAATTTTAGCAATTCTCAAAAACAGTTTTACGCGGCCGTCCGTCACAGTACATTTTAGACCGTACAAAAGTTCACAAAACAACTTTTTCTCTGTCTAGAATAACTAGTTTGAATTATTTCCGAATAAAATACACCTGTTGTCTATCAAAATAGCCTGAGAAACTGATTTGGAAATCAAAATGGCAAAACATGAATACACAAATTAAACATATTTACATATGGCGACGCGAGTTAAGATAGAACCATAAAATCCAAGTCTTGTTTTGTTTACATATAAAATCGCTTTTCAATCTATGTAATGAATGAACAAACACATAAAAATGGACAACACAATCTTCTTTCGAAAAATTTTATTCAAATCTCTATAAGTTTATGTTTAAAAGCAAAACGCGTACCATTTATAGCGCATCGAGTTTAATTCGAGCTGTCTTCGATGAAATTCAAGAAATCAATACAACTGAATTTAAGCGCTTTTATAAACAATTCTCCAAAACTAACAAAAACACAAAGAAAGTCAATCACAGATTGATATCAACATAAATTCCCATCGAAAAATGTAATTTGTTTTACCTTTAAGTTCCTCCACTGCTTGGAAATTCTTTAAAGCCCCATTTACAAGCACAAAAAAATCGGCAAGGCACCCCCAAATTTTGGTACCGTGCCCAAACTATTTAAGCACGGCACCCCAGTTTACACGAACAAAATAGTGGAATTTCTCTCAAATGGGCATGGTACCTGCTTCTGTATGGGCACCCCTAATATCCGCCTGTATTTCCCCAGGAAAATGGCGGGAAATGATATTATTGTCACTGTTTAACGGTTATTGATTAGAAATCGGCGCCTAGAACAACAAGAAGGACATCAACGTTACGAAAGACATCTGAAAGGAATGTATCGTCTGTATCGTATCGTTTCTTAGAATATACTTAGCAAAAGTGCAAATCCAGGTTGTAAAGTGCAATAAGAAAGCTGCGAACCTGTTGCGCTTACTTTAAAAGCTTGGAAGTTCAAGCTTAAATATTTTTTTAAATGATGTGATCAATTTTTAGATTTCAGACATGGTTTACCTGCCAATGATTGGTTAAAAATAAAACTTGTGAGCATTTTGGAAACCATTAAAGCGTTTCATTTCAAACTCTTCAAAACATCACTCGTGCCCATAAATCACGAAATGCAAAAGTAGTTCATACGATTTCCTATTCGTATCATATCGTCTGTCTGTATCAAGTGTGTGTATCGTCCGCCATTTTGAAATTACAATGGTTGCTACGCATGCGCGACGACTTAAAATTCGTTCAAAATTAGTAGAATCGAACAGGCACGGCACAGTTAACGTTCACATGAACACATTTTTTGGCACGGTGCCTTCTTTATCCGTGCCGAGACTACCCCCTCGAGGTAGTCTCGGCACCCCTAAAATTTTGGGCGCCAGTACCACATTGTGTTTGGGTCCGACACGTTTGCATGTAGATAATTGGGAGTGCCGTACCCAAAAATTATTAGTACCGTGCCGAATTTTTAGGTTGCCGTGCCGAATTTTTAGCGCGTGTAAATGTGGTTTAAATCTCCTCTTCTTTGGTTCTGAAATCCGTAATAAAAGCAAACATCTCCCCGCATTGATAGATACGTATGAAGTTCCTCGAAGCAAAATTTTATCGCTGAAAGCTCTTCTTTTTCCACTAAAGCGGCTTCTGAGTATCCCTTAATTAATTTCCCTGTCTTCAGTAGCAAACCGCGAAAAAATGCAGGGAAATAACGACTTTACTCCGCTCAACACAGCGAGAGATCCAAACTATAAAAGTGTTTACCGAGCTGACGGCTGTGTAGTCGCGCGAAAAACAAAGCCTCGCTTTCCTTTCAAAATTGCTAAGATCCCGGATGTCATACCGGCGCGTATGTATTGCGACGTCATACTCGCGCAAGAGTTGGCCTTGCGCGACGCACCGACCGACGCACCGACTCACATCTCACGGAGGCGCACCCGCGAAACATTCCGCTAGCCATGACCATGAAAAATGACGGGCATAGGTTCTATGAGTATGGGACTTCGCAGCGGGCCTTCGGCCCGCGAGTGCTCCGCTATAAAACGCTCTATTAAATAAAGTATTGGACTAAAAGTCGATAGACAGATTGGGCAAATTAATTATATTATTATTTTTGAAAAAAAAAAGCCCCCATGGATGTTTCATCTTTAAATCGTCTCTTAACGTTTTCCAAACTTTCCAAATGGATGAATACTTGGATGAATGGATCAACGGACTGATAGTGAATGGATTGAATAGTAACAAATTCTTATTTATCACCTGTGTTTCCTAAACAGGTCGTAAGGTCAAGTTTGAAGAGAGAATGCAAGTGCCACGGTGTTACAGGAAGCTGCCATTTAAAAACTTGTTGGAAATCCCTGGCGCCTTTTAGCGTCGTTGGCGCAGCTCTGAAACGCAAATATCAGCAAGCCGCAAAAGTTGCGTTAGTTGACAGCTCGCTACAAGAGGAAACAGTAAGGAAATCAGCCTCAAGAAGAGATAGAAAGCTTGTTTATCTGGACTCATCCCCAGACTACTGTGTGCGTAACATCACCGCTGGCTCTCATGGAATGCTGGGAAGGACATGCAATAGTGATGACGTCAGCATAAGCAAATGCAAGTCTTTATGTAACTCTTGCAAACTGAGATCTCGAACAGTGGAACACAGCAAACAGGTTGATTGCAGATGTAAGTTTGTTTGGTGTTGCAGTATCGAGTGTGAGAAATGTACAAAAAAGTATTCTGTAACAACTTGCATGAGGCGGTAAAATACGTCTCAGTACAGTCGCGTTCCCAGTGTCTTTCTTTTCCTTGCTGCAATGAACCGAGAAAGTCTGGGAACGACTTTGGTCCCAAGAACCGAATCCAAGATTAGCAAGGTGCATGCTCGAGGACAGAGAAATTAAGAGGAACACGGCGCCATTCCTCTAGCTTAGTTCTAGGTATTAGGACGATAAAACGAGCTAAAACAGAATGCAATGATAGGTTAAACTGCAAAAATGTAAAACAAGTTTGTTGTGGTCGCTAGAAAATTGCGCAATATATAATTAGCAATATATGAAATAAGAGCATGCCTGCTTAAATTCGTGGCAAGGTTTCAATGACCTCTGTTGTTTTAAGCACTCAGAAGTTGCTAAGTTACATAAAAGAGTAGGTATCTTTATTCTATTCTATTCAATAACATATTATTTCCTTGAAAGTATCAAGAGCTATCGAATTCCGACACATGTACATGAAAGACAACTAACATATATTTCCCTTATACATATCTTCTAGTTAATATGTAAATAGAATTTGTCTTCCAAATTTGACTTGTAAGCATGTGTAAAAAGCCATTTACGATTGCATGTTTGTTTATGTCTTTTTTTTTTTCCCAAGACGGGCAAGTTCGTTAGCAAGAGAGTGTTCAGCTAATGTCCGGCGTTAGAACAACCAATTTCAGCAGTCTTCTCTGAATCCGCTGACTAAAGTAATTACATCTATTCAACAGCAAGAAATAATACAATAAAATATGGTTCCAATAACAAATGAAAGGCAACAAATAGGCGCCAAGCCGCCCCTCAAAAATATCAGATTTGCTTTGATTCTCTGGAGCAATTAGCTTGGGACTACTTGGGAAGTTTTTGTGTTTTTGGCTCCGTCTGTGCTAGAATTAAAATTGAACAACTTAGTTCAAACACGGAATGCTCTTTCAACACCAAGAAGAAGATATCAAGTGACATCTTGAAGGAATAACAAACCTAAACTAGTTTTTAGCAGATTTTCGAAAACACACGGCACGAACTTTAAAAAAAAAAATCCATGGCCCATTTTTTTCAAGTTGCAATCCATTTCCATCCTGGCCATCTGTAGTCAGAGACACTTGTTTGCAGTTTTAATGTACTCGTAGAGTAATTTTAAACAAAACTCGGCCATTTTGTTTTGGCTTCCATTGATGCAATTATAGTACGCCTTTTGGCTTTATAAGTGACACTAAAAATTGATGACATGGCCCCTTTAACTAAGCAACACAAAAAAATAGATCAATAAAACTCAATATTGAAAATCATTGCTGTATGTGCATGCTATGCGTGTGATAACTGTATGTAGCGGTTAAGCAATATTACTTCGTTTTTCAATAAAACGCTAGCCTCTTCCAGGCGTTCAGTTCCTGCGCCCGATTTTTCTTTCGCGCCCCACTAACTGAACGCCTGGAAGAGGCTAATAAAACGCGAACTCTGAATTTCAAAACCAAACCAACAGCTTCGTTTTTCACCGCCGCAAATATACTAGACGTCTCTGGAAACAAAGATGCTTTTCGCAATGTGTTCAAAAGATCATTCATGCTTGTGGGATGTGATTGATGGATTATAGCCTGCATGACGGGCGCTTTAAGAGGCAAGCGGGGCGAGCGAAGCATTTCGCGCGAAGCGCGAGACTTTTTTTCCCTTCACTCGTCTCACGCTTCGCGCTCGTGTCGCGCTCCGCGCAAAATGCTCTGCTCGCTCCGCTTGGCTCATAGGCGGATTATGAACCATTTTGTCACGGTTTCTACTGATCTTCAGTCGTCCAACAGTCTGTCGCCATAATTATGATCGGCGGCAGTGTAAAACCTAAATCTTTATAATAAACAAAACGGAGAAAACAAAGGGTTTTTTTTAATAATAATAGTTGGGCTTTGAACTTGAGAGTTCGCTCTTTTTTTTTTTTTTTTTTTTTTTTTAATCGAAGGGCGCAGTAACATAATATTTAAACAAGTTTTGTAAGGAATAAATATACTATCATAATTAACAATTTGGTGAAGTTTTTTGCCTTCGTTTTACTGTTATTGGCCTGGATTTACTTTACCCACGACAAGAGCAGCAATTATATATAAAAGGCTGGTTTAATTTGTGTTATCTCCCTTAGCCGAAGTCATCAACTGAAGTAACCGATAACTCATGTCTCAGGCCTTAAAGTGCCACTAAGACGAAAATTTTTTCATTTCTTTTCCGCTTTTTTAACGCAAATGTATCTAAAAGGTTTAGGCAAATGCGAATTGCTATAAATTAGATTGATATATTCTTGCACAGCCCAGAAATAGCTGGCCGAAATCCCACGAAAATCACGTAAAATCCGTCCGCCATTGCTCCGTTCACAAATCCGAGCCCGCGTACTACTGGTTTGCGATCTGGTACACGTGACTTGATCTGTGACGTCAATGACTCAACGCGGTTCCCTCCGCGCGGGTCACAGACAACCAAGCCAAACGGCACGTGTTGAGTCATTGACGTCACAAAATCTTAAGGCTAACTTGATCCAACTCTCAGGGTTCGGTCCCGGTCATTTTTTAATTGAGTAATGGCGGCAAGCCGAATTCGAAATGTAAAGTTAAAATAATGGCACGTCCCATACGAGTTTTGACTTGAAACTTCGCAAGGTGAAAATATGAAGAGAACAGAAAATGTATATGTTTGATCATAGTGGCACTTTAAGATCTTTTGCTATCATTCTCGCTCAGCCACGTTCAATATATATATATATATATATACATTTTTTTAATTAGTAGTAAATTTCCTCAAGGCGTGAAATCCGTCTTTTTTCTTACTTATTGTCGCAAGCATTATTGTTTTCCGATGTAGGAAAAACGCAGCAGACCAATTCCTTTGAAAACCCTTCCTAGAATATCTCTCCATAATTCTCGGTAGAATTCATTAGTTAAAAGTTTCTTGTGACTTATTACTGTTACTAATTTTGCAAGCCTTAAATATACGTTAATGAACACTTTCACTGCCAGATTCCATCGAACCTTGCCATTAAGAGAAATCCTATTTTAATTAAGGCTACCGAGCAGTATGATCTGTCACGCACTACAGTCACTACAGTCAACAATCTGTCTTAAGCGACCGCCCTCGTTGCAGGAAAAGGTGGTCGCATATTAAGGGAGGTGGTCGCTTAAAAGAAAGGTCAATTTGAAACAGTATTTGACTGAGAAACAAAACGGTTATTTACTAAGTGGTCGCTTACGGGAAGTGGTCGCTTAAGAGAATGGTCATTCAGTAAGAGTTGACTATAGAATTCTGACCTTCTTAACAATTAAAGTCAAAGACGATGATCTAAACCATACACACAAGGTAAAGAAAACCCATGGATTAAATTCAAAGATCTCATAATAACTGTCTGTATAAACACTCCCTTGATTCTAGTAAATTATTATTTTTGTGCATCTGTGATTTCTTCTGAGTTCTTCTGTCTTTCGTACAGTTGTTCGATACAACATTTTTCGACGCTTGTCAAGTTCAAGTTCAAGTTCATTTTATTCACACTTATTCAATTATAATATAACAACATTAAGGAAAATAAAGAAGTAAGAACAAAGCTAACTATACATTGAATTAAACATAACAAAGAAAAAGTGTGTAGTAGCCAAAGGAGCCAAGCTTTCGAGTTGGCTACTACCACAGAGCAGTTACAAGTGAGTAGAGGTCATACAGTACTTTTAGTCAATATACTTTCCTCAGCAGCATTTAAAAATTAACTTCTCTTAATTAAGCCTTGGCAGAAGGTATTAGTACTGGTCCGTAGTACATAATTAGAAGGTGCATTCAGTTATTTTTTGTGATAAAAATGTTCAAGCAGACAACCGTGGACGACAATCTTGCTGTTTTTCGTTAGACTTTTATATCGTGATTAACGGAAGATATACTGTAGAAGCAGAGACCGATATTTCGGCTGACCAGACCAGCCTTCTTCAGGTTCAAGTACAATGAGGAAAATTTACATTGGTGTACGTGAGTATAGCGTAACAGTTTTTGCACAATAACGGAACTACGTAAGACTAATGAAGTCATATAGATTGAGAGCGGAAAAAATATAGTAAAATAATACTAAATATCTGTAAAATATGTTTCTTTTTGGATATCAAGGTTACTGTTTTGCCATATTTGAGCGGCTGGAAGAAGTAGAATTTTGTTATAAATTATGTTTTGTTTTAAGGGGGATTTACTTTAAGGAAAACGGGTATATTATTAGAAGGATTAATTGTGTGTCGCCGGATGACAGCGTGTGTGGCAAAGTGCGTTGTAAAGTGCCCTAGCAGGAAACAGCTGTTAAGAGTTGTGTCGTATGATGGGACTCGCTGAATGGTATAATTTATTCTTCTGAAAAGGAGGTACAGGGGCTTAGAAATTAAGTAACTGTTTATCAACGGAAGTCTTCTTGGCCTTTGCAAATTAAATTCATTCTTAAAGTGGTTTCCAATCAGGGTATCGCAAAACCAAAACCAAAATTCATAGGTGCACATGCTCTGCCCGATCACAAAATACGCCAACAATTCGATGAACCAATCATAACTTTGACGCAAATACATGTTGCAAAGCACAGGAAAATAATAAAACGCGTACTAGCAAGATTTAACTTCTAAGGCCCGTTTCAAATGTCAAACTTCACATGTGCCGAATCTAATACAAATGAGCAAAATTTATTGTTCTTGCTCATTTGCATTAGATTCGGCACATGTGAAGTTCGACGTTTGAAACGGGCCAAATTGGCTGGGAAAGTCATGCGAGAGTCCAAGCCAATCATTATTCCGAATGGCCGCCATCTTGGATTTTCACTTGTGTTATTTGGGTGCCTCGAAAGGAGGATTTTTCGGGTATCCCATGACACCTAGCGCGTAATCATCGATCCTGATGTGTCAAATTTCCTGCGATGGCGAGTACACATGGCGAAATTTTATTTATCTTCACGAGACGTTTTCTTCGTTTCCGTCGCCTTAAAAGGTGAATGAAATCGTTATTTGGTTTATATGGACATTAAAGTTTACTTAGATATCATCTGATCCGAGCCTTTTTTCCTATATATCGCAATATTTTTGTCTTTGTTTCGAGTGGCATGCATGACTGATCTGCTTCGTTTCTTTGTTGTGTTTTAACCCTTGATCTGTTTTGCTGTGTTTCGTTTTTAATCCTGGGGACTTTAGCATATAATTACGCCTGATAGTGCCTGGAGAGTGACTCTTTTAAATGCAGTACAAGGTCCCCTTAAGTCCCCACGTTTTGTAGAAATTTATGACCGTTGAATTTTGGTCAAAATCGGCGCCAAAACGTTGTTGAAATTCGCTTGATCGCGTACATTGTAGATTCTGTTTTGGTTTTTACAGTCGAAGGAATATCGTATTCAGTGCAATTGCAGCTTCCTTTTATGAGTATTGTCATATCATATGATCGTTTGACACTTTCCTTCGGTTCGAAGCTAATATATCGCTTGATGTTCATGTTTTTACAAGTGATTTGGAAGATGGCAATATTTTTTCATCTACCGGATTCCGGAAATCGAAGTCTTACAGTGTCATCGATGCCTTTGAATTTGTCCGTGTTCAGAAATAGACAAAGTCGCCGCTCTCTTTACTTTTTGGGAAAGCAAACGTGTACTAAATACCGTTGGGAACCTACAACAAGCCAGACTGGACAATGTGATATGTTTGACTGCTAAAATCTACGCAGTGGACGATGCGCTCGCTTCGAGCAGCATCATGGCAAATGACTGGTCACGCAATTTTTCAGTTGATAATATAGTTCATTCGCGTTGCATCATGGGATACCTGAAAAATCCTCCTTTGGTGCCTCGAAAGGTTAACAAGATAATTCCAGAAAACACGTATAAAGTAGTTAAGAAAATGGTATTTGTCTAGATAATCCAACGTTAATATTAAATTATAGCATTATGTGCTGTAATGCATTAACAGAAGTGATTAGGTGAGTTTGATATAGTGAGATTATCGCTTTAAGGAAAGCTTATTTCTCTTGGGGGATATTTTCAGAAAGTATAAGATATCAGTTGAATACGGAACTTCTTAAACCTTAACTCCGACAACACCTACTTGTTTAAATTTGATTCAGTTGTTGTGCATTGTTCGAGTTATCTAGGAAATCTTAAAACGTCTTTTATCAGTTCTTTACGTGCATGTGCAGTTGGAAAAACTTGATGTGAGAAAATTGGTAAGTATTTCGAATTCTCTAAATGCCAGACTGAGTTCATGCTCTCCAATGCAACTTTTGTCGCAAGTGCAAACTAGCGGCTATTTCTGTGCGATTTGAATGCGATATTTGCTGCGATTTTCCACAAATCGCCGCCAAATTGCATCAGTTCAATTTGAAACCTCTGCGATATCACTGCGACAAATCGCGCTCAAATCGCACTGACATCTCTGCTAGTTTGCCCCTGCAACTTTCATCTTCCGCTCAGGCGCGACGGAGGTTAATACAAAAAAATTGCAGGTGTGGTCTGGGAAGAGTTTGATCTATTGAGTAGGACTGGAGAGAGACAATTTTTTGACAATTTAGTCATAACAAAACGCTCCGTTATGATCCAGACAGCGATGCCATCGTTCTGAGAAGGAATCGCGATAAAGCATTTACAAGGATTGGCACTAGGGAGAAGACAAACTTTTCCACGACGAAATTCAAAAGTGAGTATTTCATGCTTTCCAATAATCGATCGTTGCACATGATGTGACTAA